>JAWWNJ010000152.1:0-569230 GCA_037176885.1 Favolaschia claudopus | reverse complement strand
CTGTAGCATGTCACACGGCGGTCTTGAGTTCGATGCCGGCTGGTGGCATCTGAGGTTGGTGGTATGAGGTTGGTGGTTATTTATTTGCTTTGCACCGCTCTCGTTTCATGATATTTTGTTCTGAAATACTTGATAAAACATCATGAAAAAACGTCATGAAGAGCCCCATAATCATCATGAAAACATACTTTCAATTCATGATGTTTCGTTAGCAATTTCCAGGCGATTCATCATGAATTCCTGGACATAATGTTAGGATTTTCATGGCCAACAACATCATGAATTTCATGACCCTTCCTTTGCACAGTGAGGCCGCCGGTCACTACCTATTAGGCAGGTCGGATTCGCAGCCAGATTATGGGTTGATTTACCCTATGATTTTGGGTCCATCCGGCCCTGATTTACTCTATTTCCGACTGACATCCGGCCAAAAATTCGATTTTTCGGGCAGTTTTTTTTTGTTTTTGTGGCCGTTTTTTGGTCAAAAACTCTTTCTGCTGGTGCGTCTGTGTTGCGTCGGCTTCATTTAGGCTGGAAACTCCGGCTGCGTCCTCGAAAAATCAAGTGTTCGGGCTCTCCCAAGAGGTACTGACCTCAAAAAATTCCTCGCGCTGCGCGCGATTTACTCTATTTCCGACCAGCCTCTGCTGTTTACAGGCTGATTTACTCTATTTTGCCGACCCAGGTATGCCGTTTTTGAAGCGTTGTTTTACTCTATCGCCGACCCGCATAATAGGTAGTGACCGGGGGCCTACTTATACTTTTCTTTCACTTCGGCTTGACGATGCGCCGAGCGCATACGTCACGTCCTAACGATGATCACCGTGATGATGCTTGTGATGTCGCCTTCACTGTTCTTCACACATCGATCCTCGACATTCAGCCCAAGCTCTTGCAACGTTTTGATATCTCCTCAGCACCACAACACGTTCGCGACTTGTATCTGACCCGCATCGCGACATACCAACCACCCTGCGCTCTGTCCTCGATCCGTCCCCGGGGTGAACACGAAGCCAAGCGGCGATTCGCCGGCCCTTGGCTACGTAGTTGCTGCGCTCCGACTTGCATATAAAAGTGCAATGGTGCGTCTCTCTTCCTTGTTCGAGTCTCCCTCTCGTTCACCACACTCCTTCTAGTTTTTCTTCTCGCACTTCACTTCAAAATGTCTGATTCAGACTTCCCGCCATTCCCTCCCGCCCCGTTCACCCAAAACAGCACCTCCGGTACCCACGATTGCGACTCCATGGCTCCCAATAATCCTCCCTCCGGACCTGTCTCTGCGATGCAGCCGCCTCTTCATCCAGCGCCGTACCAAGACCTTTACTACAACCACAATGGTTAGACATGGGTCCGTGCTCCTGACGGGACCATGGTCAATTCTTTGTTGGTGCGTCACTCAATTCGCCTTTTCTTATTTGAATTAGCCGTCGCCCCAGATAAACCCGGCCGCTCGTAGTTCATCGGGGATGCCCAACTTCAATCAGGTATGTGTGTACACAAATTTCTCCTGGCACCCAGTTGATTCCATCATCGCCAGGCTGCATTCTACAACTTTCCTCCATCTAACTTCCCTCCTTCCAACTTCGCTCCGTCCTTCGTTGACAACACTGCGGCTCATCATCCTGTCCTTCACCAAGCTGCCGACTCTTCCAACGCCGAACCTTCCACGATCGCCAGGGGCCGGGACTTCAAGCCCGCCCTCAAGGTCGGCGGTGCTCGTCAAAAGGACAGGAAGCGCAAAAAGCGTCAACGTTCGGTGGACTCCGACGATGACAGCGATGCCCCTCGTCACAGCCGCTCCGCCTCACGTCGCTGCAGCCGGTCTCGTTCTTCTCGTCGTCGGCATACCCGGTCCCGTAGTCGCACGGCTGTGCGCCGTCGCAGCAGGTCTCGTTCCCGACCTTCTCGCGCACGCTCAGCGTCTCCTCCCCAGCGTCGTCTCTCCCCGGCCCGTGCCCCTCCAGCTCGTCCCCTCCCGTCCCGGGCGCCGCCCATGACCCCTCCGCAGAAACGTTCAGCTGCAGTGCCCACTGCCCCGAGGGCAATGAGAAAGCGCTCTCTGGATGATCGCCTTACAGATGAGGGTCCGGTGAAGAAGCTGATAAACAGATTGTCGTCGCCTCGTAGTCTGGTGGAGCGTATACAGTCTCAACAACGAACATCGCAGGTGGGGGATCAGAGGGCGGCTGGGGGAGGAAAAGGGAAAGAAAGGGAAGTGGTTGGGGAATCAGGTGTGAGAGGGAAAGGAAAGGGGAAGGGAACTGGGATGGAGATGGATACGGGGCAATAGGATAAGGGGACGGGGGAGGATTCGGGTTCGCCGGCTTCCACCACACATGTCCCGGCACCCTCGCGTTCATGTGGGTGCTCTGCGTCACGTCAGGCCCCTCGTTTGAGCCGCTGCCGCTGCATTAGGGACCTTGTTGTAGTTTCATGGAACATGGATGGTCGGCTTCTACCCAACCTCGCTCGTCGTGATTTTTTTTCGAAAGTCGATTGAGGAGTCGGATGTGTTTTTTGTGCAGGAGACGCACTTGAGGCCAGATCAAAAGGATATGGTGCGAGGGCTTGAGGGATATGAGTGTTTTATCATGACTCGAAAGATGCCGGATGGGGAGGATACCTATGGCGGCGTTTGTGCCTTTGTGCACAAGTCTCTGAAGGCTAAAGTTGACATGGCAAGATCCTCGCCGGATACTTTGGTGCTCAAAATTGGGGATATGCATTTCATTAATGCTTATGTTGCGGGGGAGCATTCAAGTGCTTCGCGACATTTTGCGGATTGGCAGGCACAGCACCCATGGGATACGTTTTCTGTGCTCGTTCGAGAGATGTCAGATGCAGGACTGGCGTTTTCAGTTCATGGTGATCTGAATGGTAGATCTGGAGCACTCTGCCCTCTAGGTCTGGATCATCCTCCACGAGTGGTTGATGACATAGTGGTTAATGGCCAGGGGCGTAAGCTGGTTGATCTTTGCGAGCAGAATGGGTTGCAGTTGGTGAATGGTTGTACCTTAATCCCGGGGGTCCATCACGGCTTCACATTCTTTGGTCGGGTGGATACTACATCCGAGATTGGGAAGTCAACAGTTGACTACGTGCTTACTTCACGAGCGGCTGCTGGACGCCTGTCCCGGATGGATATTGCCCTTCCTAGGCAGGATTGCTCCGATCATGCTGCAACTCGGTCGGTTATTTGGAGACAAAGATCACCTGATACCACCTCTTTTGTACAAGAGATTGCACAACACAACCTTTTTAGTGGCAACTCTAAGTTGTTATGCTTACAACTATCAGTTCTAGAGCAGATATCAGGTATAAGTCCCGGTTCAAGCTGGCCAGCCGAATCCGCCGCTTGCGTTCCGGCCACAGACTGTCTAAGGGTCAATGATATCATCAAATACCAAAGTTTGGGTGTCCCGTGCGGACTCCAGATCTCCCAAATATCTAGATATTAAGCCAAGTCATCGCTTATGAAGGATAAATTACCCACTGAAGTACATTCAGTGCCCGTATAACGAGCAGAGGTGTATTCCTGACGATAAGAGTGGCACGCCGCTGATGATCAATGCCGCCAAGATCAAATTCTGCCGATGTCGGACCAAAGTTAGCTTCTGCTAAGGCATAAGTTGTTTGCTACCAAGGCAAAGTCGGCGGCCAGATGTTCATCCTGAAGATGAGCCCAAGGGAAATTGTAACCTGGTCAATTTCCAGGTTGTCTCCAATTTGTATGGTGATAGACCAAAGTTGTCAACAATTTTTTGAAGTTGCCGCCAAAAATAAGTACAAGTTGTACTCCATTTCCGAGGAGATGTCGAAAATAATAAATGCATAGCATACAGACTTTCTTGCATTTTTTCGCGCCATGTACTAGGTACGACGCGGTCACGAACAAGAGTGTGTTGGATCGGCGACGTCATCACAACGCGACGTCAGCTGTGGAGCCGTTGCCCTTGTTTCGACTTCTACTCACTCACCTTCTACTCACTTCTGCCTCCTCGAATCCTGCACAAATGTCATGAGAAAACGAACCCCCGACTCCAACCTTTATCCTAAGGGGAGGGGGTGGCCGCGTGCCTTGTCGCAGGCGAGGCCGCGTTTCTTTCGGCGCAGGCGAGGCCGCGTTTCTTTCTACCTACGGCGCACGCGACCTGCATTTTTGTATACCGCTACAAGTATTACTAAGACGAGGAGGGAACGACCTGCATGCAGGTCTGTGGCTGTACTGCCGAAAAAAATTAGCAACCATGAGTTGAACCATCTTTCGACAAAGACAAAGTCTATGGCCGGGATAATTCTCACAAACTTAAAACAGAAAACCATTTACGGCATTTCAATGGGTCGTTCAGTGTTGAGGCCTAGGGAGGCTTGGTTGAGGCCCCTAGCCACTTTCAATTGTCAAAAATATGCCAGCTTGCCGGCCGATCTGTGTCTATGGAAGGTTGTCGAGATGCCGGAACGCCGCGTTTGCCGAGCTTCGGCAGAAAGTGATGGGACCGCAAACAAGGCTTTCTTTCAAGCCACAAAATGCAGCGTAGCAGTTCCAGGTGCTGAGCCCAAGTGTGCCGCTATCTCACATGTATTACAATATTACCACAGAAACTTCATCAACAGCTTGGATCAGCCCATAGATGCCGGATAATCAAATGAGCCGAAAAGTGCTGAGAATCGCGATTTGAGGCATAAAAAAAGTGCTCGAGTAAAAACTTTTGGATATACTATGTAAAGTCATGAAAATCCGATGTGTAGAGCCGTCCGCCGGATCCGGCGGATCCGCCAGTGAACGGCCTGCTTTCCACTTGCAAGCCATCTTCATGTCCTTCTCAAGGCTTGAACTTCCTTAACGAATTCATGTTTCGACCTTCACGTTTTGACCTTCACGACTCCTGTCGAGCCCTAGGCCTGCACTGCAAATTCCTTCACGACCCACTCCATCCTTCACGATTGCAGCCCTCGTCAACGCGTGCTCCACTCTCGTCCATGACTCGCATTCTCATCCACGGCACACACCTTCGTTCAAGTTCACGTCTCTCTCGTCCACGAGAGCGACCCTCGTTAATGGTCGTGCCCTTCGTCCACGACAACGACCTTCTCCTTAATGTCCTGTACACTCGTTCACGCGTACGGGTCCCGATCCTCTTGAATGTTCTCTGCTATACCTTCACGAGGGCTCGAGTCCTGAACGATCAATAGCAATACCTGAACGACTCCAAGTATCCTTCACGCTGTGAGGCGTCCTTTCACGCTTGTTTCTATCGTTCATGCCTGTCTCCAGCCGTTCTTAATTTCCTCATTGTCGACCACTCGTAGATGTCATTTACAACCGTTTTGGTAACATTGCGCATTCAAGAGAAGAACTTGTCTTGTGTTGCGTATATTCATTATGAAACTCCTCGTAATTGCAGACCTTCAGTCTGTTTTCACTGTGAAAACATCGGGACCCGATTTTCATGTACTTAGCTAATGAATTAATTATTTCATGGAATCGGCCATGAATGCCGTCATTCATGTATCCAAGGCTAATCAGGCGCCTTTCGAGGATTTTCATGGTATGATCTCCTGCTCGCAAAATCATGGAATCGGACATGAAAATCAGGCGGTCGTCCAAACAACGGCGGGAGGAGGAGGAGCGAGCGCGGCGCTCCGCGCCGCGCGAGCGACGACGACGACCACAGAGGTGATATGCTAGAGAGAGAAGACGGGCGGGGACCCACGACGTTTGGGCGCAACGTTTCGTCAGACTCATCAGGTGGCAGTGTTCCCTAACGGTACGTGGTGATTGTTTGTTTCCAGCGTATCATGTGACTGACACGTGCGTATGGGAAAACAAACCGAGTGCCAGGACGGGAGTCGCGGAATCCAGCCAAATGGGGACTCGACGCGTTTTCCTCCAATAACTGCTTCATCCTCCTCAAGGCTCCATTCCAACAATGCTAGCATTTCATTGATCTGAATTTCATGAACACGAGAGGTACCATACAAAAGCAACCGCATCAGGGACCCGATAACCTGGTCAGAGGTCGGAAAAGTGGGTTTCATGGGCACGTTCGGGGAATCCGGTCAGAGAACTCAACCCTTAGCATTTTGTATTGACGGTAAAAGATGAAGGAAGAACAAATTTTAGAAATCATTCATTTTTTCGAGAATCCGAGGGCACGCGCCGCCGCAGAGCGCGACCCGATTCTCAATCCTCGGCACGCGCCGCGCGCTAAATCAGGCGGTCGTCCAAACAACGGCATAGTTCTAAATAATGAAAAAGTCCATGAATTTCAGAGTAAATTCCTAAGATGTAAAGGTGGCCCCATCAACCTGTTCCATGACCTCCGAACGACCCAAAAGCACCCATCGACGCTTGCTTGTATTCCAAACCCGTCCCACAAGCCCGAGAATTGTGTCGATACTCACGATCTCGTCAGTTGCGAAGGTACGATATGCGGGAAACTTATGGGAACCATCAAGCTTTGCCGGCGAAACGGGGGCCAGAGCAATTTCCCGCGCCTGGGATGCTACGTTCGGGAGGCGATGAGCTCGCTTGAAAGGGCAGTCGGCCGGAATGGGGAGGCGGAAATAGAAGTTGACGCAGCCGTAGAAGGCTGCAGCTTCCATCCTCACGGGTGCATGCTTCTTGCGGCTGTTGGCGTCGACTTCAAGAGAGTACTAACCATATATTAGCATGGTGAAATTCAAGAAAAACAGAGGGAATACCTTCACGAAGCTGGCATCACGGCGCGTCGTATCAGGATCTTTGTACGCAAATTTGCTGTGACACATGTCTCCACCGCCAACGAATTTTAGTTTCCCGTACACGTGGATAGAATCGGGAACAAAATGAACCAATTCACGGACGGGTACATTGTTGCTGTAGTTGGTGGCGAGATATTGTGCGATGCGAGTTTTAAGTGATGGTTCAACGGAATACGCCTGATCTTGCGGATATATGAAAACGAAATCTGGATCTAAAATACAATGAGAAAGAGTAACGGCAGAAAATAAAACTTACAGCCAGAAATTGAGATACCAGTTCTATCATCCTCGCGCGCGTCGCTCAAATCTAACTCGTCAGCGAGCCCATAGATCATTTTGAGTTGATTGAGCTGGGCGATATCGCGCAGGCGGTGAGCCATGCTCGTAAACGGGTGCTTTCGGCTTTGAATAGCAGCTACGATGGTACCACAGAAGCGCTCCGTTGGGAAATTCCAGTAAGCCCATAAAGGACCCATGGCCCGAATGTTGCTGGGGATATGAAGGAGGGAGTGGATGGGGAGAGTACAGGCAGACAACCGCGAAGGATTATAACGGTAATAAAGTCTGGAGCGTATTTAGCCCAGCGAAATTGAAGCTTCGTTGACTCACCTCTCATACTCCTCAACCCATTCGATGACAGCTGTCTCGAGCTTCTCGATCTCGTCATTTGGAAGGAAATATTTGAGGCACAGATTGAATATATTGACGAGCTTGAGGAAATGCCGATAATAAGCTTTTTTGAGACGCCCGTAGAGTAGCGCGGGACCAAGGAACATCAGAAAAGCAAACCAATTCTCTGTCTTGAACTGAGAACGATCAGTCGCGATGTTCGGAATGCGAGACCCAAATGCTGTTGGGATAGTGTCACCCGCCTTCCCGCATTCCTCGCCGATGATATTCCAAGTAGCCTCGTCAATGATATAATCTTCATCACCATCCGTCATGTCTTTGAAAGTACCCGTCCAATGCGCAACCAGCGAAGGCATGATGTTGGCAATCAGATGCATAAAGTCGAACGGGAAAGAGTGAGGAAAGGAGAGGGACGATATGGAAGCCAAGAGTGGGATTCCGTTGATGCCGTATTCGCGGGATAAATCCTCCGATACGCCTCCCTCCGCATCAACAACCTCTCGAGCCTGCTCGATAAACTGT
Organism: Favolaschia claudopus; assembly: GCA_037176885.1. NCBI lineage: Eukaryota > Fungi > Basidiomycota > Agaricomycetes > Agaricales > Mycenaceae > Favolaschia > Favolaschia claudopus. The sequence continues at coordinate 561,334 of JAWWNJ010000152.1, read as the reverse complement.
CGGTGATGACGAAGAGGCAGGTTCTGCGGGTCATACGACTCCTCGCCATTCCGGTACAGCGGTGTATACAAAGTGCGTGGCCTATCTGGGTCAGCGGCACCGTGAATCAGACATGCGCGGCAGGGAGAATAGCCATTCACGCCCTTCATGCGCATAAGCTTGGAGACGGCCGGCATGTCCCCAAGGACGAAAAGAAGGTACGCTCGAAGCGCAAATTTGCGGTTGAGCTCCGCGTCAAATGCAGGAACTCCGCGCATCAAATCCTGGAGCTCCATAAACAGGAGAAAAATGAAAGAGTCCATGTCCTTTGGTGCACGGGGTCCCGGGATAACGCCGAGACAAAGAATATGAATGAGATGAAAACGTATCTCGGGAGGTAGATTGAGGTTGAAGATGAGGAGGGGCCAACAGGTCTTTTTCCTGCTTTTAAAAGGGCCGACTCCATCCGTCGACAACGCAAGTGCGATGTCAGTCAAGAGCTCGAAGAAGCGATGCCCCAGCTTCTCCACTCCCACACGCACAAACTCGTTCCGTAGACGCTGATAGTGCGTGCCATCGGATACATCCGCAACACCAGTTGGTGCTGTATCGTAATTGCCCCGATAGTGCATCTTCTCAATCGCGGAGGGATTGAGAAAGGAGCTTACGAGGCGGGGGATGAGCGGCAGATACCAAAAAATATTTCGCGGCTTTCCGTCCGTTCTGTACCGGTCCTCGCGGCAGAAGGGGCAGCGAGTATGCTTTTCGTACTTCCACACGAAGCAAACGCACGAGTTGACGCAGCAGTGATAGGCTACCGGCATTATTCCGCTGAGGAAGGCGACGCGTTTCTGAAACGAATCAGATTTGTGTAATGTAATGAAGTCCACGGCGATGATCACGTCCTTGTATGATGTAGGGTTTCTATATTGCGCACAAGCTTCGAGCGCCGTAGTTTTTCGAAGTCGCGACTGCCGAGAGAGGTGTCGACCTTGAGATTGAATGCGCGGATGTCGCGGATATCGTCGTCAGACAGGCGTGACTGGGGATCTATCTTTGCGTTGGAAGAAACTCAAATAAAGACTAGAGAACCCACCTATTTCCGCTATATACCGATCGAACTCCTCCGAGACGACGTCGAGAGCATTGAGGCCCCGCAGCCACGGAGCAGCAGTGAAGTCGTTCTCAGTGGGGTCGTCGTGCTCATCAGAGTCGTCGCGCAAATCTTCATCCAGTCGCCCATCTTCCCAGTCGTCGTTTTGGTCGCCAAAGCCGCGCAGACCCGGCCCAAGAACAGTGTCGTCCTCATCGGCGGGTGATAATGGAGGTGGGGATGGCATTGGCACATCGTCGTCATAAATAGGCGCCATGCCTGCGTCTTCGTCCATGATCGCTGGCGGTGTGACAGAACGAGGACGGCGATTTTTTCGGCTCATGTGCGATGGCTGTGGACGCAAGCGCCGTGCTGAGCAGCGCATTCACGCGAGGCACATCGTTTTCGGCAATAGCCATTACGAGGCGCTCATAATCACCCATCTTCCTGGCGAACGTGGCTAGAGTAGTTGGCGACTCATGTTAAGCGACTACCGAGGGAAATCAGAATTAACGAAATGGGCTAAATCGGGTCACTTGCCTGACGCTTAAGGGTATTCATTTCTTTGGTGCGCTGCACCACAAGATCTTCCAACTGCTGATGGCTCAGATATTGATAATTTGTTCCTTTCTCGGCGTGAGTAGCGATATCTGCCAATTTCGAAATTCTTGCAGGGATTTTATTAAGGTTTTGAGTGCATTTATGCATGTTCAACTGGGAAAGTACCTACGATGTGGCCGATTTTGACTACGATTTTAACTGTTCTGAGGACGTTTTCCATGGGAAACACACATTTGTACTGTTTCTGCCCAAACTGCGCCAGCAAACCAATATGTTGACCATGAACACGACTAAATAGAGGACATTTTGTGCGATCACAAGTTCCCGGCATCTGCCGAATTTCCTTATATGTACGTGTGTGACTAATGTCACACGCGTCACATATTGTGACCGTATGCAAGAATGCATATTTCTCATAATGCATACGGTTGGAGGGTCCACGGACCTTATGCATTATGAGCCATCCAACTGTATGTCACTTCTACCTCCGATGCCAATTCTCCTTCAGCGGTCTACAACTCAGCCGCTGACTGGAAATCATACATACTCCCCAAATCTTTCTGATCAATATGACTTTCCCTCACCCTCGCATTTCCGCGCATCCCAGACAGCCACAAGTTACAGTCAGGCGCATTCAGGGCTGCCTCCACAATCGCCGGTGTCTAGAGTACGTCTACTTCAGGTTCCTTTCACGACTCCTGGTCATACACAACGGGGACATGCCTTTAGAGGAGCGCTTTTTGGCTATCCGCGATATTGAGGAAAAAATGGATGCTTGTATCAGAGAAGAAGCAGAGCGAAAGAAGAGCCTCCGTGAAGCACGCTACGACATTGAGGGCGAGACCTTGAAAACGAAGATGTGGACCCAATCAGCCAAAGGTTACACGTTACACATTAAAAGACTCGATTGACGAATTCCGTACTGACCCATTCAACAACGATGATATGAACGCGCCTCGTTTTGAAACCCGTCCAGCCAAGATGGCCAAGATGGCCGGTAAATACCATGATAGAATCCAAACACGGGACATACCGGATGAGTACAGTAGGATGCTATCCACCGAGCTTGTTCTGGAATATTTGTGAGACGACATTGTGGAGCCCGTATGAAGGTGCCGTAAACGGTCACCGGAAGCTCGGCCAGGACTTTTAAAATCTCAGAGAAAATAATGGTGTCGCGTTCAAAGTGAGGGAGGAAGTCCCAGACTGTAAGGTATGTTCAAGAAGCCATCAGGGTGTCATGCCGGCCGTCCGGCAGCTGGTCGGCTTATAATGGCTTGAAACGGATCAAAAGCGCGTATAATCCCCTGCGGAGCGGCTTATAATCCACTATAAGCCGGTAATCCGGGTCAATCCATTATAAGCGGACTGGGGTTTTTCCGACAGCGGCAGCCCCAACGAGCTGTGTGACCGCCGAAGGTGCGGTGCGAGCGCAGCGAGCCCACCGCGCCGAAGGCGGGCTCGTGATGACGAAGAAGACACCTTGACATCACCGAAGATAGCGGAACGACCACGTGCCAATGTCTTCGAATTCGGATTTCCTCAAGGGGGTGCGAAAAACTCAATCAGCGACACCTACCCGGAATCGGATGTAGTTTTTTTTTGGTCGCTGAATTCGAGAAAAATGGCCAAAAAATTCCTCGGTCAACGGTTCAAAACTTTGCTCTGGATGGAAGGCCCGGCTCTCTCTGGAGAGAGAGTAATAGTTTTACGCAACTTGGATTCACGTTGACAATGCTGCTCCAATGGGCATTATTCCGGAACTCTTTGGCTAAGTAACGCTGGAAACCCCATTCCTTGAAATATCCAGACTCCATCTATGGTTTCATTATCGACGTCTTGCGGAATCTTCCAAGTATGCCAGTTGAATTCTGCAAGTTGATCTCAGGTTCGCGTCAGCTGGCTGTACATGTAAGTATCCTCTTAAAGATCACTTACTGTACCCTCACCGTCCCTTGATGTTGTGGCATTGTCATGGCGCAATTGTTGCGGATCTTCTCAAATTCGTTTCCTTTTTTGCTCGAGAACAAGTAGTATTTAGAGAACTGGACTCACGACTTGAAGATCATGGCACTGCTCCCCTGGTTGTCAGCTCCGTATCAGCTGCATACTGTACTATTTCAACCGTAGATTCACGTCACAAGTCACAACGGCCTCTGAACTGAAGCTATTTAATTTTCGTAACGTGTCACAGAGGCATTTTGGGCCCTTTTCCCATCAAATTTGATCGGGAAAATGCGAAAAATCGCCCCAAAAGGGAATTCCATCAGCAGTGAATGATGGCCCAAGTGAATCTAAGTGGTCACAGGTCACAAGCCGTGAATCTACGGTTGAAATAGTACAGTATTAGTGGAACCCGTGGGGAAGGGACAAGATTGTTTCCGCCCGGCGAGTATTTTTGCAAAGAAATCCCGTGGTATTATCATGGACTAGAAACGAGATAAAACAGAACAAATCCTGGGTTCCCAAGGCTTGATTTTGTAAAACAAGCACTCATACAGCTCGTATGTTGCCGACATATGAGTGAGACGATATGCTTCCAGTGCCATAGCACCGGTATTAAGTAACAAACATATCGTGAGGCACCAGCAATACAGCTCCGGACAATCAAAGTCGACAAATTTAACCCATGTTTCCCACGCCCCCAACAAGTATCGGAATTGAGAGGAGATATCTTTTTTGGGTGAGATAGAAGTTATTCTTGGTGGAGAGGGGTCAAAATTTTGGCCAGACCCCTATATTTCAAGGAAAATTCATGAAAACATTTAATTTGAGCTCTTTTCGAGTGTTTGAGTTTGTTTCTGGACTCGGATTGAAAATTCAACGAGCCTTTTTTCCACAAAAAGAGGTGCAACATTGTGACATTTGGCACCTGATGTAACACCATGTCACGCTCGAGACCTCAACACGTCCCAAACACCTCCAAAAGCAGCCCCAAGTACTTTGTTGGGTGTTATGATGCGTTATTCCGAGGGGCTAAATGCTTCTCTTATCAGGCGATATGAAAGCCCTCAAGGCTCACAGAGGTACACATAATCTCGTTCAGACCGCCCGAAAATTTGGCCAAACCCATTTTGTCGTGGGAAAATTCAGGAAAATTCGTTTTTAGACGTACCGTACAATTTCGGTTTTGTCGTCATCACGTGATTTTTCGACTTGCACCAATAGATGATGACGGGTTTATTTTACTCTACTTGGACTCTAGATATCATCGAACGGGTTTGATTGACATGGTTGGAGAGTGTCAGAGGTTCTACAAGAGCGGTAATAATTGTGCTAATGCAAACATTGAATTCATCACAGTAAACTGCCCATCAATTTGTCAAATCGCAGCAGATGCACTCGAGTCAAAGAGAAACCATATATAGAATTACTCCCTTCACAAAGGTTATCGGCCGGATTTGTTGTTTTCCGCCTGTAGAGCTCACAGGTCCCTGATTTTAGCGAAATTCGACAGGAATTCCTATCCCTGGGGCCGAAAAAAAAGTTTCTATTGAGATTCAAGTACTAGGTGGTATACTGAGTTAATGTTGTCAATAACTTATATTATTCTGGAGCGCCGTTCAGGCAGCAGAACAAGTCGTATGTGCGGTTGTTGGCCAGTGTGATACATGTGACAGGCGTTACAAGCGAGCGAGACCTGCGGGTTTCTCGTCTCTTACTGAGTCTGGCCCGGGCTTTGAGCATAAAGAAAATTATTTTGCATTGTAGAAACATGCTCTGAAGGGTTCTGCCATTTTTCTAGGCAGATTCTATCCTGAAGGTAGTCTGTGCTGGTGTTGAGTGGCTTGTACAACTGAGTCTATTGGAGATTTTTTAATTATTATTGCAGATTCACTCTCCCTGGCAGTTTTTGAGCATATTTTACCCTCAGATCGACGTCCCAGAATGCTTGTGGAAAGCAGAAATTGAAGGAACATGCGAGTTTGAATGGGGACAAACCACGAGTAATTTATCTCAAATTATCTGAACGGTCCGAGGTCCCCATCTTTTCTTTCGCATCGAACTTTGGTGCGCCTTTTTGGGCGTAATCAGCGTGGGAACCTATTGATTTCATCCTTTCATTGTCCTTTCACCTATTCTCTTTCCATTACTTATGGTGCCTGTGAGCCAGAATCATGTTGAAACGGCCTCTAAATAAGCTTCGACTCAACAAAGGGTCAAAATCACGCCAAAGATACCCTGGAATCACTCCCGAACCCCGAATTCTCTAGTCTGAAATTGTTGGCGCCTGTCAAGCGCCTGTCGACCCGGACCTCGGTTTGGTCACAGACGTCACAGCTCCCAACAGTCCCACGTTCCAAATGGGGGATGTACGTCAGCATGTAATCGCCACTGCGTAAGACCGGCTGCCTTCAAGCTTCGTTGTTTGCTTCACTCAGACTCTCTTTCTGGGCACCTTAAATATGTTGAAATTGGGGGTAAGCAATCCAGCGACTTCTAATTCCTACGACATCGAGCATCAGCACGCAATTTGCACGCAATGCGAAACTGGCGGCACTCCGAGTCGGCGCCTCTCGCCAACCTCTCGCCAATTTATTGTACACGCCGCGTATTCACCTAGGGATACATTCGGGAAATCTCAATACTCAGAGATTGGTACAGGAGGCTGCCTAGTATCTATAATAATCTCCATAGCGCCAGCCTCTCAGAGTCCCGAACTCCCATTGAAGATTGAGCTGATCGTGCGCGCAGTAGATAGTGAATAAATCAGTTTATTGGGCTATTTACGGGCGAGGTAAGCTACTCCTACTCTTGTTTGCTGTGTTTGCTGGCTTGAGCTGCGTCGTTTTGTAGATTCGATTCGGCGGCGTTTGGGAGGGAGGGAGTCGGCGACGGCGCGAGTTTGGAGGTTGGGGCGTTGAGTACGGGGTTGGGTGGACTTACTAGAGATCGGGAGGTGTCGAATCGAGTCGGGTACGGATTTGGAAGTGGGGGTGTGTGAGTCGGGCTGGGGAACGCGTCGAATTTGGGTGAGGGAAGTGCCGAGGGTGTGAAGACGGTGGCGTCGGAGGGGATGGCGACGGCGGGACATGAGCGGGGTCGAAGGGGAGATTGGACTTGTAGGTCTATGGGTGGCGAGGCGGTCGTGCGGCGTGAAGTCGGCAAGAGGGCGGCGTCGGCAGGAAATTGAGATTGCGGGCGGAGGTGTGAAGGAGAGAGACGGGATCGGGGAGACGCGGTAGTCGGGTATGTAGAGTCGATTTGGGCGTCGTTGTCGTTGTTATCGGCGGGGACAGGGAGGTCGAGTTGGAGTGGAAGGGTACCGATAAAGTCTTAGTCAACCTCCACCGCCTTATCGATCACCTCGACAAATGTTGTGATTGTGAGTTCCTTGCCCTCGAGGCAGTGAACCTATGGTGTTGTAAAAATAAAGAAGAAACGATCAATCCATAAAATCAGCAGAACAGGAAGACTCGAGCCCACGCACCAACATATCACTCGAATAATTCGCGCTCACTGCCAGTGCCGCGCCATAACTAGGCAACAGCGGCTCCAGCACCCTCTCCCTTCCTGCTCCCTCAATGCCCTTGACGTCTTCCGATTCCTCCTCGGCGATGGAAGGGACGTGAGTATGAGATGCGGTTTTGAGGTAGCGGCCATACGAAGGCGGCGAGATTTGGATCGCGTTTTTGTCAGCGCAGTTGTAGTGATTTGTCGGAGGATGAGAGCAGATGTGGTGGTGTTGGGTTGGGGCGTGAAGAAGTCATGGAGTGCGAGGTATACAGTCGAAGGGGAAGGAATCAGATGCAAGAGAAGAGAATTGTACGTACCTTGGAGCTCAACCGAGCCCTCTCAATAGTATGCGAAATTAGTTTTCTGGTCAGTCGGTGAATGAGAAGAGGATTACTGAACGATTTCAACGAATTTAACGGCATAATTATCTTTGCAATTTATTTTGATAGCTCAGTGTGAGATGTTACAGAAGAGGATTCAAAGCGATTCGAATTGAATATTGCCGGTGGCTCGAGAGTAGGGAATTTGGGATTTGAAACCCGGATAATAGTACTGGGAACGGGTGGTGTAGGTATTTGGCCAAGGAAAGTTATCAGAACATGAGTTTCCAATAGAACAACAATTCACGCACCTCGCATGGCTGGGCCCAAGCCAGGAAGCAGGCGAATAACTTTCCATGCCCAGTCAAAGACGACGCGTTTTGAGGCGGAAAGCCTGCGGAGGAAGTCGGATAAACCACCTGGGGAGAAGACGCGAATGTCGATTAGTCGTATAGTGGCTGACTGTGCCTTGCTGTCTTCGACGACGAATTCGAAGCTCATGGTGGAGAGTGAGGATAGTGTGGGATCGCTATATCCTTTTGCGGAAGGTGGGAAAGCTTACGAATGCCACAAAATCCGAGGTCCTGGTTGACAGGCGCCATCAAGTTCAGACTCTATATTTGGGGGGCCCTTTTGGGATAATTCTAATTGGCAACCCGGTTTATTTGGCAACCCCGGGTTGTTGGGGAGGGTTGCCAAATAGAACAACGATCCCATCGAACGTGCCGCGGTGCCGCCGCCTGTCCCCGCTCCCAGTTAGACGCCAAACCGAATCGACATCAATTTAGTAGGGCCAAATTTCGGTGAATGCGGTGAGGAAATCAAGAGAAAATTGTAATTTACTGGATCCCGCTTGATGCCGCGCTTTAAATCGGTCGGCAAACACTATCTTGCTATCGGCAGTCCTGAGCCACTTCCGGCACAACATGGGTGAGCTTGATTCTGTTCAATAAATGTAATACAGTGCAACTAGGCACTTGTCTTACACCGGCCGGTACGGCCGGGAAAAAAATTGTGATTTTTTTGACCATTTTCGGCGAACTCAGCGCCTCAAAATACAACGATTAGGGGCGCTCAATTCTTAGCTCGTCGGCTCGTCTCGTCCCAGAAATTATTTAATTGCATGATGAGCTGATGAGCTGCTGATCCCGCTCCGCATTTCTCTCCACTTCCCATCAAATTTTGATCCCCTCATCAAAAATCAACATTTTACGGACGAGACGAGCTGACAAGCTAAGAATTGAGCGCCCCTATTTACGCCTTCAGACCAAATATTCCCACGGTGTTTCACTTTCTCGGGCCCAGCTGGCCGAGAAATTGCACCCGTTCCCTTCGGATCTGTCATCTTGCTCTTCTCTTCTCATGCCTGCCCCCACGAAACAACGCTGCAAGCGGCCCAGACGAAGAAATTAGCCCAGACAGTACGCTCAAAGGCAGCTGAAGCCAGTGCCCAAACCGAGGACCCGGACTTCGTGGATGAAACCGAGTTTGAGGGAGATGATCAGGTGGAAAAAGAAGGGTATGGTGTGGTCCCCCACAACATTATAATGGATGTAAATATCATATCTAGGGCTTAGGTATTCTCAAAACACACTTATAGACAACTCATAGATACATCCGAGCAGTGTTGCGGAGGTCAGGTCAAGGTCAGGTCAAGAGGGGTTGACCTTCTTGACCTTTGGGCCGGTATTTAATTATGTATTTAGTAATGGCTCGAGGCAGGAGGCTCTTTACAATGTTCAAATGCACTTCTGTGGCCTGTTTCCGAGGTCTTTTCCTGCACGGTCCACCGCCAGCACAAAATCGAGCTCAATCCACCATGAGAACTGATGCGATGTCCGCTTATGGAGGAGAGCCAAACATCAACAAATTGATCTGACCCCCGCTGACCCGGGGTCAAGATCAGGTCAACTAGAGCCTGGTTGACCGTTGACTCTTGACCCAAGGTCAAGACCCGGGTCAATCGCAACACTGCATCCGAGGCGTTTTCTTGCGTGTCTGAATGATGCCGGTGGCTGCCGAACGACTTTCCCACGCATGTTTCACTTTTTCGACCCTCTAAAAACCAAACCTTGGCTGATTGCTTAGCTATTGAATCAGAGGATGCTCAGAGCATACTAGAGTTGTTTTCCACTGTTCCCAAGTCTCTCCAATCACATTGTAAAATGTAAATGAGAAAGTTTTCTGAGGGCCGGTGTTACCTGTCACCGGCATTCAAGAAGTCACCAGTTGCACTGTAGCACAATGTCGGAAAATCCGAAATTCATATATCAGGCCCGATATAGTGGTATCAAGCCCTGTCAAGCCGTCAAGCAAGGGGTGTGTTGATAAAGTCCAAAAAACCGTTATAATACCTGGTCAAGCTTGATCAGGGTTGACGGCTTGATATTGCTTGATAGGTCTTGTGACTCGGAGTTTGACCACTCAAACGACTCAAACAACAACAACGCGAATGACCCGAATACTGCGTATTTGTTGTTACCCGAGGCTCGTACATTGAGCCGACGCGACTCTTCGCTAAGGCCTTTTGCTTCTTCGCGAGGGCGGCCTTAGCGGAGGCGGAGGCGAGGTCGGGGCCAGAAGGACGCTTGTTCTTCTTGGCCTGGCGCTGATGATAATACTTCGTCTCACGAAGTTGGTCGAGACGAACGAGGCGCTCGGCATTCTCGTACCACTGGCCCGTGACAATGACGTCCGAGGGGCCGACGTAGCGGTCCAGGAAGGATTCGGGAGTCGCGGGAGTAAGAGTGTCCTCAAAAATGAGGACTCCGTCTTCGATGTAGGCCCAACCGAAGCCGGAGTTATCATGGCCAGTCATGTCCTTGGCGAACTTGTTGTAGCCAACAGGAACATACTGCGGAATGGTGGCACCTTCGCCGGTGCAAAGGGAGACGTTGTAATCGGTGTAGTCCCGGAGCTGGGGAGCAGAGACAACGTAGGGATCATTGCCATTGAATTCGACGATGCCGTGAGCCCAATTGGCACGATAGAAAGCGTAGTGCTCGCGGTTCCAGGCCGCGAGTTCGGGAGAGAGCTCGGGAAGAATAAAGCCGGGTTCGAAGATGTTAGTCATTGTGGGAGACGTAGCTTTGGGTATGAATTCCCCGATGCGCTCGTCTTCTTTTAATGCCCACCAATACGTCATAATTGAACCAGCATAGAGCTCCTCTTCACGGTCAGGTCTGCCCGAGCCGTAGGAGGACCTCTGTTTATCCCTATCAATGCCAGATCCCGGTTCGGACAAATTTTGGTGGGGCAGGGCCGGGAAGCCTAGATGCCGTTCGGACAAAATTTGGTGGGAGAGAGCCAGGGTACCTAGATCCGGTTCGGACAAAGGTCCGGCTGTCGCAGAGGGTTGAGTTGGCCGAGGACAAGCCGAAGGTCGAGGAAAAAGCAAATTTCTCGAAACCCGTCGAGAAAATCGCTAAATCTGGTTGAAAGAGCGCAAAAAACAGCTCGGGAAGAAAAATCGAGCATTTTTGATGGCGGAAGGCCAGAAATCACCCGCTTTTGGGGATTTACGGCATGATAGGCTGCATCTGGTTCGGACAAAAACCCCCCAATCTGACCCAAAACCGGTTCGGACAAAAAGTCGGGGTTTGGGCCGATCCGGGATCTGGCCTCCAAAGGGATAAACAGAGGTCCTGCCGTAGGGCAGATCCTTGATATCAGTGGAGCCCACAGCCTCCAAATAATCGCTTAAGGCTTGCAATTTCTTGGCCTGTTGATACGGCATCCAGTTTTTATCACCAGACTTTCAGAGTTGTTGTTGTTGAGATCAATTAACGTGCTCGAGCCGCTGCAAGCGGCTATAGTACACGACATGCCGACATCGACTACATGATTAATCGTTTCCAGTCCGTCCTTTCCTCCCACGTCACCCTTTTTATACAACCAATCAACTCCCAGTGCCTCGGGCATGAAGTCCCGGTCCGACGGCCTTTGGCCAGTGCTTGCCGAGGTTGCGATCCCCGTAGGATGGGCGTCAAAGGATCAAGGCGGCAGCGTACGCCTGATCAGACAAAGTGTGATGGATGATTTGTTGCCGCGCGTCTGTTAAAGTTGAATTTCCCAGCCGCCGGCCGACCGGGGCTTGAACCGCAAGTGCGCTACTCCTCGGAACCCGTGACCCGAAGTCACGATCAAACGTGTTTGCCGAAGCGGAGGGAACGGAGTTTGAAAAGTCGGAGAGCAGAAGCCGAGAGTGTCTAAAGTGTTTTCTCCCGGGTGCGGGGCAGGGAATCGAACCAACGAGGGCCCTCGCCGTCGTGAGCAAAACTCACACGACTCTCCCCGGAGACGATGGATGCCACTACACCACCGCGCCCCGACTTTCAGAGTACTTCAAACAAAGCCTTGGAACGACGTCCGTAGTGGTTGATAATTTTTTTTAACAGCCCACTCGTTGGTTTCGTCGTCCAGAGAAATCCCAAGTTGGCATTCAAGCCGTCCAGGAAAGCGACGGTCATCATTCGGGACGTGAATCCTCAGCGCGTTACCCGCGCTAGGACTGAAGTACATTGGTATCCTTACGGCAATAGAGGGAACGACTTTACGAATGGGGGGTCCACAAGTCAAAATGAGAGACTTCGAGCTCAAAGAAAACCATCAACTTGATCAAGTCCGGTGAAAGTTGGTCGTTATCACGTGATGATGACGTGGCAACTTTCGGTTGGGATGGCAACCCCGCCATTCCAGAATCCAAGGCCGCTGAGGCTGTTTCCGTTCCGGAAAGTATGTAATGAGAATGACAGTTTTTTTCGTACCTACCGGTATACACTACATCCTTCCCATGGTCAACCGTCGGATTAGCCCTGACATCAAGGAATGTGCCCTCCGACTCTGGGAGCTCGGCTGGGACAGGAGCTTGATTTTTCATGTGTTTTTTTTACACCGCACTTTTCAGCGGTGAATTGAACCCTACAGGGAAATAAGCATCATAGGATGAAAGTACTCCTAAAGACGATCTCATTCATATCTGACTTTACCTAGTTTGCTGCCGATTTGAGCCCGTAATAGTTGCTGTAAGATGGCCATTTTGGCCTAAAAATGCCAGATTTATTCAAAAAATGACCAAAATGACCATCTTCAAGCAGCCATTGCGGGTCCAAAATTGCAGGAATCTAGGTAAAGTAACATATGACTGAGGTCGTATTTGCGAGGACTTTCGACCTATGAAGACCGTTTTTCGGTGGGGTGTAGCACTGAAAAGTGCCCTGTTTATAAATCCCTTAAAAAATTCATTACACTCGAATTACTATATATGGTCATGGGGTAAGTTGCCTAAAAAAGTCATTTCACCCGTATTCCATGTCCAGAACTTTGTTTGCGTCAAAGGACACACTGAATGCCCCAGAACCGCTTGGTGCAGTTTTAATGGCGGCCACTGTATGCTTATATTGGATTGAATTCAAAGGGACTAAATTCTGCGCAGGTACATTTCCTAATCTACTTCAAAGAATATATTACCTTTGACATGTCTCAAGTTCAATTTGTGCGCTATTCAGCACAGAGTGAAGGCGGCCGACAACCTCAATTTTGTACTTCCAAGACTCTCCGAGTCCGCTAGTGGTTCTACTTACAGCTTACCAGAACCCTGTTGAATATGTTTCTATCTCGCACACAGATGTCTTTGCCCAACGAATCTATTTTCCCGCAACTCTGCTCCTAGGATCCTATGAAACTTCTGCTTTTTCAAGTCTTTGCCTTCTCATATTTCCGTTGCGGATAATTCTAATTGGCAACCCGGTTTGTTTGGCAACCCCCTACTTTTTCCGGGGGTTGCCAAATAGAACAAAGATGGCATCAAATGTGCCGCGCTGCCGAGGATCTGCTCTGTGCAAAATCTATGTCAGCACTGAGGTGAGTCCTACTAGTGGAGTTAGACGAACAAAGGGAGCTTTAATGTCATATTATCCGATTTTTTGACACCATGACCAGCTCCAACAACACTGATTCCAGTGAGGGTGTATTGATGTCCATACCTTCCCTTCCTACGACCATTGTCCATTGCTTATGTCTTGTCTCGTTTCTCTATGAGTGCTCTCTGTTATTTATTGACCCGAGGTGCATCCAAAAATCGTTGTCTTTGGCTGAGTTCGGAATGGTTCTTAATGATTGCCGGCTTAATCCAAGAACCGTTGCTCAAATTTCAGATAGGCCCGGGAGAGCTTGCTCATCTGCCCACCATAACATACTCAGCCTGCTATAGTCCTGAGAAGCCACTGGCTGTACAAAGTGCGGACCTTTTCAACTGTTCGTACTTGAATCGAAAGTACTATGGACAACCTCTGATCATGGGCTCGATCAGTTCCGGCCGATATGCCGTCGGCAGCAGGGGTTGCCAAATAGCAAAATTCTATTCGGCAACCCCAAACTAGCTGGCAACCGGGTTGCCAAATAGAATTATCCATTTCCGTTGACTAAACTATCTCATATTGAACACTGAAGTCGTCTTGTTTGCATTTCTTCCTCTCTTTTGCTCCTTGTCCTCCTGACTTTTTTTCCAGGCCGCTGGTTGACTCTGTAAGCAGTTAGAATATTTTCGTCATTTGATCATTTGAACTATGCAAATGTGGTGAGCATTTATTTTAATCAACTGCTTGGTATTGGATTGATTATGCCTTTCCGTTGATTATACTTGAGATTATATTGCGGATGTCAAAGTATTCTTATGTATGTGTTCACTTGACATTGATTCAGACTTTACACAGGTTTACAGTCTCGGACTCGTATTTTCTAGGCTGCAGGTGGACTTCGTTTCAAGTAAGACTCTTTCCGTTCAAAGTTGAGAAGCAATACTGATTAATGCAACTCAGAATGATAAGTAGATCCCTACGAACGACTGTGACGGATCGGCGTTCGCATCCGCTCACGGCGAGATCTGCCCGTATGTCGTCCCCATGACTCCCCCCACACAGCCCAGACACAGCCTCTATTTTCCTGTATAAGTAGTTAGCTCTTGTCGTAGATAGCTTTCTCTTGGTCAATTTAGTCCTTACACCAGTTCTCTCTTGATCCCCTTGTGCCGGAACTCGACTTCCCCTCGCTTCCGTCACATCTTTTGAACTGGACCAAGGACCTAGATCTTGTCGACGCTCTTGACTACGCCTTCCCCCGACTTTCTCTGACCCTCTGAGCTCGACATCGACCCCGATGACTGATCCTGCTGGCGCCGCTCGCTATCCTCTCCGTTCTCATGCTCGTCAAGCTCCTGTCTCTGGGCTGCCGGCGTCGAATCTGAGAGCTGCTAGTACCACCAGCACTGCGAGTTCCCGCTCTGGAACTCCTCGACCGGAGAGTCGTGCCTCCTCGACAAATTCACGCCCCGTTTCTCCCGACCTGCTGTACAGTCGGGTGGTATCGGGTGGACGATCTTCCTCTCGTGTAGATACACCGCTGCCTTCGGGCGGCGAGACCCCATCGCCTTCGGGTGGTGAGACCGCTTCGCTTTCGGGCGTCGAACCGTTGCCTCTGGGCAACGAGACCTCATCGTCGATACCCTCGATGCATACCGAGCTGTCTGAGCCCGTTTTGACCTCTGCCGTGGATTGGGGAATTCTTGGCGAAGGCCTTGCCACGCCGCGCGTCGCAACACCCCGTCGTCAAGAGTCGGACTCACTCACCGTAGTCACTTCCCGTGATGTTTTATCCCATTCTACGTCGACCGTCTCCCGTGCGATTCAGAATAAGTTATGAGTGTGAATGAGCTTGTGAGTGTTGCTCGCCGCCACCAAGCTTTGGCTCAGGAAGCTTTGGCTGCTGCGTCGGAGCGCGGGCTAACTATCCCGCGTGAGATCCCGCCAGATGATGAGAACACGAACCTGATTGATATTGATGATAGATCGGCAGTGAATGTGCCTGAAATTGTCAGTCCTGCCCGACCTTCTGGTGTTGGCCCCTCCCACCTGAAGGGTAAAAGCGCAGACCCACGCAATTGGGGTGCTGCTAATTTCTCAGAAGATTTCTCTGAGCGCGACTTCGACGCGCAAAGAGCAGCTCTTGAGCACTATGCCGCACTTCGCCGTGCTGTCAAAACTGAACGGCATTCACCGCCACCTGGGTTCTTTGATCAGACGCCAATCAACTTGGCTTCCGAACTCCGAGACCTTTGCTGAAGCAGAAGAACGACACCGTTGTCTCTGGCCAGAGCATAGACGAAAAGATAGCTGATCTGCAGGCGCAGATTAGCAGCTTGCAACGTTCTCGGACGACGACACCGACGCCTAGAGTTAATTTAACCAAGGCGCAGACAGCTGTCAAAGACAGCATCGTTCGGCAGATCCGTTCCGAAACCCGCGGATCCCGACCCGAACCGACACCTCCTGCGCGCATTGCGCCAGGCAGCTTCATCGAGCGCACATTGCGCAATGCCGAACGTGTAGATGGTTCACCCACCCCTTCCGATCCATCTGATTCCTCAGATTCCAACTCTGAGTCCTCAGACGGTTCAGGCTCCGGGAAGTCACACCCTGCACGAAATCGTCGCAAGCGCCGTTCCTCGAAGAAGAAGCGGGATTCCGACCAGAAAGATAAAATGATTTTGAAGCCCATACCTCCAAAGGAGTATGACGGCTCACCCGACGCTATTGCCTTCCACCGATTTGTCAAGGAAGGTTCGAATTACGTCCAAGTTGGTAAAGTTCCTGCCAACCAACGTGTGTTCTACTTGTCTTATTATTTGACGGGTCGCGCACTGGAATTCTACAACAGCAAGGTTGAGAACGACGAATATTCGTGGATCTTCAATACCATTGGTCTTGAAGCCAACCAGGAAAAGGTTGTTATGTTTTGGCGGAGCCTCAACGCCGACATTCGCAAGGAAATGTTCCGAGATAAGCTTGATCCTGAAACCTCTTCTTGGGCTGAAGTCACCACTGGTGCGGAAAGCGCCGAAATTATTGTCAAGGTCGACGATGATAACGATGAACTTGATATGGCTGAACCGAGTCAACCGACAACTCGATCCAAGCCCGATAACCGAAAACTGGATTCAGATTTGAACGAGAAACGTCGTAATGGAGGGCGCGTTCTCTCGGTTTCCAGTGTTGAAACTGAACCTACCACGACTACGCCAAAGTCTCACGACAGCGGCAAAAATCTTTCCGTTAAGAAACGATATCTTGCCGCCGGCTTGTGCTTCAACTGTGGCGTTCACGGACACCTTTCACGGAACTGTCCTGAGTTGAACTCAATGGCTTCCAAAGGGAAAGGTCCGCCCGGTTTCGCAGCGCATGGCATTCATTTTGATACGACGGTTGATCGCGATGCTCTGTTGGAGAGCACAGAAGTCCTTGAACACTTCTGAATTCGCACGATTTCCTCTCCTCGACATCGAAATGGTCGTCGAGGAGGGCGAGGATACCCAGAATGGTTTGAATTTGATTTTTCGAAGACCATTTCGGATTTATTCGGACATGTTGAATTTTGAACAAGATTTATTTATTTTCGTATGAAGATTGAGCTCGTCGTGGTCGACGATCTGGAGGGCGGATGTGACGGATCGGCGTTCGCATCCGCTCACGGCGAGATCTGCCCGTATGTCGTCCCCATGACTCCCCCCACACAGCCTCTATTTTCCTGTATAAGTAGTTAGCTCTTGTCGTAGATAGTTTTCTCTTGGTCAATTTAGTCCTTACACCAGTTCTCTCTTGATCCCCTTGTGCCGGAACTCGACTTCCCCTCGCTTCCGTCACAACGACCCATGCTATGTGATGCAGGCTTTAACTGACAAGACCGTGTTGAGAGCATGTGATAGGGTAGGGGCCTAAGGGCTATTGATACTGATATGCATGTCTCTGCCAAGGCTACTAGCAAGATTATAAATGTGTCAAGCCTCCTAGGGAGCGTGAGCTCAGTATCCGCACACTTCAGTTGACACTCTCAACGGAAGTAGACCAAAGAGTCAGAAAATTACACCAATTCCGCTGCTTTGATTTGATTTTTAAGAATCAAAGCAGCGGAATTGGTGAGACGTTGGCCAACCTGAGAATAAATCAAATACTAAGGTAAAGGGAGGGAGAGGACATAGGAAAGAACCTATAGCCAGCAAAGGCGGATACATGATCAACAAACAACTTCTCAATGTTATTCAGAAAGCGATCATGATGTCATCAAGCGGATCAAGAGAGTTGCAGCTGCCGGGCGGCGGCATGATGACTGATTGATTCAACGCTGCTCAGACTACGTGGAAGGATGATTCAAACCTCTGGTTATATCTGACCTCACAGCAGTCTAAGTGAGAATCAAGTAAATCTTCATATGATTGATGCCAAACTTCATTCAAGTTCAGGTGGTGTTTACGCGATGCGCACCATAGTCAACGCGTCAATATACGGTTACTGTACTATTTCGATCAATTCGCCTGTCACGCGTCACAGGCCCCCAAATTGACGAATTTTTTCGTACGTGTCACAGGTCACCGAGACCTTGAACGAATGTGACAAAAAAGTCCCAAAATCTGCGAAAAAATACATTTTTTTCTCGGCACGCCATTCGACGCGCTTCTGTGGCAGAATACCGGGCATATCCCCCGAAATGCCGGTTTCTGACAGTTTGCTCCGTTTCCCGGCTTCATTAGCACCTACCGCGGCTATGTCTTGGCCAATTTCGCCGTGTACCGGTTAGATTATTGAAGATAAATTCCGTCTACTTCTATATTATGTTGCATTCTGGAGCGCAGTTAAGGCTCCAACCATTTCGTTTTCGTTTGTGGAATCTGGCAAACAAAACGGAAATGGTTTAAAACCGTTTACAAACTGTTTTCAGGGCTCAGAAATTCAATTCCCTCAAGCTGTATCGCTAATGCCTCGAATCGATTGCTTTCATTCTATTTGAACATCCTGAATGATGCTCCGAGGCAGAATTCGGACGTACCAGCACATCCAGGACCAAGTGGGGGTATTTCCTTATTTGGAACAACTACCACAACGCGAACGACTGAGGTCCGTAACCTCAGGTATCGAAGAGAAAGCATTCTGATGGCATTGTCAATGGTGTTGTGATATAAACCCAGTGATATCGCCTTTTTTTGACCTCATTTACTGCGGTGGAAGACTGCTAACTGCCCCCAAGATATAAACTGTTTATAAACTGTTTCCGCACCCTGGCAAACAAAACGGAAACAAAAACGGTGTATAAACGTTTACAAACGGAAAGGGTTGGAGCCTTAAGCGCAGTGCAGTAGATTAAAATAAGAAAGGAGACATTCTCGAGGCATTGACGAATATTCTTGGGGTGTCACGTTCTTTCTGGCCCATTGACGAACTTCATATTTCGTTCCGAGGTGTCACAGGTCACAAGCCGGGAGAATTGACCGAAATACTACAGTAATCCATATTTGGGGAACTCCTCACTCAATTTTCAAGATTTGGCCAAAATTTAAACTCTGAGGGCAACGGGGGAGCTATCCTCACAGAACTGTTGTGCCCGAATCTCCATTTCACTACATGTGGACTACTTATTGCGCGCTTTTTCGATTTCATTCCCAATATGGTCATGTCACATCAAATCACGTGGGTTAACAGTGTTTGTGTGTCCGCTACCTTATTACTCAGCCTCATCCTTCCTCGATAACCCGACATTTCACCTTTTGACCCAACGTCCCGGCACAAGATTTGACAAATCAAGCACATTATTTAAGTTCCCAAGCTATTCCACGGCAGCTCGACCGCGATGCCATTCAATCCGTCTTCCCCACTACTACGCTCTCGCCCGTCCACACGTGAAGTTGTGTGGAAACACCAACTGTCGCGTGCGCGGCAAAGCCCATTCATCCACCCTGCATCGGCCGACCTCAATATCGGGATAGACCAAACACGACATGAGCGACACCCCCTTAAGTTCGATTAGATGCGACACATCCGAGGAAATGTTCGACACACCAAGCAGAATGTACGACACATCATGTAAATGCGAGGCACATCAGTGTGACAATGAATTTGATGGATTTGAGGGACTGCCGAAGGCCCCGGCAACCCACAACAGTGACTGCCGAAGGCCAAAAAAAACACGCTGTCGAGGAGCTAGGGCAAGCGTAGCGCGCCCTAGCTCCGGGAATCCACAGGGTTAGGGTTAGGGTTGGTTAGGGCTGGTCAGGGTTAGGAGGTTAGGGTAAGAAGGTTAGGGTCATGAGGAACAGAATAATCCGCGCGAACGAGGCTTTAGTGTGCCGAACCGGACCCCCCGAGCGCAGCGAGGGAGGGGAGGGGACGGGAATGGTCGGTCCCCTTCGCGCACACCCAGGGTAAAGGTGTACAGCGGGGCCGAGTGTTGCCGAGGCTTGCCGAAGACGAAACAAAATCAATTGCCGTGATGCGATGCTGATTGTCACTCAGTGTCACGCAAATCTTCCCTTGATCAACCGTGACATGATGTGACGATGTGTCGTATCTACCACAGATGTGTCGCGAATCAAGGGTGTCGCGCATGTCGCGTTCGGTGTATACCCCCTCAATATGACCCCCGTTTACGACTTGATTGTGCAAGAAAAACAGGTTGGTTCTTGCTTCGTGTTGACTTATGGCACTCGCAACTACGAGCTGTACATATTGCCGGTTGACCCGGCCTTGTGGGAATTAGTTAGTATATGTTTGCCACACCTAGCGTGGGAATCCTTAGCCTTTCTTCTCTTTGGATTCTCCCTCGCTAGGTGCGCTGTAATGTATTCCTAGTAGCGTCAAGTTGGATTCTATAGGACCCCCAACAACCACCTACAGTGGTGGCAAATAGAAATTGCCGTGGCTTTTCGGTGAAAATCTGGCTGTATACTTCACCGAATGACCTCAAATAAAATGTAGAGATGGGTATGTGATACTTCTGTACCTCTTAGAACACTCAGCAATATATTATGCCCTAAGAATGCATCAATCATAGGATGATTTCCGATTTTTGCCATATTCGGAAAAACACAATGAGGGTTCAGCGAAAAGGTGTCATAATAGGATGAAAGTACTTGAAAAACAGTCCTAGTTTCCACTTTGGTTGAATGGAACTGACCCTCATTTGGGCTCACAGCAGCCGCTCAAAGTTGGCTATTTTCACACAAAATAGCTGAAAATGCAGAGAAAATAGCTAAAAGGACCAACTTCAAGCAGCCGTTGCGAGCTCAAATGAGGTTCAATTCCAGTCAATCAAAGTGATAACTAGCATTGTTTTTCAAGTACTTTCATCCTATTATGACATTTTTTTGCTGAGGATACATTGAGCTTTTCCAGATATGGCAATAATCAGAAACTGTCCTGTTATTGATGCATTGTCAGGGCATAATATATAGCTGAGTGTTCTAGGTGGTACAGTAGTATCATATATTTATCTCTACATTTTATTTCAGGTCATTCGGTGAAGTATACAGCAAGATTTTGGCCGAAAAGCCACGGCAATTTCTATTTGCCACCACTGTATGATGCCTGCCCGCGAAATTTTCGATTCGGATAAAACATGCCCAAAAATTGCGCGCACCCTGCCCGGATTCGGATAAGAAATCGACCATCGACGACGCCAACCCTGCCCCACAATTCGGATAAATCATGGAGGCTGGGGGCCAAGGCTGGTTCAGATTCGGATAAAAGATACCCGAGACTCCTCAAACACAAGTTCCACCACTGATTCCCACCAAATTGGGCCAACTTCGAGGTCAATCAGGTACAATCTGACGAATTTCCCACCAAAGACACATTTTCTACCTATTTCGGGGAACTTTCGGGAATCAGGTGCCGCAAAATTCGGTATGAACGAAAATCGAAAACGAAAACGCGGCTAGCTGATATTGATCAGGCGGCCTTCCAGGCCATCAAGTCCATCAATTGCCAGCATTCAGAAACGAAAATGACCGGTTTCAACACGGCAAAGAAGCCGAAAGGACTGGATTGATGTCACAGTCACAGTATATCAATGTATGTGGTCTATCTAGTGTTGCCGGGAGCTGAGTTGGAGCTGAACTCGAGTTGATTGCCCATCAGCTCGCTGTCAGCTCGAGTTGACCGGAGCTGGCTCAGAGCTGATACCGGATATGGGAATCTAATGTCCCAGGGTTCATCTTTCCACCCGAAGGGCAAAATTTTAGGGGAGAATGGACCAAATTTTTATGTGGAAGGTTTTTCTGAGCTCTCTTCAAGCTCAAACTGTTTTTTATACGTCGAGAACGGCCAAGAAACGGCCAATACAGAAACTGGGGAGGGAGTGTGATGTCACACAGTGTACACCACCAGAAATGTCACGTCGTCCGCTTTGGGTGACGAGGGTGGAGTCGAGGCGAGCTGGCATCACCTCGAGGTGCCACTTTTGGGAAGGGGTCGAGTTGGAGTTGAACTCAGCTCGGAGCTAGCTCCAGCTTCCGGCAACACTAGGTCTATCGTGTCATCGGCCGCGTGCCGAACGAGTCCGAGTCGCTGTACCAGGTCACGCACACGGCGTGTTTTAGGCTTTTAGCACTCTAAATTAATTGAAGAGTGAAGATCACTCAGTGAGCTCTGCACTTCAATAAAATAGAAAGTTTTTACGATACGTAAGTATGAGATTCGTGGCAAACATGATATAGACGAACACTAAAGGTAAATAGGAAACAAGAATGCAAGGGGTGAGCGATCTCTGGATCGTGGAAATTGATCTGAACACGTGCTTTTCGTGATGGCACTCTCATCCAGCTGCTTTTTCCAACATCTTTCAGTGGCGTATGTTGCGGAAAAAGGCTGGTCAGTGTGTGAACCCTTGAGTGCACCCACATAAATATCTCGAAACATCGAAACAAGGTAGGTGGGTTTCTTGTTGCTTTCCTTCAACTTTCCTTTGGCTGCCGGCAGTAGCGAAGTTGCACGAGCATCTCAATCTGCGTGACCGTGACCCTTGGCGTCATGGAGCCGACCTTGACTTGTTCCGTGCCGACTGCTTCATTTTCGTTTCTGAACCTGCTGCCGACGGGCACCACCGGCCATCTAACGGCTATTCTATATATAGTCGTTTTCGTTTTCGTTTCTTGTATATACTCCGCAAAATTCGGCAAGCGCACCTCAAAAAGCGAAGAACAGCATTCAAACTACATGACAAGCTTCCGCATTACTCAAAGGAGCTAGAGGAGCCACCCAGACGCGTCAAGAGATCAATTGCGAATTTTTGCGATTTTAGCCGATTTTTTTAGGCCTGGTTCACCGTCCGGATAAAGCATCGACCTCTTGGAAGGCCTGGTTCGGATTCGGATAAGATCTTCCCCATTTGAGGTCCGGATAAGATGTCCCAAATCCCAGATTTTTCGGGGCAGGCATCATAGGTGAATGTCAGAGGTCCTGATTCTATTCAGTGAAACAAAAACAATGACCCATCGTGGGAATCTCGACCGTTTTGCCATCACCCTCGGAATGGAGAAGTTCCCGTCAATCCATTGACCGATTGGTCAATGACCCGCCATCAATCATTGCTCCAGTTATCAAACGGACTCCGGCAACGTCCGATCTGCAATCATTTCACCAATTAATGCTCTGGAAGCAGGCGGGAGAGTCGGAAAACCGAGTAGAATACTACCATACAATGTAATGAGGTGTAATTGACAAAATTTGCGATCTTCTACGGAATATAGGTCAAGATACTGCCGAGGTTTCGGGCAAAGAGATTTCTGCAGCCGCTGATGAACTCGCCGTCATGTCCTCCGCCTCCACACCAAGAGCTTCCTCCTCGTCATCCAGTCCATCCAAACCAGCCTTCCAGAAGAATTCCAACTCTGTTGCCGGCGTACCAACAGAGGGATATGCAAACAAATCTGCAAGCTTGATCTTCTTATATGCTGGGATCCGAGCCCGACGAATTGGTGACGGAAGTCGACGCCGATGGCAAGGTAGAGGTGGAGGTCGCCGCTGACACATCAAGGAGCGCATTAGCAGCCTCCGCGGCGTCGTCTTGGGCATCTTGATCGTCCTGTTTTTCTGCAAGATCAACAAGCATATCTGTGACGACCGAAAAATCGATATCGGGGGAGGCAGCAGGCTCGGAGGGCGGGTCGGTGGAACTAGGAGGGAAGGTAGATGAAGCGACGGGTTCAGCTTCCATGGCAGCAAGCTGTGCTCGGTCGTCGGCAAGGCTGAAATGACGGGTTCCGTGACTTGACCTGACTTGACCAGACCAGCCGCCCGATGACTGTCTTGCACGTCCATACGAACTGTCGTTGATTTATGAACCTTCAACGGATCGAGCCGGTTGCGATGCTTGGTGTGCGTCAGTCCATAGATACTGAAAACTCGTTCTGCACCGGCTGAGTTTGGAACTATGCTCAGAATCCGAATTGCGAGCTTGACAAAGCCGCTGCGTCCTGTCATCCCCGTTCCGCTGTCCATGCGCCGCCATATACTTACCACATCAAGGGGTTTCTTCTATCGAAAGAGTGAGAAAATTGCGTCAAGTGACCAGAATACCGAAACTTATTTCTGTTTCGTACATTTGTTTGAAGCCGGCTAGCCACATGGACTCCGCTGAATAAAAGCCAATCGAATCGTGATATGACTGGAATGTTTGCACAATGTCGGTGCTTGCGCTCTGTGCCTATAGAAACGTTGATAGGCGCGACAAATGCCGTGATAGAGTGACATGGGGGGCAATTTGGAGGGGTTGAATGCGCGGGAACGGATATAAGGGTTCAAAAAGACTGCGAGGATCATAAGTTCTTGATCAGTCTTACCCCATCTCCGCTCAAGACTGGACTGGACTGTCTTCTTGACAAGCGGTTCGGGGGCAGAGTCAAATAGTCGGAAGAGGTTACCGAGGCACGTCGCTACGGTATCGAGACGACATGTTGGAGCTTGCAAGAGATTAGCCGCAATAGCAAACGACTCGAGGTATACCCCGACACTGAAACATGTATTTAGTCGCACTCATCAGTCAAGTTTCCGGACTCACCGCCGTGTCAGGGGAACTCCCTCTTTTGGCACTACACAGCCACCTATGACGCAGGCCTCCTGCAGATTTAAGACAAGACAAACGAAAGGGACATTCGTATTGGCTGACCGCTAACAAAATGCCGTGAACCGCCCCACTGGTGCATTTTCGAATTCGGTCAGGATTCAGTGTTGGCCGTAAGGGATAAGGCCTTAATTGCGTTAAGGGTTATTAAGGCCTTATCATAACCCTTAGAGCCGTAGCACGGCTGCCCAGCTTAAATGCCCGGACCGGCTCAGCCGGCTGCCCGGCACCTGCAGCCATTTGATTGCCGACCTAATCTCTTTTCTTTCGATATCGACGTCCAGCCCAATGTGGACGCACTTCCTCAAGCTTCATGGGAAGCCTGGCTACCTACTGCAAGGGTTGCATCCAGCATGAGAAGGAATTGCTGCAGAACACCGGCACATTCGACAGCGTGGAGTGGCAGCACGGTGGACAATCTTTCGTTGATGGTCTATTTGGTGGCGCGAACGGAAGTTTGCAGAGAAGGAGATCAATGCAGAGGCGGAGCTGCTGGAGGCACTCGCAGATGCCGAAGAGGATGCTCGTCTCGACGACAGGGCGGTTGAATGTGATGACGACGAAGTTTATGTACCTTAGACAACATTTTTACGCCGTAAAATCCGCTTTCCCGACGCAAATTGAGCGCGCGAAAATGTTTCCCAAAAAGGAAATTAAGGTCTTAACCCCATAACCTCAGCGTACTGTACCTCCCTGTATGGAAGCAACCGTCGAGGGACCGTGACAAAACGGTTGCCTTGTTTTCAGGCAACCGACCCGCCGTGAGCCGTGACCGTTGCCAAAGGAGGCAACCATCTGGCTCAAAAAATTCGTGAAGAAGTCATCAAATCGTTGAATTCACTACAATTTCAAGGGATTTCGGCTAATAAGCAGCTCAAAAGGTAAGATAGAGAGCGTGGGATCCCCGCACCTTACTTAAGCACGTTATGTAACGCTTATTAATCGTTCCCACGGCCAAATCCCCAGTCACACAAAAAATTTCGTGCTCTTTCCGGCCTGCGGAAGGGCTGACCTACAGACTTAGAAGACATTCTCGCTGTTTCGGCTCTAAAATTTTGGTTTTTGGTTTGAAAAGCACCTTCCACACTGCAAGGAGGTTCTGTCACTCATTGCGCCGCAAAGGTTTGACAGGTCCCACCCTTAAGCGAGCTGCCGAAGCATGCCGAGATGACTATCCTGTGGCTGTGCTGGCCAAATTTTCCTCCGAAATTTTTGAAAAGGGTCCCATTTGGTGAGAAAACCACATAGAAACACTCAGAAAAAAAGTGGTCTGAATTTTTTTGTGGGTCAGATAGCAAGAGACCAAGGGACATTTTGGCAACTCTGCCCAATAGGAACCCTTCATTGAACCTCTATCTAAGACTTGTATTGGGCAAAATTCCCAATCTGGACCTTAGCATTGTGCTATAAGCCCTCGACGTCGAGCGTGACAATGTCACAGTGTGATGCTGACATAAGGGTGCGGGGATCCCACGCTCTCTATCTTAAGCACAGACTCAATTGTGTATATTTCCAGGCAGAAAACTTTTTTGCGTGCTGCGTCACGATTTTTTCAAGGCAACGGCCTCAATCGTGACCGTGACCACCTCAAAAAGAGGCAACACAACCAACCCCACCGTTACCGTGACGGTTGCTCCCATACAGGGAGGTACAGTAAGGCTTAAGGCTTATGAACCCTTAAAGGTCCCTGGGGCCGGGTCTTAACCCTTAATTGCCAACACTGCAGGATTTGCATCAGGCCTTCACCTGTATAATATGTTGGGTATGTGGACAATGGTCCACATAGGAGGGTAAGCTTGCTTCAGTGCGAATGGGAATTCAATATCGTAGTCGAATACGTCCAATTCATTCATGTACAGTAGCTAATCTTGCTAAATTCGGGCAACATCATTGGCTCAAGCAGTGTTTCGCCCGATTTGGGTAACCAACTTATTTCAGTTGACGAACCTCTTTTTTTGGGTTATTAATTAAAGCTTATACTCACTGGTACTGGATAGTAGTTAGTATATTCAAGACACTGGTAGTAGCACAAAGTCTGGTAATTCTTTTGAAGTTGCTCAAAGCATTCCCCGAGCCCCGGCACTGGTGGCGATTTTAAAAGTGCTTGTAATTTGAGGAGGCTTTTGAGAGGCTTGTAACTTACAAAACTTGATGCTTACTGAATTCTTTCTTAAGGAGCAGGCAACCATTGAGTATATAGGTGCTGGTAGGGTATATATATTTATTTACAGCACATGAGGTTCAAACAGGCCGATTGAACTTGGGTTGAACCAAAGTTGAAGACTCGGAAAAGTTGATTCGGCGCACAGTCCGAAAGTCACATGGCAATGACAGTGCCGTTCCCGAAGTCCGAGGCCACGGACGACACCAGGACAGTGCTTACAAAGCACCTGGACGGACATTTGTCAGCATCTGCATTCCGGAGCCCTATACCGATGAATGGGGAAGCAAGCTTCCCCATAATCCCAGGTCCTCGTGTCACTCACGCCAAGCGGTAGTGCGGCACCGACAACCCCGTTTGGAGAAACACAGCCCCTCGTTGCGGGAATCATTGCAGAGAGTTTGAAGGATCGGGCATAGTGCTGTGTAAAATTGCTCCCCGGCCATGTAATTCAGTGATGTGCCTAAGGCCTAAGTTTACGACCCCCCGGCACTCTAAGCCCTTAGGCCTTAGCATAGGGCTTAGGGCTTAGAGCCTCTAAGGGCTTAGGGGGCTTAGAACCCCCAAAAAAGGGAATTTTTAGAAAAAAGATATTCTAATTTCCCAACGCTTCTCCATTGCTTCCCTGGGCACTCGAGACTGTAGTATTCTCTGCCCCAAACCTATCTGACTTCAGATTCTGACTTGTCAAGGGAGAATTCTTCCGGAATTACCTATTGTTAATAACAAGTGTGCAGAGCTCGATTGCCTTTAGGTTAAACCAGCACGTATAATTTTGAGACCAGCATTCAGTTGCTCACAAATAATAATGATCAAACTACGACTTGAACTGAAGTCGGAATGGCTTTTGGACGCGTAAGGCTTGACTCAATTCAGCGAAGGCTGGACCTGTTAAACCAAGAATAAATTCGGTTCAAGTCAAGTCGAGCTTCGAGTTAAGGTTCGTAAAGTTCTCGTTGTCAAGAATACGGGAACACGCAAGGACTTGGCTTGGTCACATTAAAACGACATATCCAAACCACATTTGAATCAGATCTGAACTATATGAGAGTCTGAAACGGACGTGAGACAGTAGATTTCCGGAAACATGCAGTTGTTCGTACAAAAAATCCAATCTAGTGATGGTGTTTTTCTCCCAGTAGTACACTCACTCACCTTATCTGACTGTACACTTCCCTTGAGCCAAATTCATGAGCCTGGCAGTGCGCTTTTCTGGAGAGCACAGTATTTGTTGTTTCCCGGATGTATTTGAACTTTCAGGCTCAGTGGCTGTAATTTTTATATATTTGGCCCCCAATACTCAAGGAAAATGTGTCTGGATAGATGTTTTACTGCTAGAGACATGTATATAGCCTCAGAGTATGACTCCAGAAGCATTCGAACTCGGTTCAACGTCAATTCAGCGTTGAGGAAGGTTCATCGGCTTTTTCGGACTCACTGTGAGAACGGCCGAGGAAGTTTCCGAGGAGATCTTGAATTCGATTGGCTGAAATTATGTCCCAAGGAGGCAGTTGCTCCGAAAGGACATACGTCTTACCATATTTTGAATTCCTCTGATCTGCCTAATCAAGGCATAAGAAATCAAGATTGTGATTGCTCTGGTGAGCGCTACAGTGACTTTGAAGCTCTGATTTCTTGGAAACAGAGTCTCTACTACATAGTGAGTCTCTCCCTTTTCTCTCTCTTTCTCTTCTCTTTTTGCAACTTGAAAACTTGAATTCTCACGGCTCTCCACAGACATAATTCATAAGCCTTCCTTCTTATACATTGAAAAGGCTGTATGGGTGCGATGACTGTGATTGATTGTTCACACGGTCTGTGGCAGTATAAATAGCGTAGTACATTCTCTTTGTACTTTAGTCCTTTTATTCAGTTCATTTCTCGAAGCTAATACCGCACTCCACAATCCCTGGTCATCTTACCGATCAGTGGACGCGAGGCTTTGATTGTGACAAATAGCATAGTATATTCTCTTTGTACTTTAGTCCTTTTATTCAGTTCATTTCTCGAAGCTAATACTGCACCACCCAACCCTTATCTTTTGATCTGGGGCGCAAGGCTTTGATTGTGACATAATACAAGCACTGCTCTCTTACCTTTGTACCGCACCATCGCTGTACCGCACCATCGCTCCACTCCAAGCCCAGCTCATCTGGGAATCCACCTCCCCGCTCGACCAACGCAAGTCACGCAAAGAACCCGACTGGAAACGGGATCAAGAACGGGAAGCAGGCGGAGCCGGGCAAGCGCAAGGGCGAAGGCAGCTCGCCCAAGATGAAAAGCGGTGGGAAAGCCACCAATGTTAGAGACAGTCCTACCAGAAAACTCGGCGAACATCAAGTCTTTCTTTCAGATGACGGGTAGTTGATATTCTCTGCAGGTCGCTTTGCAAACTCATATCCGCTTTATATCTAACTCTTTGGACACGAACGCATGCCCACCATCAGCGGAGCCGGAGTTCGTGCAGCATTTTGAGCTATATTCTAGTTGTATTAAGAGTTTTAGCTGCGCATACGGTTCCAAGGCCTCACAGTAACCGAACTCAAACGGCAAGGCCGCACAATCCGCCGGACCATCCGCCGTACCAATCGCCGGACTTTCAAAATAAAAAAATCCCGATTTTGGACCGTGAGGAGTCGGGAAAAGGCAAAAATTAGAGGAAATTTTGCGCTCAAGGCCGAAAAAAATGACCGACTACGTAAAAAAATGAGGTCTCAACGTCAATCGCAGTCTTTTCATCGGTTTCCTTCGAAAAAATTTGATCTCGAAGTCTAATTAATTCTCAGCCGATCAGTCTCGACGCGTGTGTCTTTGAGTAAATAAGCCCGTGCGGTGCATGATTTGTTCTTCACGGTGTAGAGAGAGCTGGAAAGACATAGTTCATTGAAGAGAATACGGTGACAGCTGATTGTAGTTTGACTATAGTGCAGCTGAACGTCGGGGCGAGAGTACACCGTGCGCAATTTTGAGACTCCAGAGTGCCGCCTGAGAGACAGACATGTGCCGGAATTCTGGTGTTCCCGTAATAGGTTCACGTAGGAAGATTGAGGAAGTCCAGAGGTCATGCAGACCATCTAAGGCAGGGCTGAAGAAAGAGGGAGGCTCAGAGGGAGAGAGAGAGCACACTTTGTTTGCGCGAGCGTGCCCAAACGTCAAACGACACGTTGATGTAGGACTCACTGTGCCCAGGCAAGGTCTTGAATTTCATGATGTTGGTCATGACCTAAAGTCGGGAAAATCATGACAGTTTAGTTTGAAATTCATGTTGGTTCATCATGAATTCATGACGAAACGTTAGGATTGGGGGGTCATGAAATTCCTAACAAGTTTGGGCCTCTTCCTGACGTTTTTCCATGACGGTTTGTCAGGAATTTCAAAGGGAAACATGAGGAAAATTAGATGGCACGAAGCAAAATAATGTCGGATAATCATTGAGGCTTTCGCTAGTCTCGGATACCCAGACGTCTCCGCGCAATCTGTGCAGTGGAACACAGAGGCCGGAGGTATTTCCATATATAGGGAATACAAGACGTTTTTGACAGCTGACTGATCTCTGAGTTGTGGGAAAATTAAAAGGCTTTCCGCCCTAAAAATTCTCCCACCCTTTCGCATCAATCATCCGTCAAAAACGTCCTCTATTCACTATATATGGAAAGACCCCCGATAGGGATTGCGGAGAAAGGTCTGGGTATCCGAGACTAGCTTTCGCTGGGAATCGAACCGGCGACCACGTGGCCTACGAATCTCGTTAGCCGCATGCCTCACTCCAATTAGGCCAAGAGGGCTTTGCAGGACATGTTCTGTTAGTCTCGGATACCCAGACGTCTCCGCGCAATCTGTGCAGTGGAACACAGAGGCCGGAGGTATTTCCATATATAGGGAATACAAGACGTTTTTGACAGCTGACTGATCTCTGAGTTGTGGGAAAATTAAAAGGCTTGGAGACAATTCTCCCACCCTTTCGCATCAATCATCCGTCAAAAACGTCCTCTATTCACTATATATGGAAAGACCCCCGATAGGGATTGCGGAGAAAGGTCTGGGTATCCGAGACTAATGTTCTGTTACACCATACATGTAGCAACGCATACATATATCCCACCCTTCTCATACCGATTGCATCCCCTTTCGGGTCGCAATCTTGCCGCAATTTTCAAACTCAGTAAAGAGCAACAGAGTAGGCATATCAGTGACATAAATATTCACTCAATACATCTTGTAGACTTGTATATCAAGGATGTGGACTTTGCAAAATTCAGCTGGATTTTTCATGATGAATTTCATGATGTTCTGCCATGAATTCATGTCCTCATAAAAATGGCTTTTGGGCCGTCATGAAAGCCATCTTGAAATTCATGATGTGCTTCATGACAAAACATCATGAAATTTGAAATTCATGACGATTAGTTTTGAAATGCATGACGGATCCTTCGCACAGTGACTGAGGACCGATTTCGTTGGCTTCCACCCCGCTTTCCCATTCAAGATTGCACAGACAGCACTCTGCCAGGCTATTCTACATTCTGGCAAGACGCTATCCCCTCAAGTGCAAGACTGAAAGCGCAAGAGGCTGTCCTTTCTTTGTTTGCGCAAGCGTGGCCTCCCTTATATAAGTAGATTGACCGTAGCGAAGCACGGGCTCACTGCTAGTCGTTCCATAATCGGCGATCGCCGCCCCTGAATCGGCTACTCTGACTGCCCCTATTGATAAACTTTTGTGGGACTCACAAGACGCGCCGAAACACGCGAAAACTTCACAAATTGGAGAAGATAAAATTGGGTTATTGCCAAGGTTAGGAAGATGCTAAATCTTCTCGATCGTTCTCATCTGTTCCGAAAGTGAAAAAATCACACTGATGGTTCACCGCTCCCGCAACTTCTACGCACTACATCTACCGGTCTAAATTCGTTCATATCGGTATCCCTTGGCATACAAAGTAGCGTTGACATGCAGCGCCTCCAGAACCTCAGGCATCGTATCCAAATCCTCCAAGCCACTATCTTTGTACAAAGGGCACTGCGCCGCAGCTGGAGGTAAGGACTGCGAGCGTCTGATGCACCTTATGCTGTTCGTATGGCGAGGGCTGTTCCGAACATCCATGCGACTGCCGCTCCCGAGGGCTCGTTCCTTATTTGAGATTAGATGGCTGTATACAGTGGGTAGCCCTATTAGTATTACTTACAGGAGCAGCGAGCGTTGGAGGGTCTGGACGCGCTGCGGGATGCCTATAAGACAGCGCCGGCTCCGAGCTCGAATGCGATAGAGAAACCAATGTGAATTGAGGTTCCGTATCACGGGTGTTCGGGTGAAGAATGGCTTTCCAGGAGATGATCTTTTGCGGCCACCGAATAGCGATACCAGACAGGGAGATTGAGCGTTGTTTGGTCATTCGTATGTAATCGACAGTGGTGGCCGCCGCAAGCGCTACTGCTTGCAACGGCTGCGAGTTATGTACAATCGCCTCAGACGTGCAGGGACGGAGACGAAAAGCGATATTCTCAAACACGACCAAGTCATGTGAGCAGTGTTGTTAAGGTTAGGGTCTGACGGTCACAAAAGGTCGACGGATCAGAGCGCCGACCCGGTCTGACTGGATCTGACCTTTGATTGATCCGCCGTAATTCAGACTTCCAACAAAATAGTTGTGCTCCAGAATTTTTTTACATTTCATTGAGAATCTAACCTTCAATAAACGTCGTGATAAGAACTCTCTGTTCGAGGGAATACACTGATCCAGGGTTCCACAGATTCGATCTAGATCTGTTACCTCGGCCCAGGTTTCATCGCGGTGTTTTGAATTTTTTGTTGCGGCTCCTCTTCCCATTTACATGGGGGGGAGGCGATGTCGGACATCCAGGCACCTGTCGGAAAAAATCGAGAAAGGCTTATAACTTTACGGCCTTGCACAACCTAACGGCCTTATATGGCCTTATAAGGCTCCCCGCCCGCCAAGGCTTATAAGGCATAACAATTTCTTGTATGTAGCGCCGGCGGCAATGCGTATCGTGCCAGCTGCGGCGATGGGGAATATTCCAACAGCACCACGGAAGCGTCCTTTGCAGGATAGGATGTCCGGTGAGCATCCGCTGAGAAGAGCAAGGGGAAAGGGAAAGGCAGGAAGTATAACGGAGGAAAATATGAAGGGAAAGAGGCAGGAAAAGATGGTGGAAAAAGACAATAGGTATGGGGGACGAGAAGTAAAACAAGCGGAGGGGATGAGAAGCAAAACAAGCGGAGGGGACGGACAGGGAAAGGGTCCCAAATAAAGGAAAGGTGCAGAATACGATGGGCCCAGAAGGAAGATAAGGGGTTTGGAGGTGGTAGGGGAGAGAGAGGGCCACGGGACGAAGAAGGATGGAAGGAGTATGACTTCCGGATGCAGGAAGGACAGCACACTCAACACTTTGTCCACAACCGAAAGAGGTAGAAAGGTGGTAGATGGGACAAAGGAAAACTTACGCAGCTTAGAGCGGGCTGGTGAAGAGTACCATGTTGAGTCTGGGCTTGCTGTCAAGGGGTTTTGGAGGAAGGCTTTGGGCAGGAGGATTCAGATTGGGAGTCAGAGATCAGGCGGAGTTGGAGGAGAGACAGGAAACGGTAACAAAGTTTTGGTTTGCTGAAAATTTTACAGGTGCTTTTTGTTTCTTACAGGTTCTGCTTGTATTTCCTGCCGGTTAGTAGAGGGCTCCTTGAGGGTCAGGTCGCTGTCGGTTGGGGTATGAGTCAGCGGTTCCCGCGTGGGCCCTATGCCATATTATTATTAAGCCGGGTGTTTATAAACCGGTTTATATAAACACCCCAGCCACATACCGTAGGCTGAAAACTGGGTTTTCTTCGAATTATTTTTTTCCCGGGGCCCTTTCATCGAGCCAGTCGCCGCGCAGGAACACATAGCAAACTGAATGTTGGTAGGAAATGCGAAGTCTCAATACTTCTTGTCCTTTTTCAGACAATTCTTACCATTAGAGATAGGCCGATTGATGCGCCGGCAACCTCCGGGCTGCTATATCACCCTCCAAAGTGAAAAGAAATTGGAAGCGGACTGTACTGTGTCCTGAGCTTCAGATTGAACCTGTAAATGTGCGCTCCACGGGGATGTTGAAGAGAGCGATTACCACTTAACCAGCGCTGGTTAAGTGGTAATCGCTCTCTTCAACATTATGCACCATGGACTACAGTGCTCCCTGCTCGCCTGGGCTCTTCTGCCTCTGCCCTCGAACCCGCCACCTCAGAGTGTACCGTCGAACGACGGTGCTCGTCGTCTTCCTTAGCCAACAACTTGGTCAGCCTTTTTAACAGGAAATGTATATATGTCACTGACTCCCTTCTTGATGTTGTCCCAATAACTAATGACTATTCAGGCGCCTCAATGCTTCTGCTATCCCCTCCGATGGTCGCACTCTTGCGACCATGCTCGCACGCTTCATGAATCCCGCGCGAAACAGGAAGAACAATTTCTTCGACACTTCATTGTTTCCCATGCACTAAAGTTTCTCGGTACATACTCAGTGGCCGTCATCGCCACCTCACTCAAATGTATGCCAAGTCACTCAAAGGTATGTCCCGCGCTTGTTCCTGCCTCCTTTTCTATGTACTCAAGTTTTTTGAAATGGTTTTGTCGCTCCCCATTCACCTCCATGTTCACCGCGCTCGTCACTGGTGCTGAAGGTCCGAGTTCGTCACCTCCACTTCCAAATAAGGTGTGTTACGCCATGTGGTACAATCCACTGGGGCTTAAGGCCCAGTTAAAATCGGTCATGCTGGGATATGCTCCGATCTGCTAATTCCTGCTAACCTGCTACCAGCAGGTATCAGCATCTTTTTTGGACTGGAGCAGATTCAAAACCTGCTAGCGGCTGCTGGGGTTTGCTGGCATCTGCTGAGTCTGCTGAATTCTGATAGGCTTGGCTCACACCAGATTTCAGTAAAAATCCAATACAATTAGGTTGGCTACGATACAGCTCCTACTACGCATACCACCACCCCACCCACTATATCGAACTTGTGTTCTGCGTTCTGTGCCCCCCGCCAACATGGTCTAGCGCCCGCCGCCATCGCAAATCGAGCATGACGTCCACTGTCGAAACCGAGGTTATCAATCGACGCTCGACGAAAGGGCGCAGACCGTACCTGATTTCACCATCGCCTATGCCTGTGTACCGCTCATACGACCTATCCTTCCATCTTCTCCGTATTCCAAGAAAATTACTTGACTCTGACACAGTAGGCTCACGACATTTCCAAGGCAGCTGAGTGTCGGAGTTGAATGTTGAACCATGGGCTTTGATTTTCTCTTGCATTCTGAACAGAACCTCAAGTTATGTGAACAGTCCGACAAGATCTCAATTTATTCAAGCTGGACTTGGGTATATGACACACCTCATTGCATCCAATCGTGTATCAGCCTCGAAGAATGGCAAGAGATGATGCGGCACGGTTAAGGGAGGGCCGCATCACTTGTAACTACGTTGTCATCATGCGGGATCAACCATTATCACTCCGGGACTATCATGAATTTCACGATGCGCTCTTGAATTTCATGACGAAACATCATGAAATTCCTAACCGATATGTATGGGAACATTCACGATGTTATTTTCATGATGGTTCGTCGTTGTGTTCTTTTCCCTAACTCCAACCAGCAAATATCCACCGGCCATTTTCAGCACATTATCGTTCAACCAGAACAGCTCCGGACCATCAACGGCCACCTGCCCAGATTCGCCAAACTCCTCAGTGACTCTCGCTTCGCTGGAACCATAAGTCGCATGAACGTCGACGAAACTCATTTCATCTACCGTATAATTTCGGTCAATTCGTCTGTCACGTGTTACGCTCGACTTTTTTTTTATTACCGCAATATTTTTTTTCTCGATTTATCGGATTCATTGGCGCAAGTCGAAAAATCACGTGATGACGAATTGACCGAAATTGTACGGTATTCTGCAAGGCAAGCTGCAAGGGGGTCCAATTTCGCGGGTTTTCGACACTAGGTCGCCTTTGATGCTAATTTACGCCCTGAGCACGAATATGTTGGTCCCCGAACGGAGCAACCCCCATCGAGCTTGGGGTGAAAAGATTATTCCCATATCGGGGCTGATAACACGACTTACGACATGGACTGCCACCCCAAACAAGGTAATTTCCCACAGATGCCATGAAGTCGCGTGAGGTAACGATTTTTTTTCTCATCCCTCTACTGTCTATTGACTGTGATGGACCACGGAATGGATGGGACTCCATCCCCAGTCAAAAGTGGGTCGGATAGTTTGAAATGATCTGGGATGGAATGAGTAAAGCAGCAACCAAAAGTAATGAGTTGAGATCGTTCGTCAATGGTGTTCAAAACATTTCGTCTCATCACAGCGTCTGGCAACGGCGATCTTCTGTGAATTTCTTACAAGTCGACCGCATCACTCGGTTACCTTGTTACCTTACAACGGCAATATAAAGTGGCACCACCTTCCGCCACGTCATCCGCTCTCTCTTGCCTTCTTCTACTTACCTCGTTCGAGTCGGCTTGCCTCCTCCGCCGCGCCACTCCCTCCTCTGTGTCTGGCCTTCGAAGCCCAGCCAATTGTCGTCTCGTGCTCTCCACATCTACTCTCCAGTCTCGTCTAGTATCCACGGCGCGTTGTGATCATGATCGAGATCTTTTGTTGAGGGCGAAGGTATGTTTTTGCCCATTTTTCTTTCTATCCCCCTCTTACCAGTTCCTACCCAGCTCCCAGTGCTCCGCTCTTGCTCTAGCTTGGAAACCATAGACTCCAGTGTCTAGAAGCCGTCCTGCTGCGCTTGCCTTCGTCAATCCTCGAGCTTCCCTTTCTTTCCTTATATCTGGGTTTACCTTGTGGTCAGGCAGCTTGCCGGAGGCTTGTCTCGATGCTTGCACGTTCCGAGTCTATATACAGTATTATCTAGTGTACTATTGTATGTTTCGATGCTCTACAGCATCTCAAAGCATTCTATGTATTCTGTTGACACCAGTTGACACCACAATGCCTCACTCGACTACTTGCAATGAATTGAGATAAATTGTACCAGGATTCAGACTATCACAATTCATCTCATGCTATGCCAAAAACTCTGCCACTTTTCCAGATGGTTTGAGCATGGATGAGATGGTTTGAAGATTTCGCATTTTATCTCATTTCATCTCACTCAATCCCGTGGACTTTCAAACTGGGGCTGCGCAATCGGTTGATTTGAGGCTTATATACGGCAATTTCCCACGGGAGAGGGGGGGAGGGGGCGGCGGACCCTTGAGAAAAAAAAATGGTAGGTGGAGTGTAATTTTCTTATCTTCGGATCCCCTTGGTATTCTGCCGGCCTTCCGCTCTACGCTTTTCCTGCCTTTCGCCCGGCCTGGGGTGCTCTTAATCTGCTTCGACTCCGCCTCAAAAAAGGCACGCCACTCTTAGCAATGTCAGCAACTCTCCCTCCACACATAAAGTCCGCTGTTCTTCGGAATCGAAACTTCGATCCTACCAGCATGCTTTCTCTCGAGCTCTCTACTAGTCGTCCCAACATCATTTACGCTACGCATCGCATTGTCGGCTCCATTTCGGACTTCCGAAATCTCGATTTTCTTCTTGATCCAACCACTGCTAGAAAGACATTGGTTTTCCACGATAATATCAATGGCAATGCTCAGATGCACGTGCTTATCAAAATAAGCTACAGTCGTCACTGTCTTAGCCCATACAGGTCGGTGCGGCCGAAAAAGTATGGGTTATGGGTGTTTTATGGCTTACTGCAGGTAAATGTGACGTAATTTGGGCCGTTTTACACTGTAAATTTGGGAAATCTGGACCCCAAATTATGGGTTATGGCAGGTGACAGGTATGGGTTATGACAGTGTCGACTGTACTCTCGGAGGACAAGCAAAACAAGGGTTTAATCCGACACTACCACGCAAGTCATGTCTAAATCTTATCTGAAGAATGTTTTCGATGATTTCGCGAAGGTAGATGGTGCGTGCAAAATTTTGCATACAGCAGAAGGCCTCTCGACAGTCAGCTGTTTTAAAGTTTGTCCGGTTAGTTCTGCCAGGGTCTGGATGTGCCGGATGTGGAGGTCGTGGTCGACTACGGTGCCCCGCGTGCGATGCCGACTGTGATCAGAGGGCTGGTAGAGGTGGCCGCCGCGGACGACGCTCGGTCTACCTGCTGATGCCAGAGCCATGGGTTTACACGGTCTCGCTCGATAATGTGGATCCATCCAGCAATGATCCAGACCGCCCAATCTCCGGCAAGCTTATCAGAAATTCCAGAAAACCTGAACGCGCAGGGCTAGCGGTAATTCTCTATGTTCGATCACAACTTTGCCTTCGGGAGATCTTCGTTCGTTACCTCGGGGACAAAACACGCGAGGGTAATCCTAATCATAATTCTGGGTCTTTACTAATGGTGCCTTTTCCCGTCTTCAGCACTCAAGATTTCAACCGAATGGTGCTGCGATCGAGAGCACGAGACTTATCTTCAACTCGATATTCCAGGAAAATTCATATACGAAGATCCGGACCACAAGATCTATGCAGGCGATGTCGACGAGCCGGATCGTGTTCACCTCAACACTCCGAAGCCGAAGAAATCGAAGGCAAAGGGTAAAAAGTTGTTGATAGGGAGCCTTTACAGGATCGTCTTCGTGATTGGCTTGCCGCGTCTCACGCCACGGATCCTCTGCGTTCAGTTCGCCCTGCGACATTCATCCTTGATCCTAAAGGCATCAAACTACTCTCTACAGTCTATCCATATCGCATGCGCTCCCACAATGATGTTGTTACCGTACTCAACGAGACTTGCGAATGGGCGGAGGAATGGGCAGCCGGGGTCTTTCATATTATCTCGATATATGACGATGAACTGGTACGGCGTCCCAGAGTTGTGCAAAAGCGGTCGGTCGGTGAGAAGAAGACGCGGAAACCAGGGGAATTGGAAGGAGATTCGGACTGGCAACCTTCCACGAAGCGGCAGCGACCCGTGGCACCGCTAGCCGAAATTTCGACAAATATTCGACGCAGGTCTAGACTCAACAAGCCGGAGGAATAGGTAGTATGTATGTCGGAAAATCGCAAAATACCTGATCAGTGGCTGACGGAGCCTGACCGAGGTATCAGGGCTGATCAGCTTTTGGGGGGAGGCTGGTCAGGACCTGGTCAGCCTTGGTCAGCCCGTCTCAGGGATGGTCAGAATTCCCACTAGCTGACCGGTGTCGCAAAAATCTAGGATATACATACGACACAAGATTATGTATTAATTAGCACGGAGAAACATGTCTGCGTCAACGGTATCAACAAAATAAAATGTATCTGGGTGTTTGGAAGAAAAGACGGGAGCCATGAGTGCCCCGCGAACGACATATTCCATAGAGAGAAAGGAGAAGTCTTTCTCCTCATCCCGAACCTGGCATCCATCCCACAGTGTCTTGGGCTTCCATCGGCTCTGACGAAACATCCGAGTGAGAGCAAGATCGACCTTACGTCCACTCGGCAAGGTGCAGCGCAGCAAGGCATATGCGCGCGCAAAA
Organism: Favolaschia claudopus; assembly: GCA_037176885.1. Lineage (NCBI taxonomy): Eukaryota > Fungi > Basidiomycota > Agaricomycetes > Agaricales > Mycenaceae > Favolaschia > Favolaschia claudopus. The sequence continues at coordinate 522,293 of JAWWNJ010000152.1, read as the reverse complement.
TGTAAACCAGGTTCGGTGCGATTGACGATTAAGCTGTTGTACCGTTGCTCCGAGTGAAACCGAGAGTTGCAGCGAATGATATAAATCTGGTAAGGCCGACAAGCGGCACAGCCCGCTACCGGGTCTTTTCACAACAACTCAAGCCTGACTGACTTTGCTCTTGCATAGAATCAAGACGGGCAGAATCCATGGATTTGAGAGGCTGAGCGCGCGCAGAGAGCGGATGAGCAAGATTGATAGGTTCAAGAACCAAGATCGGCGAATTCTCTGGCTTGGAGCAACTTACGGAGCGAATTGTGAAAGGTGTAAGGTCAGTAGATTAATCCTTTGAGTCCCCGTCGGATTCATTTTGAACAGAGGATGGCTACGATCTGGTGGTGTCTACTCAAGACAACTCAACCCCGGGATTTATTTATTTTCGTTCGCATCGACTGCAACCATTTCTCCAAGTGACCGCACTCCTGCCCCACACATTCAACCCACAAGGTAAATATGATTAAACTCCAAATTGGTACATAGCTGAGTAACAAAGGAAATCAGCACGAATTAATTACGCGGAGAAATTGAGAGAGATTGAAGTACTTATAGCGCGACTCCGGTGATCCTATTCGGACGGAGAATGTTAATGTTGGTAAGGCATCGACTTAGGCAGAGTGAAGAATAATGAGAGAGTTTGACCAGGTTGATCTTTACGAAATTATCCAAAGCCCCAAAAAGTCCATGCCGCATCTCGATCAGAATTTTGAATTTCCGGAGTTTGCAAGGTAACCAGATATTCCCGAACCAAGTTGGAGTAAGTACTTGTCAGAAACGGGCTGTTTAGAATATCCAGGGAACGGCAGAAGACGAAAAAGACGGTCTCGTAGGGTGGATTAACCGCCAGCATAATTGCATATTGAGTTCACGACACAGTTCTGAGGCATCATGTTTTGTCTTTTTGATATAAGGGGGGAGCAGCGTTGCGTTGCGATTGAAGTCGAATATCTTGCGGTTGAAAAATGAATTCATGTTGAAATCAATGCTGCGGCGCTTGTCGGATGCATGTGCGGGATGAAGAAAAATGGTCTAGGCTCCGGTTCTAGACTGATCGACGGTCAGCGAGATTATGATATATCATTCGGCATTGAAGCCGCTGAAATGCCGGGACAGCAAAGGTAGGAAATTGGCGGAGGGATCAGTGCTTACGATTGAGGTCTGACAAAAATGTGATTTACTGCGACAAGTAAAATTACTTACAGTGCCGGACACACAAAGTCGGCAATGTTGATTGCCGGCGAATGGGAATTTTTGGGACAAATCTGACTTCAGATTCGGATTCGCCGACCCTGGAAAAGCTCAAAAAACCACCGCCGAAGTTTTTCCCACGACATTTTGGCTGCGGCCAAATTTTTGGGGAAATCGAAACTGTGTGTACCCCTTTTGAGCTGATCTTTGACAGGTGTAAGTGCGAGCGCCGGAGAGTATGACCGCCTGGACTACAATCAGGCGGAGATCCGTGCAAATTTTCAACAACAACCTGACAACAACCCACGGCAGCGGGACGGGGACGGTGTTCGGCAAGCATGTTTGGTGACACAATTGATCAACATGATGTAAAGTGTCCAAATACGGCAATGTTTCCCAGGCACTTTGCGTCAAAACGGCTCGTGAAATTGCTTTTATTTTATCAGGAACAGAACCAGCTCGATTAAAGGAGTCGATTGCACTATATTTCGTAATTTTCCCATCAAATACGGGTGTTCAGACAATTTTTTGGGGTCAAATTTTTTGATTTTGAGTTTTCGGGAAATCGGCTCGTGCAAAACCATTCCTTGGGTCCAAAACATCATGTCTGCACAGAAAACTAGCCGCCTGGGCATGTGTCACACCTTCCCCAAATGGAAGATCAAATTTGTCGACTTTGTGTGTCCGGCACTGTACAGTCAGCTCACAACAAGAAGACTGAGTGTCGGAGACTCGGAGTTGGATGTTAAATCTTTTATTAGAGAGTTTGTGGTAGCCATCCGTGGCTGATTCTCTCGGGACTGGATGACTGGCACAGGGTAATTTTGGCCACTATTTGTAGGTCCCATAAATGGGATAAAATAGTGGCTACTTTAAGCTGGAGGCTCAAACAACCATCGAGCACGAAGAGCCACCAGAGCTCTATTTTACGTTCAGAACGGAACCTAAAGTTGGTGACAGGCAAGTGACGGAGATCAAATGTCGACCCTCCATCAGTTCCTTCTCCAGCCTCAGGCCTCGATATTTCGAAGAAACTTTGAGTGTAGGATCTCGAGCCACTATGTACTCGGTATTGCGTAAAGTATCCGGAATTTTGGTAAAAATGGGTGAGAAACAACGTCTAAGTGGGTTTTCTGTGATCCGGAAGTATGTTATATGGTCTTCCCAACGTATTTGGACCCCCCTCATGGATTCTGCGGGCTCAAGCCGGGTGGTATGTAGACTGAATTTCCGAAAAAAGAAAATGCTGTAATTTGCCTGTTTTTCGCTAGTATCAAAAGATAAATATTCGGTGAAGTGTTCAAATCTGTACCTCTCAACCCTGTCAATAGTTTCATGTCCAAATTAGACCTTTATTGGCACTTGTGGTGAACCGCTTTCTTCTGACTCAGTCTCACAGACAGATGGGTCCCCACAAATACGATGAGCATTGTGGTCCATTATGAGGCCCCAGACCTTCCGACGATAGGTATTGGGAAAGGGTCACTTCCAAGGAATTTTATCATGCATTTCCCTGGCCTGAGCCGTTGCAGTCGGGGAGAAATACAGCGGACTTTCCATATCCGAATACTTTACGCAATACCGAGTACATAGCCATTTCCCTGCCATTTCCGCGTTTCTGTTCTGGATTCCTTGGGGCCAAAATTGGGAAATCGGCGGAGGACATTCCCTATCCTAGGGCTCATTTGGAATTTATTTCATATTTTTAGCGCCGCTATGGGGGTGCGGGGGTGGGACCGACTGCGAGCAAACAAAGTACAAACAGACATTTATTTGGTGTTATTTGAGCAGATGGTGTGGCATGCTAAGGGAGGCTACATCACTTGGGAGCACACACATCAGTCAAAATACGGGCGACATCACTCGTAACTATGATGCCATCACCTTGGATCAGCTCTCATCACTTGGGATCAGCTGCAATCACTAAAAGCCGTCGTGGATCACACGGAAAAGGGCCGCATCAGTCAAGGCATGCCAATCTAGCGATTGACAGCAGCCATCATCTGCTCAAGCACAGCCCCATTCCCATTCGCTGTCAGCTTGGATAAAAGGGGCGCAAGCTCCCCCAAAAAGTGAAAGGGCGCCGGTAATGCGACCTTACACTGAATTCAGACAAACAGACAAGAACAGTGATCTATATTGTCGCAGTAGTGTAAGTGCCAAGTGGAAGACAAGATAGGTATAGAAGTAGAAAGTAAGAACCTATAGCTATATTGTCGCAGTAGAGGAAATGTGACATGTCAAATATTAAATACCGTGATCCAGATCATCATGATCCATTGATTATAGTAAAGTTCTGTCCGTGATGTAAGTATCAGACTTACAATTTCCCGAGTGTGAATAGCATTAGATTGGATGTACTGTAAGGATTTGTGTAATGCAGCCAGCCTTGCACCACTACCACTCCACCAAAAGGGAGCAATGTCAAGCTCGGCTTGACATGTGGCTGGCAGTATATGTACTGGATAATGTTGTGTGATGACATCATCTCCTCTCTAAGACTTATCGTCCCTGATAAGTCCAGTATGATATTCTTTGTCCCGAAGGGTGACCCTTTTTGGGCTTAACCTTGACAGCTTTTGCCCAGATCAGAGAGCAACCTCTGGCAGAACTTATCAGTCCCTGATTGCCGAGCAGAGTGCCTGAGTCACACTGTGACTGTCACCCTCAACCAGGAGTAATCAGAAAGAGATGCCACCACCGAGGTTTGAACCGGCAGCTGCTGGGAGCTTGACATTATGTAAGATATTAAATCAGGATAAGAAAGCGAGGATTTGTTGCCGCCTAGAATGTGTGCATCAAGAAAGAGGTCATCATCGAGCTCGTCCTCAAGGCTGGAGACATCCATCTCGGACTCGGGCGCATTGGGGGCGGAGGCGGCTGGGTGCTCTTTACCGCAGAGGCTGCAAACGTGGAGACGATTGGCGGATTGGGAATTGTCGCAACGGCTTCCGAGGTTCCATGAGATGCAGATGATCCTCTTTTCTGGACCGCGGTAGGGTTTTGCCGTTTTGAGATCGCCGTTTTCGTAGGTCGCGAAACAGGGTTTGCGGTCTTCGAAAGCATCCTTGGAGCGAGGGTGGTCGCGGACGGCGTGGGGGCCGGCACAGACGAGGCAATACAAAGGACGTCTTTGCGGGGTCGATTCGCGAGGTTGATCTTTGCCACGCCCGTTGTTGCGGTCCCGAAAGGAGCTGCGGCTGTCGTCAGAGTCTCGAAAGGAATGACCGTTGTTGTTTGGAAGTTTGTGGGGACGAGGAGGAAGGTGATGAGTGCCGTTGGTGCCCAGGTCGACAGCTCTGCGGGTGATGGGGGCGCTGACTCCAGAGGCTGCGAGTTGGGCAGCTTTCTGAGTGCCGACTTCGATGGCGACTTTCATGGACATCAAAGGGCGACTGATCAAGTATGGCGTTTCTGAGCCGCTTCTCTATGCGATACCAGAAGGCGAAATCGGCTTCGAAATTGTCGATTCTGAGGAAGAAATCACGGTGTTTAGTCATCTCAACAGCGTAGCAGAAAGGGTTGCTGGGAGAGACTGGGGCGCTGAAGAACCAGAATATCGGTGGGTGCTGTTTGTATGCGATGGCCGCTAAAAAGATATCTGGGGCGGAGACCGCGCGGCTGGCTACAGAATCAATCGGAACGGGTTTGGGCATCACCATACTGCCCTCTAGAAGACGTGCGTTCTCCTTCTCCTTCTCTTTTTCGCGTTTTTCAATTTCTTTTCTCGTTTCTTCGGCCTGCTGCCTGCTCTTCCGTTCTCTGTAGACAAGGAGGGCCAGGTTGGAAGGTAGCGGGCTAACCAGACGTTCGAAATCGTTCGAGGAGATGATTTCTTCAATTTCTTCGGGCGCGTAAAGGTAGACGGCGCGAAGCTTGAGGCCGATGTCCATTGCCTGCGTAACTGTGCCGTCCTTTAGAGCAGCTTCGTAGGCTTTTGTGGTGCGAGTGCTGAGGCGGTTGTGTTCGTCTACTTCGCAGTTGTATTTGTTGCGGTCCTTAAGGTCGAAATCGGCGGTAATGGGGAGGTCTGGCGGTGGTTTCGTCCAGGCGGCGAAGTCGTAGCTGGGCTGGAGAGGAAGAGGTAGGCCGCAAGTAGACGTCGGGGGGTTCTGAGAGCTCTGAGAGCCTTGTTCTGACATTTTCGTCGAGGCGAGCTCACCGTGCCGAAGGCAGGGAGCTAAAGCTCGTCGGGGCAAACCCCGCCTGTAGATTGCTTCGGGGGAGAGCGTGAGTAAGTCCACGTGCTACGCACGTGGTTTCCTGTCAAAGGCTGTGCCGTGCTGTTTTACAGCCGATCCGGAAACTAATGAGAATGTCAAAAAAATTTCCGCGCTTCCCGGAAAGGAAATCGCCCCTCAACGTTTGTTGTGGCCAAATTTGGATCTATTTGGATCCACTCGCAAATTAGAGGGGATTTCCTTTCTGGGAACGGCAAAAAAAAAAGTTGTCATTCTCATTACTTTCCGGATCGGCTGTAATGACGAAAGCAGTCGATTGCGCTATGTCCGAAGTTTTTCCCACGATTTTTGGGGGTACAGCCAAAATTTTCAGGTATGTTGCGTAATTTTTGAGTTTTCAGACAATCGGCTCGTGCCAAACTGTTCTTTGGGTCCTTAGCGACTCATTTATGCATAGAACAAGCCATCTGGGGATGTGTCACACCTTCCATAAATGGAAGATCAAATTTGTCGACTTCGCGTGTCCGGCACTGTAGTCTCGTACCCGACGGTCAAAATTCCGAAAATTACGGTGCGACATGAAGTCATGTCCCCCACCATATCTTGAACGCGCTTCGAGGACAAGAGGTAGTGGGGGAAAATGAGAGTTCCGGAGGCTGTCGGAGCCGCCGGACGCTGTGAGAGTCCGGAGAATTCGAATGTGGGAGTCCGACGGAGGCAGTGAGAGTCCGACGGAGACTGTGAGAGTCCCGAAGCAGCGGACAGAAGCCAGTCCCTGGCTTACAGAAAAGGGAAGCTTGCGCGATTCCGAGCGCAGCAAGTTCATCCCTCCATGATTTTATTTTTATTTTGGCAACAAGCTGCAAGCATCGGGGGGTTTGTCTCAGTGACCGGTGGAGAACTGTAGCTAGTTTACACAAGATAAGGTAAGTTAGAGTGGGAGGCGCAGATGTAGGCTGGGCGCGAGGCGGAGATATAGCACAGATATCGATATCGATAGGGATATAGTAGCGTCGGTGCGCGTGCTCGCTACGGTAAAGACGGAGGGGGAGGGAAAGGAGGTTGTTGCGGGAGAGAGAGATACACAGATGGGGGTAATAAGTAGTGCAAAGAATTCCGTACAACAACAACAACAAGCACGCCAGCAGGCGATAATAATCCAAAAGACGTCCAATGGTGGTAGTACATCCAATGTACACCGGCGACCGTGACGAGGCGCCGCATTTTAAAGCGGGAGGAGGAGAGGGGGGACGCACGCGCGCGCCGTATCTCGAGTGGGGGAAGGACGGGAAGGAGGAGAGAAGGAGGAAGGCGCATGCCGCCTGTATTCATCAACCAACTACTACCACGCAACGAGCTGCTGCTGCGCCTCCACATCCATATACCCCGTCAAATATCCGCCACCGCATCTCTCGTCCATCCCCATGGCGGACATATCACCGAGCCCGACCAGCCCAAGATCCAGATTGAGCTCGTCGCAAGGCGGCATGAGCGAGCCGCATATCGGCATTGATGGGAGGCCGACTGAGAAAGGGTCGATGGTGGGCGGTGTGAGCGAGGTGAGGGAGCGGAGGTGACCACCGATGGAGGACATGGAGGAGCAGGCAGACAGGGTGTGTTGCTGTTGCGTCATGAGGTGGGGGTGCGAGGTGGGGAAGGCAGTGAGGGGGTTCGAAAGGTCTTCGAAGGAGCTCCACGAACAGAATGAGGTGGATGGGGAGGGGTGGGAGAGAGCGTAAGAGGATTCGAATGACGAGGGGGAGGAGGGGACCCCGAAAGTGGGGTAGCACCCTGGGGAGGAAAACCGCTCGAAATTCGCAGTGAACTCATCAATGGGCGTCGAAGGAATGGAATACAGCGACCCGAAATCGAAGAGAAACGACGGTGTCAACATCCCCGTATCCGTGAGCGTCGAAGGCGACGAGAGCAATGTCGACACCGACAGCGCCGCAGACGAAGTGTCAATCTGTCTCCGCTTCCCATCATTCGCCCCACTCGCCGTCCTGCTGCGTTTCTTGCACTTGCTTGTACTTCTCCTGATAAAAGGACGCTCCCTCTCGCCACCACAACCGACACCAGAACTCCCCGTCTCCACACGCCCCTCAGGCGTCTCCATCACACCAAACCGCACCTCCACCCCACCCTCGCCCCGCTCCCTGCGCTCCGCATCAAACGTCGCTATCGCCTCATTCAGCGCCGCCCCCGTGAGCCCCACCAGCAACAAAGACGCGATATGCGCCTGGCGTATCCGATCTGCCGGTGCCACCTCCCGCTGCTGCCGGCGTCTCGACGTCTGCGTCTGACCGCCGCTATTGCCACCACCACCACCACCACCACTATTCTCACTATCCGCATCCGACCACGACCCCGAACGATATCGCGGCCGAAAAGCATACCCAGGAAAGCGCTCCCTGTGCTTCTCGCGCTCTTCCTTCGCCTTACGATGCCACAGCTCCTTCTCGGGGGCGGGGAGCTTCGCCCAGATGAGACCGGCAATGGAGGACAAGGAGGAATGCGAGGGCTCGACGTCTGCGGGGACGGCGCCCGCGCGGACGAAGCAGGAGCGGAATAGGATGAAGGCGTTGGGTGGGCGGGGGATGTGTTGTTCTGTCATTGGCGCAGGGGTGGAAGAAACGGGATTAGTTGGTTCGACGCCGCCGTCGCTGCTGCCCAGGGAACAGGGTGTGGTGGGGGCCGGAGTGAGCTTGCTTTTGTGTGATGCGCGTTTGGGTTTGGATTCCACGGGAGGGGCATCGAAGAAGAAGACCGTCGGGCCGGGTGTGGCGGGCTCGATCTTGGGCTCTACCGGCGACGGCGACAACGACGAAGGGGGTTCCACGGCGAACTTGGCGGTCATGCAGGAGATTGCTTGCTTTGACTCCTCGAACGCGCCCGGCGTCAGGCTCGTGGCGAAGGCGATTCCTGGCGCAACTGAGGGCTCGGTCCACAACAGCTGGTTGCCTAGGTGGGTGGAGAAGCTGTGAGTAGGTAGCTGGACATAGGCGGCGGGAGAGGGGTAGGGGCAGACGGAGGTAGTACAAAGAAAGCGATCTCACCATCGGCGCAAGTTCGGCGCGAACCACGGCTGCGTTCCACGGGCATCCTAGGGTCCAGTCCAGCTCGAGGGCAAAAAGAAGATATTGTGGACGTCGACGAGAGAGGCGAACCAGAGCAGGTCGAGATTGAGATCGCGCAAAGATAGGAGGTAGCGCGTGATGAAGAAGGGGATGTCGCAGAGTAGGAGGAGCGGAGCCCCATCCGATGATTGTGGGTCAAGTTGAAGTAAGTTATAAGTATAAGTAATCTCGCCTCGCGCCGTACTTTCTGCTTGGTCTTGCCGAATCAGGAACAAGGCGTGGGTTTGACGCGGTGGGCTTTTGACATCGTGGACACGAGGGAGGGCCTTCAAACCTTTCTTTTCTTTTTTTTTTTTTTTTTTGATTCGGTGGAGGTGTCGCAAATTTCTTTTTCCTGTTACCGGCGACCGGCGGCTCGGCCCGAACTCAGCTAAAAAATCGAAACTGTCTATCGTTTCCAAAATAGCTGTCAAGCTCAAACTGCTTTTTATACGTCGAAAACGGCCAAGAAACGGCCAATACAGAAACTGGGGAGGGAGTGTGATGTCACTCAGTTACACCACCAGAAATGTCACGTCGTCCGCTTTGGGTGACGAGGGTGGAGTCGAGGCGAGCTGGCATCACCTCGAGGTGCCGCTTTTGGGAAGGGGTCGAGTTGGAGTTGAACTCAGCTCGGAGCTAGCTCCAGCTTCCGGCAACACTAGCGGTACGACGGTTTCCTTCCTCGTTTCTCTGGGTGTTTCCGAAGGCTCCATTCGGTAGCGTCATTTCGGAGCACTTGACGTCATTTCGGAGCACCTCTCACCCAAATTTTGGCTGGGAATTTTTATGGAGTGCTCCAAAGTGACGCTAAATGCCGCTAAATGACGGCAGCCGAATGGAGACTTTTTGCGGCAAGTTCACACGAGCTCCACAACTTCGTTTTTCAGGACAAGCTCCCACGCCTTTTCTCCCTCAACCACCGCCACATCGACGCCCAACCTTCGTGCGCAAGTCACCATCACCACTACCGACGTTGTCGACGCATAAGCAACCATTATCTCGGATCGATTTCGCACTGCTGCCCCGCCTGGCGCGACAACGGTGGTGGCCGCGCATTTTTGGCGCACTCATTCTGAGTCAAAGCGGTTAAGCCTGTACCAAGCCTGTACTACATATTGGGCCAGTCAATCTTATCTAATCTTCTTCAAGTTGGCGTCTGGGCTGCGCTTTCGGGGTAGGATCTCCTGCATCACTGTGTCTGCCACACTGGGTAGAGGTGATACTGAGGTCGAATGGTGTGTGAATTTCGTCATTACTTTGTGACCGTCGCTTTGCAACACATATCTCAGCAATGGCGCCCAAACGAAGTCTCGGAGGTCGCAAATGAGATGCTTAATGCTGCAGATGGAGAGTGCACTGGTCGTACTCGGAAGCGCCCGAGAGGCCGTAATAGACAGGGAAGCCTCAACCCTCGCGCGACGCGATTGCAGAAATATTCCGAACCACCACTCGACACGTCTTGCGGCGACAATCATGCGCATAGAGAATGCTTTCGTCGTGATACCAGATGACCGTTCGGCGCACTCCTGGAGGAAGACTTGGCGTGATAACCGACCCGTCTTCCTCAAACCCCTTAAAGGGGGGGCAGGTAGACGTGTTCTCTATGATGCACCACATCCTGACCATCGGAATATTGGCCCTTTCTCTCGCTTTTGAATCTGAGAATCAAAAATGAATTACCCGGAACACGACAATCAAGGGAATAGCTCACCGGTGGCCAAGGTCATCGAGGTACCTTCGTGCGGTCCAGATACTGATCAGTTCTTGCAGATGATTGCGAAGATCCGTAGCCAAGTCCTCATCTGCCAACACATTTTCCTTCCAGTGTCCATACGGATTGACGGGCAAAACCTTGCGACAAGAGATGTACTAAGAAAGATAACCAGGTAGCCCAAACCGACGCAGTTGTATACTCGTGCGCGAAATAAGTGATGGTCACGCTGTATTTCACGTTTATTGACGACTGCCCCATATTTTGAATTTGATATAAAGTACTGAAACAACCCTGAAGATACATTCTGGTCCCATCAGAGCCAACAAAAATCGCTAATGATGTCCGCAAATGACTCAATCTGGATAAGCTCTGGCACGGCGTTGTGATCCACAATGTCCCCTTCTCCACTGCCCTCTCTTCCGCCGGTCAAATGAGGGTGTTGGGACTCTGACGGATGTCATGGGCGTACAGTGGCGGCAAGATTACTTTGCTTGCCTTTTATGGAAATTCCCATCAATTCGGACCTTTTCATACATTGTCAGACATTTTTGGGGGAACGGAGGACATAGAAGGATATTCTACATGAAAATATGATATACCCTCCACTTGAACCAATTTTACTGTGGCGTTTTCCGCCAGGTTTGCGGCAGACCATGTTCAGATGTTGGCACCATCAGTGGCTCAATAACAAATTGCGAAATTGAAAGCTCTGAGTGGACTGTATTGTACGTCTGAACACATCTACCACGAAAAATTCTGTCCACATTGTGCATAGTAAGGGAAAAGGTCGAAATTGATGGGAATTTCCATAAAAGGCAAGCAAAGTGATCTTGCCGCAACTGTACGCGACTTGTGCTCGTAATGTCGAAAAGCGTTAGAAACAGGAATTTCGCAAGAGACATCGCTCATGGTAGAGGTCTTCCTTTCTAATTTTAATTACATTCAATATAAGTATACTCGTGGTGCGAATAAATCATGGTCCCTTGGTTTTGAGCGCCATCTTGGCCGGCTCTCCTCGGCGCAATCATCACATATGGATCTGATGCCCAAGTCAACACAAGTTCGTATGACTTCGTTCTACTCGCGGTGCGATTAAGTCACGAGCCCTGGGTATTCAGCTCGATCCTGTCCGTGTGGGTAGATCCTGGTCCAATTCAATGTTCTGTATGCATGTAATGTAACCCAATGGTTGGGTTCCAGCCATCAATTTTATCACAAAGGCTTGATCAAGCGCCATAAAAGGCAACACAATCAAACCCAAAATTTTCAACTCGGCAGGACATTTTTTTCGGAACTGTCTGTGTGTGCCATGTTCTAGCGACTGTTAAACAGATAAGATTCACAACTTGAATGGTGTAAAAAGGTGCAGCCGTTCGCGAGACATCGCGTCTTCAAGTTGTCTAATTTTCGCGGTTTTTTCCATTTTCGGCAGTTTTACGTCATTTTTGGCCAACTTGTCAGTGCGATATCTCGCGAACTGGGCTGTCGGTATACCCTCATACATTCCTTTTGGTTCCAGCGTAGTACCTCCGGCGGACGCGTATATGTCACGCTCTAGTTCCTCAGTCTTTTACTCCGACGACTGAGCTTGTGTCGTGCCCTCGCCTACTTCGGCTCGTGCTAACGACTCCGCTGCAGGTCGTCGTCCTCTCGCTGCGCTAGTCCTATACCTAAAGGTGTGATGCGAGTCGAATAAAGTAGCTTCTTGAGAGACTTGAGGGTTTGCTGAGCCAGCAGCCAGAACGGCGCTCGGCGTCGTAGGTCGTAAGAGTCGTAAGTTGTAAGCCGTTGTGACCCTTCGGAGAGGGACTGTATGATCCTCAATCGGGCTCCTGTAACCTAGAAGTTGCGGGAGCAGTTATACGCATGCTCAGGCATCCAGCGCTGAGCGGGTCCTGGGTTGGGTCTTCGGTGGTACCGCCACCGCTCGTTCTAACACTGTTGAGTTGACGGAGGTTAGAATTTCAACCATGGTGTACCCTGAAGGATACCATTGTTGTGCTAACCGAGCGCAACCCCACCACTTATGACACACCACTGGGGGAAGTGTTGTTGGCCTTTCGGAGCGTCTGTTTTCTTTGCTGAAAAGAATTTTTGCGATGGGATCGAGTCGTCATGCACCATTTTCATCTTATCCGCAGGAATGTTACCCCCCGTATCAGCGTGAATGCTGTGAACGACTCGAAGGGCAGGGTCCAAGAGTTTGCAAACACATACAATGTGCAGGCGTCTCCTTTTTGGCAGTATCCGGCATCAAAGTACTTGCAGCGCTTGGCTGAGGAGCTAATCAGCACGAAAGGAAAGTATGTATGTCGGAAGTGCACGAACTGCGGTGGCTCCGCCGCCTCTGGTGTTGCCGCCCATTTTTGAAAGACATATGGTCGCAGCAACAATCGCAATAGGCCGCCAGCAAGCCAAGAACGTGTTGACAACGTGTTCGATTACCAAGCCACTCCCAGGGTCTCCACATGATTGGCTCACCAGTGTTCGCCCGAAGGCCTAAGTGTAAAGATGGTGGTAGAAGGCAAGAAAGGGATCAATATAGATGAGTACGACAGGGCCGAGTACAGGTAGGGATGACACATAAGATATGAATAATATCGTCCGTCCAACACTCCCACTCATCGCTACACAAGTACGAGGCGTAAAAAAAACGAAAAGCACAATATGCTCCCACAGGAAAAGACGGGTCTACACCGCAAGTTCGATAGGCTCGGCCTCGGTGAAATAAATGGTCGCGTCGTCGACGATCTCGCGTTGACGGAGGAAAGGAAGAGCGGAGGCGGATAGCGCCATGACGGATCCGGTGATAACCGTATTGGCTGTCGGCACATGAACGTGGTCGTCGCCGGTCGGACTCGGTTGCGCACCGCGCGGACCGCGTTTGTTATACCATTCGGGAAATTGGCCTTCCTTCCCACCACCTGGATGAAAACAATCGGGATGAGTATGCCCGCGACGTTTGCAGTTCGAACACTGCAGGGGAGTGACGGCCGTCATAATCGACGGAGGAGTAGAGGTGAGTTGCCCGCTGCGACGGAGAATACGTTCTTCTTTCAAGAGTTCGGCGATAACCCAAGCTCGGTCATCGCATCTGGAATCGCCGTTGATGAAACGAATGGCGTTGTCGAACTGGGGAAAGGGAAGAGATGCGAGAATTCGAGCAATGATTTGAGAGTCGGAGGGGGGGTCGTTAAAAATGGTATGAAGTTGGTCCGCCAATTCGAGGATGGTTCCGATAAAAGACTTGAGCGGGATAGAATGGTCGGTGTACATGGCAGAAGAGAAGGCGTTCCAGGTGGTGAGGCTGTCCTGGGTCTCGTCGCCGCTGGTGTGGAACAGCTCGAGGGTGCGCCACCTCTCGCAAGCGTTGCCGTCGACGCCGCGCAGATGTTTGTACTGTTCTTTGTCGACTGCCGCAATCAAATCTGCAGCGGCTGTAGCAGCCCTACTCTCCCAGCCCCTCACGCCCTTGCTATTGGGCCCAGTCAACGGCTTAACGTCGGTTCCATCGTAGATCCCCTCGGTGTTTCGAGTCCTCGCGAACGCCAAGAACCCGAACGAGAAATAACGCCAATTCTCGTCATTCAACTTCTCTCCCTCGTATTTCGGCATAATGAGAAAGGTAGAGACAAGTCGAAAGCAAGGTGGGGATGGGGGTCGATGTGGGGGAAAGCAAGTCAAGATGACAGGGGAAATCGGCGGGTAGAAACGGAGATGATCGAATAAATGTCAAGTCGGAAAAGGGGTCGAAAGTGGTCGTCCGATGGGTGGGTCGTCTCCCACCAGTCTTTCGGGTCAAGTCACGGAGGTGGTCGTCTTCTTGGGGGTCGTCTCCTAGAAGTCCTCCAGGTGAAGGTGGTCGTCCAGCAGGGGGGTCGTCTCCCACCGGTCCTTCGGGGTCATTTGGAAGGTGGTCGTCCTCGAGGGGGTCGTCTCTCGTAGGTCTTTCTCAGAGTTGTCGTCCAGGTCATCAACAATAGAAACGAAAGAGTCGAGCGCAGCAAAGAACAGAGGAAATCAAAAAAACGCTAGGCCCATAACCTGTAAAGATGGTGGTAGAAGGCAAGAAAGGGATCAATATAGATGAGTACGACAGGGCCGAGTACAGGTAGGGATGACACATAAGATATGAATAATATCGTCCGTCCAACACTAAGGCCTTAACGAATAATTAATAAGGCCTTATTAAGGCCTTAATTAAGACCTTAACGATTTCGAATTCACTGGCGCAGACCTTAATTAAGGCCTTAAGCCCCCAGGTCCCCGGCTTTCCAAGGTGGTGAGAAGGAATTTACTCACCAGGTTGTTTGTTTCAGCGATTTTGAGGGCTAATGTGCAAAATCACCGCTGCGAGGATCTGAGAATCGTCGCCGGTACTGGTCGGGAGGATGATGCGGGACTCATCGGGAGTGATGCCTGCGCTGCCGACGGCCGTGCGAAATTCGGCTTAAGACCTTAACTGCCCTTAAGAATTAAGGCCTTAGCCCTTAATAAGGCCTTAAGACTTCCGGGACCCTGGAATTAAGGCCTTAAGGCGAACACTGTCCAGGCTCACGCAGTTGGCAACCCCCAAAAAGAATGGCCGTGGGGTTTTCAATATTTTCTGATCATGTACCGGGCTGAATTGGCTGAAATAAGTTGTAGAGATGGAAATATGATTATTCACTATCATCTAGGACAGCAAAATATTCATGACTTTGGATTAGGCCTCTTCGAGGCGGGTGCTGAACCTTGTGTATCCCAGGGCCAACAGTCAATAAATAATTTAAATTGATCTCCTCACATTCCAGGCTACAAATTTGAACTAATTGCGAGACCATGTAACTTGACTTCAGAGTTACAACATATCGAGGTACGAGATACAGTAATTATGTTGTAGCGTCTGTCTACGAGAGACTACTTCAGAATCTGCAGCTGTACCGGAGCCTAAATTAAGCTGAGGCACACAAGAGGCGCAGAGCCAAAGCTCGCTCGGTCGATGCTTCGCACCAACCAACTGTTCCGGTGGGCTCGTTCCCCTACGCCGAAACGGCATCGGGGAGATCGCGACGGCGGGCTGATTGCACTTTCCGGCTAGTGAGTGCCGCTGATACGAAAACATTGCCGCTGATGCGGCTGCCAGGCGAATCAGTGATTGATTGCTCGGATGAATGCACAAGTCATTACTTTGAGGAGATGAAAAGTGAAGATACTGGAGTCAAAGCGAGTAATAAGTCATCATCTGAAGAGAATTTCCGCACCTCAAAGGACCTATGTACCAGGAAATTTGGGAATTGGTGGTGCCGGCAAATTCTGCGGCGGCTCAAGCCAAATCCGTCCGAGCCTCCGAGGCAAACTCGGAATTCCTTGTGGCCGCGGCAAAATCGAAGTCTCTTCTGATAAGGTAGAGAGCAACCAAGTACGGTTGCCCCACGTGATTTAGCCTTTTCGAGAAGATATAGTCCGACCGTCGTATGCTAAGAAGAAAATAGAAAATCTGGCTCAACAGATCTGAGGAGAGTCCTATCTACGATGTCCCTAAACTTGGACTTGAGAGAAAGCTGTAAAATTGAAAGACTAGTTCTTGAATGATGCAAAAACGATGAATTTGATGGGATTTTGAGGTCTGCCATCAATTCGGGAACTAGTCCGTCGAATCTCATCTTGCATGCATAGTATTTGATTTCTAGGTACCTAGTATGTATGCACACAGAACTGTAGAGCCAGATTTTTTAATTTCCCTCGAGCATAGGTGGAACGGACTATATCTTCTCGAAAAGGCTAAATCACGTGGGGCAACAGTACTTGGTTGCTCTCTACCTTATGAGCTGACCTAGGCTGATATGCGCTGACCAGCACTAAACGCTATCCCCCCAACAGGGAACTTCTCTATTCCGAGGGTGATGGCAAAACGGTCGAGATTCCCACGGTGGGTCATTGTTTTGCCTTCTCCAAGAGGAAATTCCTCGGCCGGGAAAACGCGTTTTCGGCACCCAGAAAAGCCTCGGAATTTGCTCGGAATGACCGATTTTTCCCAACAGGGAACTTCTCTATTCCGAGGGTGATGGCAAAACGGTCGAGATTCCCACGGTGGGTCATTGTTTTGCCTTCTCCAAGAGGAAATCCCTCGGCCGGGAAAACGCGTTTTCGGCACCCAGAAAAGCCTCGGAATTTGTTCTCGGAATGACCGATTTTTCGGGGACACACAAGTTCGGCTACCCCACGTGATTTGACGCAATTAGTAGTCTTCAAGGGGAAGAGCCCTTCTGTGTAGAACGGTCTGCCTTCGCCCTCAGAGCTTAAATTCCGGCAAAAACTCCAAAATTGAGTGAGGAGTCCCCTAAATACGGAAATAATTCATTTTGGCAGTCGCGCTCCTGGACTCATTGCAAAGTTTCTCTGACCTTTGAGCGTTGAAAATTTTAGGATGTATCTCGCTCTCACTCTGCACTCATGCCTCCCACCAAGAAGAGCATTTGGGACCGTCTGAATCGTCTAAATGGACATAAGAAAGCCATCAAACGCGTCGCGGCAATCGCGTTAAGCCCTGTGAAAGCGCGTCCACAGACTTACCACACAACACTTGGAAAGGATTCTTTTGACAAAGAAAATCACCCTGTTAATTCCTCGACCCCAGAACCTCCCGCAGATCATCATACCGACGTATTCTTTCAGGGATCCAGAAACTCCAACAGCTGCACCTCTGGGCTTCCGACTCCGCGGAAAGCTCTCCACGGCCTTTTCTACTGCTCAGAAAATGGCCCATGTCCCATGTCTGTGGACGGGGCGAGGAAATCAAGTTTTTCAAGTTGAAAAAAGAGAAGAAAAAAGGAGGAAAAGGGAGGGAATTTCAAATTCAAGTTTGCGCTCGCCCCCATGTTTTCGTAGAGTATCCGGTATCGTAGAGCCCGCAGCGATGTGAATGCATCTTGATTTCCATGTCCAAATCCGGCCGCGGCTTGAATTCAAGATTGCGGCATGTCCTTAGAGCCTGTTCGGATGCACAATGAATTAAATCCTATTGCTATTGTATTGCCTTTTACAGTAATTTTATTGTCCGCACTTGTCCGCGGAATTGTCGTGACGGCACTCATCACCTGTGACCCGACCTGTGATTTGATGCGTAGTTCCCGCCGACTTCGAGCGCGTTGGCCGAGTTCTGGGTCTGTCGGTGGCGCGTAAAATCTGGCAGACTTTGTATTGTTCACTTTACTGATGTCTCTGTTTTTAAGACCCGTCCATGTAGCAAGGATGTCCACCCACGCGCCACGCAATTCGGCATCAAGTGACGAGTGACAGTATCCATCACGACAATTCTCGACAATTCGATTGCTGTAAAAGGAAGAACAATAGCAATAGGATTCCTATTGTGCATCCGAACAGGCTCTTAGTCTATTCGGGGCAGGTCCCGGTATGGACTAAGGACGCAGCCAATGTAATTCAAGATATTTCTATTCAAGTGGTCGAGACCGGCCGCGGAGATTGCCAGCGGAAACAAAGACAAACTTTGTCGCGCTGGCGCCGTCTTCCCTTCCTTACCATTTCACCGACCTTTCTTCAATAACACACCCAGATTCCACTCTCCTTCAATCTCGCGCTCTTCTTCGAACTCAATTTCTACTTACTGCCTGACTCCCTCTTCGGCCTGAAAACCTCGGTCCTCGAATGCCTCAATCCTAGTCGTCGCGATGTACATCTCTACCATCAAGAATTGAAAATATATCTGCGTGTTGCTCCTGCAAGCTAATATTCAGCTCCAGCGGACCCAGTCCCTTGCGTCAATCCTCAATCGAAACATGGTAACGATATGTTATGGGCAAAGGTGCGTAACAACCACTTTTTTAATCTGTTAGCTTCAGTATAACCCTAGGCTCGGACCAGCACTTTACTTTCGGTATTACCTTCAGTAAAGGCTGGTAGATCTTAGGCGGGGCGTGGCAGAGTGCGGGTGCAATAGCCAAAATATACCCGATTAGGATACAAATCCGGAGGCGTGAGAAGAAGCTGGTGAGCAGCGACCACCGTTGAGGGTCTTGCAGCTCTTTGCTGCAGCTAAATTCTGGCTGGATTGCAGCTGCAGCACTTCTGAATACTTCCCTCAAATTACTTTAGGCATTGGTAGGACGAGCAGCCCACAAATCCGAGCATCAAGGCGCAGGCAGTTACCATATCGGGTATATTTCCACTCTGCCACGGTACTGATAAGTTCCACCAGTCTCTCCTGGCACTAATTCCTCCCCGTCAAAGTGCCAGCGAGAGATTGGTTCGAGTCTAGTATAACCCTTTCTCAGTCTAATATCTCACATCTCCCACCTTCTCTGTGCATTGCTACTGCGGGCCGTTTTTACTTCATCGCCGTCTTATTCCGCTTCATCGCAATAGTCCATGCCCTCTACCCACCGCAGACGTCGCGCACGTTCACCAGAATAACCGCACATTCGCCTCCATACACGAGTTCGTGTTTTTGGAGTCGCGGTGCATTTTATCTGGAGAATTGCCGTCTTTTCTTGACAGAATGTGTGTCGACTCGTCCGAATTGTCAACGCCTTCGACATTCATCGTATAAGAAACAACTTATTACAAGCCACGTTACTCAACCTCCTCGCCTGTCTCAACGCCAACGCTGTGCACTTCTTCGAGTATCTGCGAGTACCTATCACACCACTGTTCCTGGCTTCATTAATGGAGTGTTCATCTCTGGCCGAGTTGCTTTCTCCTTTCTGTCGCAGAGAACGGGCGCTAACTTCCTCAAACTCATTCAACATTGTGTATGTGGCGGCGGGAATTAGTTCTTCAACATCTTGCGCATTTCCTACGAGTTGACATTATTTATCAGTTTGCATTAATTAAATTGCTGAAGAAGGAACCACGATGCCCTTCCTTGTAGGAAAATATGTACTCCAAGCAGAGGCGCTGGAATTTTGAAACAGGACTATCTGTGCTTCTCACTAGCGAGGGTGAATATATGTGAAAAAAGGAATTATTAGATGAACTGCTAAACACTGCTCCAATTAAACCTTGTTGAAGCCTTGAATCCATTCAATCTGGCTGGAATGATTCGAAATGGCTCGCAGCAAATTTCAAGTGCCCTCCGCGCGTATACATCCCTCGAATGAGTCTAATCGTGGAACTCTAAGATCGATCGCGAGTCGTTAGCTTGCGCCTTAAACGCACACCATTGGGAAGTCTGTGATCAAACAAGGAAAATACCCACCCAACTTATCAAGGCTGAAGCTCTCAAATGTTTTTATGTTTGAGAACAGGTTGAAGGTGAAGGGGTCACCGGGAATTGATCAGGCCGACGGCCATCATGCGCGGGTGCAGTCCGATGCCCAAATCAGGACATGGGCGTCCACAGCCATCGCACATGAGCCCAAAATTCAAAACCCCGCTGATGATGTCGCGTCGACGTATACATTTCCGGCTCCCCATCCACCCTCTATGCTGGCTGAATCTGACGACAAGAATCACAATCTGGAGAATGAGATTATTCCTCCGGAATTTGACGAGCTTTGTGCACGGGAAGCCGGAGATTTTATTGGTGATGGATACCCTCGGCCACCTCCACCAGAGACCTTTGTCGAACGGATGGCAGCTCTTGGCGCTAAACAAATTCTTGCTGTTGCTCCCGACATCACTTCAGCCCAAGCCGCACTCACAGACATCTCGCTCTTTCTCCGTGGCCCAAGTCGAGGCGCATGCGGCGGATATAAATCTCCCGAATTGAGTGATTGGGTTCGCGTCCGGATGGAAGGTATTCGCAGCCATTTATCTCAATATACGACTCCAAATTCCGTCACATATAGAAAGTGGGGAGCTTCTGCACGACAAGCTGCCATTGCGATCGGTCGAGATGTTCATTGTGCTCGGATATTTGCTAGCCTCAGTCGAGAATATATTGGTTCTCGCAAGGTATTGCCGGTGAATCCATACGGTCGCTGGAAGACCTCAATGATGTCGAACGGGGATTTGGCCAATGATGTCCGTAATCATCTGCAAGAGCTGGGGAATTTTATTACAGCCGACAAGCTCGTTGATTTCTTGAGCCGGGAGGACGTGATGGAAAAGCATGGCATTGACACAAAGATTACGGTTCGAACAGCGCGAAGATATTTGAATGAACTTGGATATCGGTGAGTTACACTTTGAAAGTGATATATCCGAGCGTGAAACAAATCTTTGCTCAGATTCAAGGCGGTAAAGAAGAGGGCTTCCAAGACCGTTCGTGTGTCTTTGAAGCGGACGGTTCCGAATCTTCACGCGAAGATGCTCTGGAACACGGCTCTGGCAGCCGTTCCGCTGGATTCCATGCGTCGCTTCGTAATTCGCGCTCACCGTTTTGCTGACGCCTACCGCCATGGGTTGGATGGTGCGCAGGCTGCTTGGGCTGCCCGGAAATATAGAGGACATCGTACACTTCCAGCAGATTTCAAAAAAGAGATGGAAGCCGCAGGAATTGGTCGGGGAGGGAACGCAAATGCTGGGTTATAGTACTTTTTGTTGTAAAATGCGGACTAGTCTCTCAAATCTCGACCAAATATCTTGAAAAAAAATATGGATTGCTCCTTGGGTACCTATACACAGAACGGCTCAATGTCATTTGCCGACCCGATGGCTCTTTTTGTTTCGTGGACTTTGTGCGGTCCACGCTCTATCACACTTGCCTTGGCTCAGCCTGCAAAGAACTTGCGGAATTTCGTAATCAGCTGGGCTTAGGCGATGACAGTAAAGTGGAGTCAGGCCGGACAATATTGCCTCCATTTTGATTTTGATTTTGACGAGACGAGCTGACGAGCTCAGAATTGAGCACGCCTTGTAGGAGGGTGCTAGGAGTAAAAGAGTGGGAGGGATGTACTGCACCTTCCAAATGCCGTAATACCAGTTTTGACATCACCGAATTTTGGCAGCGTTGCCGACCACCACGGATATGTACTTATCGGGTGGAACGTAGGTTGTGTATGCCGGTTCCCGGCCTGCAGGAGGGGGAGCTTGTGTGTATTCTGTCTACGTTAGAGCCAAAACATAATGCATATGATATTTGCGGAAGAAATGGAAGGAAACCAAAAGGAAACATTGTGTGCGTGTGTGTGTGTGTGTACCGTTGTGGGGGTGTGGAGCGGATCCAGATTTTGTACCTTCTCCCTGGCGCTCGAGTCATTCGTCTCGCCCGAGCCAACCAGCGCGTTGAAATCGACGCGGGAAGCGACGGCGCATCTGTTGGCTGTTATCCAGGGTTATGGTAATTACAGATTAGGAAGGAGCTCCGAGCCCTCTCGGATTGTGGCTAAAGCCTGGCTTGGAGCTAGCGGCTGCGGACCAGTGGGCTCCCCACGAAGACACCACCTTGAACATGTCATTGCGTACTGGAGCTCGCGGACTCTGCGACTTAAGTTTCAACCTTTCATTGAGGGTGAGCAGGTGATGTTGAGACCATGCTATGGGCGGGGAATCGTCTAATAAAGTCGGAGCATCATGCGATGGAATTCCGGGCAGCCTAGACGACGGTCTACATTGGAGTGTCCGGGTAGGAATTATCTACGCCCAAGATTTGCCAACACTGGGAAGTGAGGCGGGGTGGGAGACTACATCAGAATACTGCCCAAGATACTGCCACATTAAGCCCGGCTTCCCACTTGCGCATTCTTCTCCAGTCAATGGCTTCATTAATTATGACTTTGGTCATATCTTCCCAATGCTCTTCCTTTTCGTACGCCATATCCTCCAAAGTGAGAACAACGGGCACGGCACGCACCAACGTTGCTGTCCGTAAGGAGCTGGTTGCCTGTATTTTTTTTTTTTTTTAGAATCCACTTTTATTTCTTGTTGTGCCTACGGCATGTGGTAGAAATGAAGCTATCTAATATTTTTACTAACTCATATTCCATATTCTGTCCCATGATGTAAGCAGACTCGACACAATGACTGAGTGATTGCAACCCAGTCCTGTGGCAATGCCACAATGAAGTAGTGGGTAATATTCCCAGGTACTGTAAATCATTCCCTGTTGATGGATGCGTAATCTGGCTTCCTGCCGGCCGACACCACAGCACACATCCCTTGTTCCCCATCACCTGATCTGAACCCAGACTGATAGAATTCCCTTTTTCGGCACAGTGCAGTGATGTGTCGGTTCTTTTTGGTGGCCCCATTGAAACTCCCAGGCAACCTCCACTAGGATAAACCGCGGCCCGGGTGGGCGAAGCCCAAGCAGGTTTGAGTATGACCGCAAATACTGTGATACTGGAATGTGCTGGCCGCCGGGTGATTGCCTGCTGCGATCCGAGGCTCAGATGATGGTGGGAAGTGAAACTGTTGATGGAAGTGGACTGGCAGTGACAAAGTCGGATCAACGATCACCAATGCCGGAAAATCGGTGGTGGGGAAGCCGGTGAGTGTCAAAAGTGTTTTCTCGCCGGGGGGTGGGGGGTTCGAACTGCTGCCCAAAAACTCCGCAAGCAGCTGACGTGTTGAAACGCCGCATGATAGACCACTCCTCTATCATGCCCCCTGGTTGCCTGTATAACCAGCAGAGCAGCTCCGATATGTCCATGGCGCTTTGCCCATCGTTCGCTTTCCACCATATGAGAACCCACTTCATTGGTGTCGCCTCGCAAAAGATCTTGAAGGCGACACATATATCATGAATGCTGACGTCATGAAATGCAAAGGCGGTCTGAGGCAAGCTTGGATTATGTTTTCTCTCGATGATGCTCAAAACCATGAATTTCGTTCGATATCCGTGTGGAAATTTGAGGACAAGACCTGCGTGGACTTAGGAATGTCGGGATATTAATCGAGTAAGTATACCCTGGACGCAAATCCACGTGCACAAGAAGGCGCCCATGCTCTTTCGCCTCAGAGAGTACGTCTTGTGCAGGCTGGGACACTCCGCGAGCACCATCGAAATCTGGGCTCCTTGCTTTTGACAGAACAGCCTGTGGCGCGGCCAATGGCGTCGTTGGCAGTCTTTACTCTGCAATGGTTTCTGTCTTTCAGAATGCTCAGGATACAGTTGAGAGGACCGTCCGTACACAGTAGTGGGCTGCCTTGCATTTTCCGCAAAGACGTAGTTGATTCGCACTTTGGTCTGTGTTAAAGCACGACGGTCCTGCGCAGAAGCGAGACATTGGGCACTGGGCAGATGACTTTCAGAAGGAAACGGCGAGCGATCACGTGCGGGATCATCCGGCGGGGTACGTACATACAGCTGTTTTTTGCCATTTGGGGGAGCTTGCTCCCCCTTTTATCCAGGCTGACCATGGGAATGGGGCTGTGCTTGCGCAAGTGATGGCTGCTGTCAATCGCTGCGTCTGACGTGCGCACGTCAAAATTGGCATGCCTTGACTGATGTGGCGCTTCTCCGCGTGATGCGGCGCTTTTTTTGGGTGGTCCTGAGTGATGGCAGCTGATCCTGACGTAGGGCCGAGTGATGTCGCACGTATGTTGATGAGTGCTTGGATGGCTGCTGTCAATCGCTGTGCGCACATCAAGATTGGCATGCCTTGACTGATGCGGCACTTTTCCATGTGATCCACGACGGCTTTCAGTGGTTGCAGCCGATCCCAAGTGACGGGAGCTGATACCGCGTGATGGCATCATAGTTCCAAGTGATGTCGCACGTATTTTAACAATACAGTAGATGACTGCGGCAGTCAGACTTGAGACTACCTGTTTTTACCAGGTCTGGCTGGCGCACAAGATGTAGGTAGTCTAAGCGCCAGCCTGCAACTTGGGAGCCCTGTCACCAGAGACCTGTCTAAGACCGAACTTGGCTGTAAAAATCTGAGAGGTGACTATGCACGTAGTGCGCACTACGTAGCTGGCCCAGGTTTTGCTGATAGGCTTGGCTAGACTTATTCTATGGCTTGCTATCCTTTATCCCGGTTTCTACCCGTCAAACAACCCAGAAATGCGGCCTTTTGCAGCTATTGTGCCTCCAAAACGGGTACTTGCTGCCCCTGCGGATGCTCTGAAACATATTCAGCATGCGCTATCAATCTCGTTGAAGGTTTTGAAAATATTCACTGCTCAATTAACGTGTTCGCCTGGGCGAAATCAATCAATTCCTCTAAAGATCCTTGTGACACTTCAGCCTGAGGAGAGGAAGAAAAGGGAAGGGGACTTCTGACGACAGCTCGGTCTGATACTAATCTCTAAGGGTCTTCAGCAGCAGTCCCGGGCTCTCGATTTGGCGTAATTTCACTCGCTTTGATCTGCTGGTTGACTTTGAGAGCGTAATCCATAGGAACTGTTATAGAGGTAGCAGGTGTGTATCTTCTGCATTTTCCCCTCCATATACTTGATATCTAGCAGCTGCAGCTGCTTTCCCCTTCGCATTCGCGAGAAGAAGCACCACACTAATGTTGACAGGTTGTACTAGGTAATTGCACCACGAAACGGTGCAAGGGTGTGCGGAAACTAAAAAAAAAAATACCTAGGGCCGTTTTTCTTTTGACCTCTTGGGCTGAACCACCCTACCTACCACGTAAGCATTACATAACGCTCAAATAGAGCAATTTCTCACGTGATAAGTACAGCCTTGCCGAGCGGCACAAACAAAATTAGAAACTCAGAGCAACTGTTAGAGGTCGTATACGGGATTGTAGGCCTATTTACACGCACCAGAAAGGTACGTACATTTTATCTTCGTTCTAACTTGTAGCAAAATTTCAAAATACAACAAAAATACAACCAAAGTCAATAGTCCCAAAAGCGATGATGCGGCGGTGAGGCAGGAACCATGCTGTTATGGATACTTCCATTATGTACCCAATATAGCTTGTGGAACCTACGAAAACTCTTCCGTCTAAGTTGTGAGACTTGATGCCGAGCTCTGCCGACTTTTGACAAGTCTTGCTACAGCAAAACCACGAGTGGTCACAGTCAGGTGACTGTGACTCACTGCAAACGCGTCTCAATTGTTGCGGTGCTCAGGCTCTGTAAGTACTGCCTACTCACAGCCTTCAGTCCTGTGTATTGATATCAATTAACATAGCCTCAGCTGTAGCCTCTACGTATAAATGAGGAGCCCTCCCCTCTTGTGGAGGACAATCTTTTCTATCCCATCAATCTACGTAGTTCTAACTAACTATTGTGTGAACCCTAAGTGAAAGCTTCGCGCTCATTTCTGGTATTACAGGTACAGACGGTGCTAGGTTGTGTTTACTCCAACTAGCCTCAGCGAGATAAGTTCTCGCTGAAAACCGCTTGAGTTAACTGAGTTGGATTTGCTGAATATATAGGAAGTTTGAGCTCTATTTTATTTTCTTTCTCAAACGCGTGTATTGATTACTCGCGCTCACTCAAATATCACGCTAATCCTCAACACTGGTGGACACACAGGGAGCTTCCTTGCTTTATACGGCTTTTCAACAAGTTAAATTCAACGCCGTCTAAATGTCTACTACTACGGAACAACCTCGTTCCCGGCAACCTTCACCAAGCGAGACTGCTCGTCCGCCTCGCACATCCACCCCTCTTACCTCCCTAAGGTCGGATACCTCCAACGCTGATAACTCCAGCGCGGACTTTTTGGAACATGAGCATTTTGACTTGCCAGATCTTACCGACCTACATGGACCTATTCACGACGATAGCATCGATCTTGACGATGTTCATATATCCATGGTTGATATGCCTACACTTAAACCAGCACGAAGGATAGGGAAAAATGCGGAGATTATGTCGAGACGCATCGAAGCTCTCGTTAAAGGAGCTAATGTTATTGGTAAGACCTTCCTCCTTGATGCCTTGAAGCCCTCTCGTCTCCTTTACAAGACTGTATTTGTGAAAACATTCGAACAGCTTGATCAGACTTTGACAGTGCTGGAACGGTTTGCAACGCGAGACGGGCATTACTGCTATCGAGTTTCCTTATACGAATATCAGGTCCTTATGCAATCCCTTTATGAATTGCGTAGTGCTGCCGAAGAGTCGTTCCAAATGGCTGGTAAAGCTATTCCACGCTTGCCTTCATGGGGAGAGAAAGGGAATGATATTGAAGATATCTACAGAGAAAATGACTTCGAAATCTTGGGCGTATGCTTCCGAATCGAAGTAGAACATTTTCTTACCCTGCTCTCTACATATCATGACTTCTTGGCCAACAGACCGCAACCATTCGACGCAGATGTCACTGCTGCGGCTACCCAGATCCAGAACACTAGTACTCGGACGTCAAGATTTGGCGGAAAATCTATGATAGACAGACTGAGTTCGCAACCGGACTTGAGTTCAGATTCAACGGTTTATCCTCTTGTTCGAGACACTAGCGTTAGATTTGGTAACTACGGAGTTCAATCTGGCGTACCGAAAGGCAACCGACGTCTGTCTGAGATGCTTGCTCCAACTATTTTTGAAGACGAACCTTTGCCTTCACGAAACACAGCTGGCAATGTTAAGGAAACTGAACAGATGCAAAGGATGTCCTATCAAGGTACGATGGGTCGCGACGTACCGCCTCACATGCGAAGTACGTACACCCCTGATCCTCTTTCATCAGTTTCTCAAATAGGGCGTCGCGGAGGCGGAAACGCACCCAGTGGTAATTCTGGCAATGGAAATGACAATCCCAATAAGGGTGGTCGTAGTTTACCTCGCCACTCGGCGGCAACATCAGGAGCTTCGAATGGCCGCCAGAATCGAGTACCCTCGGGTAATCCAGGAGGCGGAGACGATGGTGACGACTCTGACAATGATAATGACAACGCACCGCGTCGTCAACCGAACCCGCTGAGAGGACCTAACCGTCGCTCCGCTATCCCTTCAACTGTTCCGATTTCCAATTCTTCTACTTCAGCCGTCAAGGAGGCACACTTCGAGATCAAGTTGAAACAGGAAAACGTACCTAAATGGGATGGAAATGTCGACACGATTGTGCGTTGGATTCTCAAGATCAATGACATTGCGCGAGAATCGCCGACAGTATTCCGTCAACTGGGCCGAATTGTTCCTAAAAGGCTTGAAGGAAATGCCGAGACATGGTACTGGTCATTACCTTTAGAGTATCGTGGTGAAATTGAACGGAATTGGGATACATTGCGTCAAGCCTTTCAAACATATTTCCTGAATCGCAAGTGGTTAGATCGTCAGAAAGGAAGAGCTAATAGAGCCTCTTACCGTGACGCAGGACACTTGCGGGAGACACCGAGTGAATATTTCATTCGCAAGGTGGACCTTATCAACATGGTCTATACTATGGACGATTCAGAAATCATGTTGGAAGTCATGGACGGCGCACCTTCAACTTGGAATACCATCCTTACGACTCAGATGTATCGCACTGTCGTTGAATTCCAAGCCGCTATTCGCTACCACGAAGACGCTTTAATGCAACTGGATAGGCACGAACGAGAAAATTCTTACCGAGATCGTGAGCGTGAACGTGATAATCAACGGTTTACTCCACGCTCTGCTCGAGTGAATTTAGCGGGATGGTCTGCGAACCTTGGGCCACCAAAATTCCCGAAAGACGATAAGAATGTCTCTAAACGAGCTACTCCAGAATCCAAAGGCGCGCGACCTTGTAGGCATTGTGGGAGCGGAAAACATTGGGATAACGAATGTAAACATTCGTTCAAAGGCAACCGAGCTGCCCGCGCTAACCTTGCGAGCGCAACCAGCGACGATCGTGAAGCACAGGATGAATACGATGAACTGTATTATGGATTGGAAAGTGATGTGGAATCCGAATCCGAGACAGTTGAACTTACCGATGACTTCTCTCAGCAGGGTTTTGAAGATCCCCTCCAGACTACTGAATACTCTTCACCTCTTGACGAGGAAACGAGTAACTCAGCCCTGGGGGGGGAGAAATCCGGAAACTTGGAGAAATCGGCAACGGCAACTGCATCGGACGACTCGGAATTGCACTCACACTCAATACCTGAGGCTTGTTCAACGTTTCATTCAAAACCTGCACTAAACCGACGGTCTAGAAGACGGTTAGCTCGAGACATCAAGGCCGTAAATTATCGAGTGATTGGCTCACCGAGTTCTGAACTCAAACCGCTCATAGAACTCCGGAAACATATGGCACGACCGTCTGGCTCTTCATTTCTTGGTGCAAGTGCAACACAAGCGACCGCTACAATTGGAGGTTTGCATATTGATCCTATTCCTGTCATTATAGACTCGGGGTCAGACATCACATTAATCTCACGGAAGACTCTGCAAAATTTAACAAACCCACCGAAGATAAAATCCGGTCATCAGATTAATCTGATTCAAGTAACTGGAAAGTCTTCTATCTCGGGATTTGTTAGCCTGGATTTGTTCTTCCATACGGAGGATGGACCGGTGAAAATAACTGTAGAAGCTTACGTTGTAGAAGGAATGTCGACTCCGTTCATTCTGGGAAATGATTTTGCTGATCAATATTCGATTTCCATTGTTAGGAATGAAGGAAAGGCCTACCTACGCTTTGGAGACTCCGATAGAACACTCAGAGTTGAGACTTCGACATCTTCGATGGTTGACGATGAGGGACATGCTTTCAAAGTCAAGACTCACCTCGGAAGCGAAACTCAAGGACCCAAGGGTAAAGTTCATCGCCGAAACCAGAAGCTGAAGCGTAAAACTCGGATTCGGCAAGGTAAGGCAGATGTCTGGTGGACAGATCGCGTTGTTATTCCACCGGAAACCAGCGTTGCTGTTAAAGTGCAAGCTTATTTTCCACCGGGTCAAGATTCTCTGTTTGTGGAAAGAGAGATCAATAACAACGGATGCGGAGACGATATGTACGGCTCCGCAGATACCTTGATTTCCAGGGAGAAACCCATCCTGCACATTGCGAATTTCTCGCAAACACCGGTGATTATCGCGGCTGGTCAAACAGTTGGCAAGTCCAGGAACCCGAAGAATTGGCTTGACAGAATGGACAAGTATTCAAGGGAGCAGCAGACCAGAATAAATGCACATGCATCCTTGATGAGGAATCTTGTTGCTGAGAACATGGTGGCAGACCAGAAGAGAGCCGAGGCAATGAAAGCTTCGACAGCGGGGATCAACGTTGATCACCGGACTTCGGACCGATCAACGGAAGCAAATTCCGTACCGCTGTCAAAACCCTCTTCTTCCACCACCTCATCTCGCGAGGATTCTGGTTGTTTGGTGCATACACCACTCAATTTAGACGACTCCTGCCCCTTCTGTCGCCCTGGGAAGCACAAGAGACCTAACTCTGGTACTCAATCTGTGCAGTCAGTCACTAATATCTCGTCCAAAGCTCAGCGCAATGCGACGGATCCTGACGACCCTCTAGCGGAAGAACCCCTTGAAGGTGGCCCCAAAACCTCGGAAGTACCTCCTGACTTCGTTCCTGGCGACAAATTACTGCAGGAAATTGATATCTCTTCTGACATCACACCGGACCAACGAAAACAGCTCGAAGAAGTAGTACTGCGCAACAGGATGGCTTTTGGTCTTGACGGTCGTCTCGGAAACTATGAGGTTCAAGTTGAAATTCCCATGAAACCAGGTGCAGAACCTGTTTCCTTACCTCCGTTTCCCGTGTCGCCAGCTAATCGAGAAGTGATCGACAAACAGATGGACTCCTGGATTCAGCTCGGTGTAATTGAGCCGTCTAAAAGCCCATGGGCAGCTCCTGTCTTTATCGTCTACCGGAATGGTAAGCCTCGAATGGTAATTGACTTGCGCAAGCTAAATGAAATGGTCGTTCCCGACGAATTCGGGCTGCCTCGTCAAGACGAGATCCTTCAAGCACTCTCCGGATCTCAATGGCTTACAACACTCGATGCACTCGCTGGCTTCACTCAGTTGACAATGGCGCCGGGATCTGCAGAGAAATTGGCATTCCGCACGCATCGCGGACTATGGCAATTTCATCGAATGCCGTTTGGTTATCGCAACGGGCCAAGCGTATTTCAACGCGTTATGCAAAATGTGTTGGCACCATTCCTGTGGGTATTCGCCTTGGTTTACATTGATGATATCGTTGTCTATTCGTTAACTTTCGAAGATCATGTTCAACATTTAGACCACGTATTCAAGGCTATCGCAGACGCGAATATTACGCTCTCGCCTCCCAAGTGCCATATTGGGTATCAATCTTTACTCTTACTTGGTCAAAAGGTGTCGCGCCTTGGTGTTTCAACTCATAAGGAGAAGGTCGACGCTATACTTCAACTTGATGAGCCGCGCAATACCCAAGAACTTCAACATTTTTTGGGAATGATGGTTTATTTCTCATCGTACGTTCCCTTCTACGCGTGGATCGCGCATCCCTTCTTTCAATTACTCAAGAAGGATTCAAAGTGGAATTGGACCGAATTACATTCAGAGGCGTTCAACCTTTGTAAGCAAGTACTGACAAACGCTCCGGTTCGAGGATATGCGATGGCCGGTAAGCCTTATCGTGTTTATTCCGATGCGTGTGATTACGGACTCGCAGGTATTTTGCAACAAGTTCAACCCATTTTAATTCGAGATCTACGCGGAACACGCCTTTACGAGCGATTGGAGCGTGCATATAAAAACAGTGAGCCTGTTCCAATCCTCGTTACCGCAGTCAAGGGTGTTGACGACATCCCTACACCTGGACCTTGGGCCTCTAACTTCGAAGACACGACCGTTCACATTGAACGAGTCATTAGTTACTGGTCCCGCGTTCTCAAGTCACCTGAACGCAACTATTCTCCCACCGAGCGTGAGGCTCTCGCCCTCAAAGAAGCGCTAATCAAATTTCAACCTTTTCTCGAAGGTGAAACTGTGGCTGCTATCACAGACCACGCAGCGCTAACATGGAGTCGAACATTCCAGAATGTCAACCGACGACTTCTCACTTGGGGAACGGTTTTTTCGGCCTACCCTGGACTCAAGATCATCCACCGCGCTGGGCGTGTTCACTCGAATGTGGACCCCATTTCAAGACTTCGACGGCGAGTCCCAATTCAAGATGGGCCCGCTACTGACTCAGTTACAGCGATTGAATTAAATGCGGAAGATCCTCTCAAAGACATGTATGAAGAGTTGAGTTCGCACTTTGAGGAAAAGCTGTTAACCGTCGCATCCAAGTTTATCCGTTCGGAGGAGGATTCAAACGGAACTGAGTCAGTTGACCTCGGCATGATTCCGCTTGATGACGACGAGCTACTGACCACGAATTTTGTAAGCTCCCGCACATTTTCCGTCCTGGTTGGGATATCCAAAGACGAAATTGATGCATGGTCAGCTGCATATCGTGATGACCCACATTTTTCCCGAGTTCTGGACGGATGGAAGGGAGAATCAGATTGGAATAATCCCAGGTACCCTCAGTATCATTACGCTGAGTCAGGACTGATTTATTTTGAGGACTGGGAAGGACGCAATCGATTATGTGTCCCGGAGAAGTTCCGAAATTCGGTAATGTCGGATATTCACGACACGCTGACTGAATCAGCTCACGCAGGATATCACAAGTGCTACAATCGGCTCGCTTCAACGTACTATTGGCGAAAGATGTCGCGGGATCTAAAAAGGTACACCTCAACCTGCGACATTTGTCAGAAATCCAAGCCGCGACGACATGGACCGGTTGGTCTATTACAACCTATTCCAATTCCTACTCAGCCATTCCAGGTAGTTACGATGGACTTTATTCCCGAGCTTCCATTGTCAGACGGATACGATAATGTATGGGTTTGCGTGTGCAAGCTTACAAAGTATGCAATTATCATTCCATGCAAAACCGGAATCTCGGAAGCGGAGACGGCTGAGTTATTTCTCAAGAACATTGTCTGTCATTTCGGGTTACCTATACAAATCATTTCAGATCGCGACACACGCTGGAGAAATGAATTTTGGGCTGAAATGTGTCGGCTGATGGGGATGAAGAGATCATTGACGACGGCGTACCATCCACAGGCAGACGGACAGACAGAGATTTTGAACCAAACACTGGAGATTGCGCTTCGTGCGTATATTGGACCCTCACGCAATGATTGGGTTAAATTTATTGACGGATTCGCACTTTCCTACAACACCACACCGCACACGGCCACCGGATTTTCACCAGCTTACCTTCTGCGCGGCTACAACCCGATTACCGGTTCCTCGCTCATTAACTTTGATTCTTCAGAAGCGATTCCCAGGCCCGGAAACTCGACTTCTTTGAATGGGGGGGACAAATTGGTAATTAATGATAAGGCCCAAGAGATGGTTGATCAGTTTGAAACCTCTCGGAATCGAGCAAAAGAAGCATTACTTCTCTCTCAGGTTTTTCAACAACGAGCATACAACAATGGCCGACTCATCACGGAATTTGAAGAAGGAGATTTAGTTGTTCTTAATCCACACTCACTACACCTGTTACGGGAGGAGAAAGGACGCGGTAAAAAATTGTTAATGCGGTACGATGGTCCGTTTGAGATTAACCGAAAACTCAGTCCCGTTACATATCAGTTACGACTTCCAATCTCTTATGGGATTCATCCAATCCTTAACATTGCTCATCTGGAGCTATACAGACAATCTCCTGCCGAGTTCGGCGAACGTCCTACGAAGGCATTGAATCGGGACGACTTTGAGGCAAAACCCGAAGTGGAAATTGAAAAGATTTTGGCCGTAAGATTCCGCAAGATTCGCGGACGCCGCATCCAGCAGTATAAGGTACGGTGGAGCGGCTACGGGCCCGAACACGATGAGTGGCTGACGAAAAAAGCGCTGCGGAACGCACCGACGATCCTTCAGGACTGGCTGGATTCCCAAAAAGTCAACTTGAACGAGTGAACGAACTCTTCATAAACAAATACGGCTTATCCAACAACGGTAAAACGGCTCCGTAAATACGGCTCTCGTCTTCTTATAAACAACCGGTCTTACGACGTTTACGTCCAGTTCATTCACCCCATCCTCTTTCTTACCCAGGCGGTCAACTTTATTTTCTTATTCCTTTCACCCTCCACTTCTTCCATCCCCACGGTACATGTCCGTTGAGACAGACTTTGTCCCTGGCTTCACCAGCCCAATGCAATTCGACATTCCCTACACACGTACGGACAGCGGACTTCGTGTTCTTAGAAGCTCCGAGCCGGACATGTCCGGTGCCTCGCTTTTCGCTGCTTCTCCTGTCGATTCCGAGCACGACTCCATGCCCGACCTCATTTCCATCTCTTCCTCGCTATCAAGCAGCGAACTCATTGATCCAGAGGCCGAGCCTCCTTTCCAACGCGAGATGTTTAATCCTGAACAGCCGTTCAGTGTTCTCGAGGCTGTTCTTGGTGCGCAATCAAATAAATCTCGGCTTTTGCGCGCTAATTCATTTCTCACAGAAAACACGCTCCTTTGCTACCTTTTTCGCGTCGTTCTGGGCGTTGGCTCACTCCTTACCTTCGATCCTCACATTTCCGATCATGTCGAGGAATTTGTTCACCACGGACGCACCTACTTTCGCGCGCTGCCAATTTTCGAACATCAGTATCGGCAAATGCTTGACCGACTCTGCGCTGTCAATCACTGCGCCTGGCATGGCCACAACCCATGGCGCAGTGGCTGGGGTCGCCGCATTCCCGCTTCCATTCCCCTCGCCGTTCTTGAAGAACTCGGCCTCAAGAAGCCGTGGGCTCTTTCCGGCTTTCGAGTTTACGTTGGCAATACCTTCGAGAACCGCATCTTCGGCACCCTTGACGAGGCACTCGCTCATCTAACGGTCCTACAAATGACGACTTGTTACCACCTCCTTGCTCTCGCCAACAGCATCCGCATTCAAAAGAAGAACGGACTCACCAGCGCCATGAATTATGGCGCCATTTTGGGGTTCTCGCCACGCAAATTCCTGGAGCTCACGGCATGGGGTCACTTCTATGATGGATCGGACGCACTATCCAATTACTTGGGTAATGAGTTCTTGCGTCACCACATTGATTTCGGTATCTCTTCATTGCTACAATGATTTAGCAACGCTAATGTCATTCTTCAGCGTGCCTTCACCTTATTCGACCTGCCGCGGATCGAATTCTCGTCACTTACAATGAAGGCACCTGCTACATCGCAATGTGGCCACTTTCCGATGACACCGATGTCCCGCTTAGCCGCCGTCAACCTGCAGATAACATTGCTCGGTTCCTTCTTGGCGAAGAACGGTTGA
Organism: Favolaschia claudopus; assembly: GCA_037176885.1. Lineage (NCBI taxonomy): Eukaryota > Fungi > Basidiomycota > Agaricomycetes > Agaricales > Mycenaceae > Favolaschia > Favolaschia claudopus. Next base: position 487,988 of record JAWWNJ010000152.1, on the reverse strand, counting down.
AGGAGATGGAGGTCGAATATGAGATGCACAAAATGGCTATCAATGGCGAGTGATTGCTCAACTTTATTATTTATTCAACGCACTCTGGTAGTGACGGTATTAAATTGTCTTCGCTGATATTTCCTTGTTCGCTGGTTTATTTCGCGTCGCTCGCTGGAGCATTATTTATTTTTCCGAGTTACTCATGTTGCAACTACTTTACTGTACTTCGAGTTCTCGTAGGCTGGGGGGGCTATGTTATGGATACTTCCATTATGTACCCAATATAGCTTGTGGAACCTACGAAAACTCTTCCGTCTAAGTTGTGAGACTTGATGCCGAGCTCTGCCGACTTTTGACAAGTCTTGCTACAGCAAAACCACGAGTGGTCACAGTCAGGTGACTGTGACTCACTGCAAACGCGTCTCAATTGTTGCGGTGCTCAGGCTCTGTAAGTACTGCCTACTCACAGCCTTCAGTCCTGTGTATTGATATCAATTAACATAGCCTCAGCTGTAGCCTCTACGTATAAATGAGGAGCCCTCCCCTCTTGTGGAGGACAATCTTTTCTATCCCATCAATCTACGTAGTTCTAACTAACTATTGTGTGAACCCTAAGTGAAAGCTTCGCGCTCATTTCTGGTATTACAGGTACAGACGGTGCTAGGTTGTGTTTACTCCAACTAGCCTCAGCGAGATAAGTTCTCGCTGAAAACCGCTTGAGTTAACTGAGTTGGATTTGCTGAATATATAGGAAGTTTGAGCTCTATTTTATTTTCTTTCTCAAACGCGTGTATTGATTACTCGCGCTCACTCAAATATCACGCTAATCCTCAACACATGCTGGGACCCTTTTAATACGGTTTCTTGGCTTATTAACGACAACAATAGTGCTTTCCAGCTGCTTTTTTGCTGCTGGAACCACTCCCGACACTCCAAAAAATAATCAATGATTTTTTGTTTCTTGCCCTCCCGGCCGAACCACTGTTTTACACAAAAATCTAGACATCTGGGAGTGTGTCACACCTGCCATAAATGGAAGATCAAACTTGTCCACTCAAGTCTCAAGGTTGGCCAATGGCGATGGTAATCATCGAGGATATACAAGATGGCGGGCCCAGATGATAAAGATCAGGATTGATGCGAGGCAGATTCCGTCGATGTGAGATAAACGCATTGTGCGGCACATTGCCGCAAAGTGCGGCACATGCCGTTTTGAGTTATGTTATGTCACGGATCATGCTTTCCGACGACTGCCGGCGCTCTCGCTGTCAAACCTTTCTCTCTTCTCCCCACCATGTCGCAGCGTCCAGCCCGCCATCCTACCTTTCTGCCCCCGACTGCGACGAACAAATGGCGCGATGACGACTGAGGACACTTGATATTGGTATGTACGCAATCCGCCGGTAACTATCCTTACTAACGCATCACCTTTTTTGCCTATCGAATTTTGTCGGCCTGCGGCGACACCCGGCAAATGCAAGACGACGGTCGACAATGATATCAAGTTGTCAGTGTATCCTAGGTGGACGGTAGCTTAGGAGGCATGGGGTCGGAGGTGGTTAAGAAGGAGCTTGGCTCGGTGTGTTATCAAGCAGATTCTTTTTTTACCTGTCTCATTTCTGTCATACAAGAACAGCAACACATGCGCTTGCTAGGTACCTTTGTCGCTTTTGTATTTGCTGGCGATGCGCCCTCCATCGTGTCTCGACTTCGGTGCGTTGTTCTACTTCGGTGCGTTTTTCTACTTTGGTTTTGTGATCTTGCATCGAGATGGGTTGTGGCCAGTAGCTAGAAAGCCCATTGCAATAGTAGCTACAAAGTACAATAAAAATACCAATGTAAAGAGATACCTGCATGGAAATGAACACGTGTTTTGAGGCCGTTGGCTTCACTTCACGTTTCTATAACCGCACGAGAACTTCGAAATAAGTAATATTGAATCTTTACAGAAGGGAAAAAATATGCTGATAAATCTCTCCAAGCCCTCGCACAAAATGAGGCAGATACCCAAATAGGATGTGTCGCCTTTCGACGCCAATGTGCCTCACAATGTGTTTAACTGCCTCACAACAACTCAACCTGCCTCGCATCAATCCTGATCATTATCATCTGGGCCCGCCATCTTGTCGATCCTCGTAATCATCCGCTGGTTTGCCACGTCGCTAAAGAGATCTGATGATTGGCGAAGAACGCGAATTTTTGGCATAAATGTGACTTCAGAATCAGACTCAGCACCCTCGAAAACGTCCAAAAAACCACCTCCGAAGTTTTTCCCACGACATTTTAGCTGCGGCCAAATTTTTGAGCCAGAAAATCAAAATTGTGTGTACCTCTCCGAGCCTCGGGGAACAAAAATTAGCTAACTAGTATGCCTTCTGAAGCCCCAGTTGTGCTCTAACCAACCATGCCGCCGTCGTCGCCCTTGCCGCCCTTGCCGCTCATGAATATGGGCCAAGGATGTTTGATGCGGATGCCCAACTGTCGCTTCCGGTGCTTGATAAAACATCTCCGACTCCTTCTGAATCTCTCGGGAGGCGGATCTACACCATGCCTCATACTACTTCCATCAAGTCAGCCATGGATCAACTTTGTCAGGCCCAAGTGGGCCATTTCAAATTTGGGTAAGGCAGCTCTGAGCTGAAGAAAAGGGCTCATGATAGAAAGGAAGGATGCTGGTTGAGTGCCATGCCGCAAGACTTTCATAGGTGTGCATTCCATGCTGCACACAATGCCTCAACAGCAAGTACAATCTTATTTGAATCTTATCTTTGACAGTAACATGTAAGGTGACTCGGAATTGCCAAATCCGGTGCGATTTCCCAGGCAAAGAGAGGCAGATTTCTCAGAAACCGCTCGTGAAATTTTCTTTGTTTTATCAGAATCATAACTTACTCAACGAAAGGAGTCGATTGCGCTATGTCCGAGGTTTTTCCCATCAATTTTGAAATTTTCGGCTATCATTTCATAATTTCTCGTTTTTTTGACAATCGGCTCGTGCAAAACTGTTCTTTGGATGCTTAGCGACTTTTTTACACATAAATCTAGACATCTGGGGGTATGTCACACCTTCCATAAAGGGAAGATCAAAGTTGTCGACTTTGCGTGTCCGGCACTGTATGAGAGGAGGTGGTGGTAGCAACGAGCCAAGCGCGTCGGAGACACGGACAAACAAAGCACGCGCTTTATACAGACGCGAATGGTCACATCTGTGACAGGACGTATGGTATGTCCTCTCGAGTTGTCAACAAGGGTACTCGGTGTCGCAAAAAGTAACCGGTAATTTGCTCATTGCTTCACGCCCACGTGATATTTTCACAAGATTTTGCGACACACATGCACCCCTGGATATCCTCTATAACATATGTAAAAAGGTTCTAGCATTTGCTTGTCTGAAGCTTTCAGTATTCAACACAAATACTGGATGTTATCAAAATTTGCCACCGGGTCGCACAAAGCCCACAGAATTTGGAAAAGGCGAACAACCCCTGGTCAGGGGAGCAATCTTTTGGGCTGATTCTTGTAGATGGGATATATTCGGACCTGAAGACCAAAAGGATTGATCAGGATAGCGTGGTAACGGTCTGATAATCATCAACCCAGTTCCTACGCCCAATTTGGTCTTGTTGGCAATCCTCGTGAATGGCGAGTCCGGAGAATGATAAGTTGCGACCCTGAATGAGTCCTTAGTCGTCCTATAGCACTGGCAAGATACAAAGTTCGCCGGTTATAGCTGTTTCCGTATGAATTTTAAGTAACAAAAGTGGTATCCAGTTTTGAAACTAGCCTTGATCTGCTTAACGGAATTTAAAGCCCGGAAATTACCTAAATCACATAATTTTCAAAGGCCAAATCCTCTCAGTGCATAGCCAGGTATCGAATCAACAACATACGGTCCTGAAAACACTCTTTCAATGGGCGACAGACTGGGAACATAGAGCTTTCGTCCTAAAAACACAATCTGTAAATTCCAAGAATGAACCGGCTCATACGATGGATTCAAGAGTCCATTTCCCTCAAACACTATTGTCATCGGGTACAAAGCATTCCAAACAACATTACGATGTGTCTGGACCGAGAAAATACAGCACGATTTGGCCTAAAATGGCAAATTATCGGTTACTTTTTGCGACACCGAGTATACCGATCCGCGAAATCCGCACTATACTGTACTAATTCGACCGGTTGTTCACGTTATGCGTGACGCCGGCTCATGAACTGAACAATTCCGAGAGGGTGACGGGTGACAATGACTTTTTCGGCCCAAAAAGGGCCCCAAAATCGCAAAATTTTCCCAGCCGGCACTGGCCGAGATGTGCCGACCTTCCATATATGGCAATTTTGCCGTGATTGCCGTGATGTGAACTACTTGTTGGGTGAACAATTTGGGTGACGGGTGACACCCGGTGAACGATTGGTCGAATTAGTACAGTACCTCGGCGACCTCGGCGCTCCCCCCCCCCCCCCCCCCACGTCCGAATAAGTAACAGATTTTCTTCCGGGTTCAAGGAGGCTGAAACGGGTGAAGGCCCTCACCATAGGGTGCAGAGCCGGGGCAAAAAATGCAAACAGGATCGCAAGAGCATCACGTGAAGCTACCACATATGGGCATATTACGGCAACGGCGGCGTGGGAAGTATTGGGTGATTCGCTCACCCCTTGACCGGCCCCGCGGCCTGAACCAGCCTTAATTTTCATCCACATACTATACATGTTTATCCAAAATCTGGTCGAGGGGATTTGCCCCAAGCTTCGTGGCTGTGTCAGAGATGACGGTCATCACCCTCTGGAGATATGGTCGTGTAAATGGTGACGGATGAGCGACGGATGCGAACGAAAGGCGGTAAACCTACGTTAAGGGTCTGGCCCGGGTGTTACTGTTAAATTAATTCTGGGTGACGTCAGATCGTGCTGAGACGAGAGACGAAATTTATTGCGTAAGGACGAGACGAGACGAGACGACGACAGGTAGACTAGGGTGTACAGGTCTTTGATATAAATGGAGGGTCCGTCGTTTTGGGGCTTGCCACTTTCCTCCACTTTTACGCCACAACTTGACTTGGTCTCAAGGTCTTCCCCTCATCACCTCAAAATTTGGATGTGCCGTTATATCGTAGAAAGAGATTATTGCAAGATCTGTCGAAGCTGGAGGCCGGGCTCGAGATGGAGGAAGGTCAGTCACAACGGCTTAAAAAGTAAATTCTTCAGCATATTCACAACACACTGACAGCTGGCGGACTGCACCCTCCCAACATGTCACTACAGTGAATATTCTGTGTACCGCAGAGCTATGCGGATTCGGGGTATGTCGTTTTAAGTCATGCACGGAATTGCGGCTTACAGTAATTTGCCATGATTAGCGTTGATAGCCAGAGCTGGGAGCTCCAACCGTGAGCGCCCTGAGCTGATGCTGTTGGTGCTTGCCATGCTGTTGGCCAGCATCCGCCGCTAGTGTTTGCATACCCGGAGTAGTGGTCGTTCTCCTGACATAATAAGACTCGAAATCTGTACAGATTGTTGTTGCCTGCTTTAGTCGCCTGGCTACAGTAGGCTTGTCACGGCTTGGTCTCACGTGGTAATATTCCCACAGTAAGATAAGTTCCAACCAACACCCAATCAACGTTGAACCGAGGCAAGGGGTGTCGGATATCGCCTGTACGCGTAGACCAAGAAATGCGGGGATTCGGAGTGGGAGTGCTCTGAACGGGGAAACTCGTTAACTCAGTTATGTACTCGATAGCCCACTCGCGGACGTTTTACAGCAGTTTGCAGAGCTAATGGCGCTCCCCCTATTTTCGGAAAGAAAGACAGAAGAAAAAACCTTCCATATCTTTTGTTAATACTAAATTCGCGTCCGATTAACATGGTGTCGGCTCATTCTGAAGGGGCACTCATCCGGTGTGCCGGGAACTCGGCTTCCTCAGTTCTGAACGGATTGCCGACCTGTAAAGTAGGTTTAGTCTTAGAATCAATCGGCAAAACCGTCAGACTAATTACCTTTTGAAAATAATCTTCAAGCAGCCACTGCGGGCTCAAACCTGCAGGAATGTAGTCTCGTCCCCAGACGTGATGAGCGCAGTACATAGACGTGGACGAGGGAAGGCAAAAATTGGGCGGCGGGTGAGACTGGGTGACTGGTGGATGTTGCGGAACGATAACAAGTTTGCCGAGCGAGACAGAGAACGTAGTGACAGGCGGGTTGGCTGTAGTGGCGGCGTGGGATTGAAAACGGGGCGGGGTAGTGGGAGCGGAGGGTACGGCGGTGCGTTCAGTGGACATGTTGGGAGCGAGTGACTGAGAAGTATCTGAGGCCGGTGCGGGTCTGCGTTGACGCGGACGTCGAAGCTTACCTAGTATAGCCGGGCGGACACTCCTGAGGCTCGAGAATCGGCGACGTCATCCCCAATCTCCCGGGACGGAAAGGGAGGCGAGGTCGTCGGGCAGTTCAAAATCGCGGGCGAGGCGATGGTGGAGGGGGAAAGGTGACGTGCCACGAGAGGGGCGGTCGGCATCGTTGAGGTCAGAGTCAACGTGAACAAGTTTTGGCACGATCATATGATCGGCCGCCATCGCGAATGATCGCCGAGCGCAAAGATTGTTGGGGCTGCGCGATTTAGTGAGGGTGCCAATCGCCGCCTTGTTATCGGAGTGGATAAGGAGGTGAACGTCGCGGTAGTCCATTTGAATGGGCAAGCGCAGCGAGGGCGGGGTGTAATTCTAAGCAGAGAGAAGCTAAAGGTTACAAGGGGAACTTGAATCAGCAGGAAATACAAAGAAAAGATCTAGAGGTAGGACACACACCTAATTGCAACGCATCCCTCAGCGTTGTACCTCCAGAATCCACCAAAGAAACGCGCCAAAATGAGGTCTCGGAGGTCGCAAATGAGATGCTCGATGCCGCGGACGGATTGCGGAACTTTTGAGACCAGACGACGAGACGAGGAGGCTCTGCTTGGAGAACGTCATGCCAAAGTGGGACGAATACACTCTGGGCTTTCCGCTCGCAGCTGGGGACGTCACCTTGCGTGACGAGAAATGGGTGCCTATAACTCCAAAGCGGCCCGATGTGGACGCCATTTCGTCAAAGTCCTTTGTTGCAGCCAAGTCCGCCACTGCAACCCCGCAATTCCGCAACACAAAGAAAGGTGTCTTCCACCTTGAGATATCTCCCGTGTTGCATGACCGGATGATAGAAGCCAAGGAGATGCGCGAGGAGGTAAGTGATTTATTTATGTTGTCGCATCCTGAATTGACGATTGGTCGGTAACAGGAAGAGGAGGGAGGCACTGGCCCTCTTCTTCACCCTGGGCCCCAGGGCAACGACAATTACTCCGAACCTAGACCGGCAGCACCGAAGGGCAAGTCCACCCGCAAGGCATCGACAAAGAGCAAGAAGAACAAGACGACCGTGGTGGAGAGTAAGACGGAGGCTGATAGCGATGTAAGGATGATACTTGTTGTTAGATGTCATTTTAACACAGCCCCTAAGTGAGCGCATCCTTCTGGCAGTCGGATGAGAACGCGGGCGAAAACATTGTAAGCCTCGTCTGAAAAGCTCTTTTCATGGTACTACACACGGAAATCAGGTTCAACCCGGTATGTGGAGACTGGTGTTCGCACATTGAGAGATGGTCTGAGCTTGCGATTGTCCAAGAGCGTTCGCCGGTGTCTCCAATGGGGATATACCTGTTGCCCAATGCAGGCAAGGGAATGTGGTGGTGGCACCCAGGACGGAATGACGCCTGACGCAAAGCAGGTGGGTGCTAGTTTCGAAGAGAAGAAGATTATGTATGAAGCCCAATCCCGTGGTTCCTGGGGAGCAGCAATAAGGATACTTCAACCAAAGACCCAGCTGGTAATAGGTATCACCTGAAGACCTGTGAGCTGCTCGAAGATACCCATCACCAACTCCATGTCGTCTTCGGATATGATTTTGCCGTTTGCCACTTGATTATTGCTCCGTAGCCATTCCACATCAGCTTCATCGAGCAGGTATCCGTCCCCGCTCAAATCTCGAGCTCCTTCCCCGTGTTGATGTAAACTTCAGAGTCTCGCCACTGTGGCGGAGGGTATAGTCGAGTATAGTGTTCATCAGAGAGCTGCAGCGTGCCCGGCGTGGAGGTGAGACTTCCCGCAACCTTTAAAGCGAATTGTAAATGATGCTCCTGCCGTGAATTTAGTAGCAGCACAAAGTCGAGGCCAAATGGCGGGACCTGAAAGTCGTCGATGTCAACGTATCTTATGTCGCCAGCCGGAATTTTGGGTACATCGTCATCACAAGCGACGTCCAACGTGTTTTCTCTCCTAACGCTGAGTCTCTGCTTTTTAGAGACATTCAACTTTCTGCGATGACTGTCGTCGGGAGTAGCATCATGAGCGATAGAGATCGAAGAGCAGCAGGCCATTCTTCGAACCCATTTTTTTTTTTTTTTTTGACTGCAGAAATGAGTTTTTCAGTGATTGGAGCCATCTTGGTCTGGGACGATGGCGAAATTTGCCGCTTATGTAATGCTCTCACGCACCATATAAGATAGGCCGCATCCATAGACAGCTAGCTGTGACCGTGACTGGTCACAAATGCCTAGTTTTCGACCACTTTGTTTATATCTCCACATTGAGGGCTTAAATGAAAAATCTGTTCCGTCAATCGATGTACAGATAGTCTGGCTAGGTTCTCCCAAAATTTCAAGGTGATTCAGGCTGTATCCAAGAAGGAGATAGATTTTTAGTCCGGCTGCTCACAAAATTGGGGTTTTACAAGATCCCCCATCAAAATTCTATCTCCTCCCTCAAAACCACCTTAACTACTTTATAATTTGGGGAGAATCCAGCCAGATTACCTCCCTATTGATTGACGGAACAGATTTCTTATTTTCTTCTCCGTTGTCGAGATATGAGGGAGATGGTCGAAAATTAGGCTTTTGTGACCAATCACGGTCACAGCTAGCTGTCTATGGATGCGGCCTATCTTAGGGTAGGATCCCATCAATTACCGGCAACCCGCCAGCACAACAGCATACAGACTTTACCGTGAACATTGGCTGCATCATACAACGGTGACTACTATCGTGCCAAATAGGTCTGGATTTGCACAACAGGTCTGGATTTTCAATTTTTCTCTTCTCCCTTTTCGATTTGGACCTCCGGACTCTTCGGAATCTGTTTGTATGCTATTGAGCTATAGATCCTGCAAGTTTCGTAGCGATACGACCAAAGGAAGGCAGTAAGAAAAACGGGCTTTCATCAAGGTATTTTGATGGATTGACAGGACAGATCAAAAACCTCGAGAAAATGGCGAACGTTTCTTGACATTGGACTTGCATGAAATCGTGAAGATTTTAGCTCTACCCATAGTGAATTGGTACCGGAATAGATGCCGAAAAATCCGGAGACCCAAAGTGCAAAGGGAGGAGAGAAAAATCGAAAATCCAGACCCATTGTGAAAATCCAGACCTATTTGGCACGATAGCAGAGAAATCTTATCCTAAGGTAAGTATCGCTTGAAGTATCCTTACCAAGAAATCGGCAATGGCCAGGCGACATTGATGCTGTTGCACAGCCACCGTTCCGTGTGATCCGCAATCAAAAGCGCGAAATTGCCGTGCAAAACACGGAAAACCGATTTTTCGAAGTTTTGCTCCAGTACGTTTGTAGATTACCTTCTTGCAATGCTATTTACACAATCCCAGGATGTCTCAATGAAAACTGACGTGACAGTATCAATTACCAAATTGGGACTACGACTTGTCACGAAGTTCGGTCCGCAACCATATGCGCCGAGGACTGACTGTCACAAACAAGGCTAGGTAAGATCGAGACGTCGGCTTATGTCCTATGTCTGTGGCTGCCGTGAATAAATCAAGTTTTCAAGTTGGCAAAAAAGAGAAAAAAAGAGAGAAAAAAGAGAGACCTTTGGTGATCACCAGAGACTCCGTACCTCAGATTTCTCGCTATCAAACGGCGCTGCAGTCCATGCAATGGGCGATTCGGCATCTTGGTTTCCTATCTCTTTATGGTAAGTCATCTTGATTTCTGGCTATGTCCCTCGGAGCTAATTCCCAAAAGAAACATAGGCCCAGCGAATGGAATTCAAGATTCGTAAGCTTCCGTAACACGGCAGTTTCCGCTCGGGCGATAAATGGGCGCTTCTTGCCGTCTCCTTCAATTCCACTATGTTCTCCTCCCTCTGTCACCTAGTCCCAGACGTTGTTCTGACTCTATGAATTCTTTCTCCAAATTAACAGCCATTTGAGCTTGAAACTTGACCAATTCACATTGATTCAAGCTTGCCTAAGCAACTTCAAATTTTGCAAAACTTCCAACGGCACCGGTACCGACACACAGTTTCTCCCCTGTTGTGTATGATTATAGTGATTTACCTAAAATAAGCTTTGTAGTAAGCAGCACGCTTGAATCGATCTCAATGCCGCTCACCATTCTCAGCTGCAGATTTTGGTATGCGAGTTCAACCCGGAAAACCAGCTGGTTCGAAATCTTCCGACTGCGCGGCCGCAAGGAGAATTGGGCGCCGGTATTTGTTATGTGGGGAAATCAGTCTAGCAGGTGTCTCGACGGTTTTTTTTCTGCGCTGCGCGGCTAGATTCAATCTAAACATTCTGACCGAGTTCAGGTCAGTAATAAATTTTATGGTTCTATTCTACTTTTGCCAGCGAATCTTCTGCCTCTCTGACTCTGTTCGGACCTACCTGGCTTTGAATCTGAAAACTCAATTTGACAAGTTGAAAGGTAGGAATTGACCTGTGCACGAGTTATATGCATTTTCGTGTACATGCACAAATGTTCTGCCAGTGTAATCCATATGATTGCATTGAATTTTGAACCCACTAACTGCGCCTCAAACTGACCCGTACAGGATACAGTGCACTACTAGTATTACAGCCTTTCCGGAAAGTAATGAGAATGAAATTTTTTTTTCCGCGCTTCCCGGAAAGGAGATCCCCCCTCAACGCTTGTCATGGGGTCCCCGCCCGTCGTCTCTCTCTAGCATATCACCTCTGTGGTCGTCGTCGTCGCTCGCGCGGCGCGCGCTCCTCCTCCTCCCGTTTTTTTTCCGCGCTTCCCGGAAAGGAGATCCCCCCTCAACGCTTGTCATGTCCAAATTCGGCTCTCCTTTCGAAAAGCAGGGAATTTCCTTTTTGAGAAGCGCGGAAAAAATTCTGTCATTCTCATTACTTTCCGGAAAGGCTGTAAGTACAGTATTTTGACGCTCCTTTACACACCAAAAATGATTTTGAGATTTGAGTTTCATGTTTTGTTCTTATGCCACATCTGAGTACACAGACCTTTTCTAAGTACCCCACTGAGTGTCCAACAATATTTTCGAGGATTTAGATGAAGAGAGGGTGTCTATGTTCACAGATTTGTAGTGTGTAAACGACCGATTGATGAAAATTGCCAAAATTGATGGCACTGATGTCTCACTTTTCGCCAGCTCCCGACCATCTATGGCCAAAACTCGTGCTCAGGCATCTAAATGGGGCCTAAATAACTCATATTGAGTATACAGTTACATGATTTGCCCAATTTTCCCCGAATGCGGCCAATAATCAAAGTGTGTAAAGGAATGTCGCTGTGTAAAGCAGCGTCAAAATACTGTAACTATTTAAATATTCAGTTTGTACATTTATTGGACCCAAAGACGGCTCTATCCGGGGTAGTGAGTTGAAGACTTGCCAATAAGACGACAAGAATACGAGTTTGACAGGTAGGATCAGTCGGATCCCACTGTGCGAAGTATTTGTCATGAAATTCAAAACAATAATGAGGAATTTCAAGATTCCTGATGTTTTGTCATGAACCACATCATGAAATTCAAGATGCCTTTCACGATGCTCAGAAACTTATTTTTACCATAGTTGTTGAGCATATAAATTCATGACAAAACATCATGAATTTCATGATTTCATCATGCAAGACTGTCGAATTTTTGCCAAGTCCACTAGCCAGGTTGTTGAGTAAATGTACTCAATATCCTACTCACACATCATCTACCCCTCCCTAATGCAAAGAGGGGTTGAAGAAGGTGACCAAAAGCTGGTAAAGTAATATCTGTATTATGTAACGGGTTCAGTAGTCGGACTCACTCGATGTAGGTGCATATATGGCGCAACAAACCCATGCTAATGAAGTCCATCTTGGCTGACTTGGATGTACAGTTGCGGCGAAATCAATTTACTTACCAAATATGGAAATTCCGATCAATCCCCATGGGTTTTTCAAGCGGCAAGTGGACAAAAATGTTGAGAGCCTCAAGCCGGTATGTTTGGTGTAGAAAAGTCTGTGTTTTTGTATGGATTTTGCCGAGCTGGCCGGCGAGCTTGTCCGGGAAATTTCAGCCAAAACCTGTGAGAAGCATGACAGATTCGGCTTGTTTTTGTGGGTAGACCTATTCTACACAAGAAATACATCCCGTCTATCGTATTTCCACCGACCAGTGAGTCGTTTTTCTGTGCAGTAGGGCGGCTTTGATGGGAATTTCCATATTTGGTAAGTAAATTGATTTCGCCGCAACTGTATGCACTCGCCGTCCTGGCTAGGTGAAAACCATGAGGTCATGCGTTCGATTCTGCCCGGTCTCGATGTTTTAATTTTGTAATTTTGCTCCTTTTCCCCGCCGAAATCATGATGTTACAGTGGCCGCCATTAAAACTGCACCAAGCGGTTCTGGGGCATTCAGTGTGTCTTTTGACGCAAACAAAGTTCTGGACATGGAATACGGGTGAAATGACTTTTTTTAGGCAACTTACCCCATGACCATATATAGTAATTCGAGTGTAATGAATTTTTTAAGGGATTTATTAACAGGGCACTTTTCAGTGCTACACCCCACCGAAAAACGGTCTTCATAGGTCGAAAGTCCTCGCAAATACGACCTCAGTCATATGTTACTTTACCTAGATTCCTGCAATTTTGGACCCGCAATGGCTGCTTGAAGATGGTCATTTTGGTCATTTTTTGAATAAATCTGGCATTTTTGGGCCAAAATGGCCATCTTACAGCAACTATTACGGGCTCAAATCGGCAGCAAACTAGGTGAAGTCAGATATAAATGAGATCGTCTTTAGGAGTACTTTCATCCTATGATGCTTATTTTCCTGTAGGGTTCACCGCTGAAAAGTGCGGTGTAAAAAAAACACATGAAAAATTCACTGTGGCTCGATTACCATATATGGTAATTGGGTCGTCCGCTCAAAAATTTTCATTTCACTCAGATTTCATGTCCTGCACTTTGTTTGAGCCTAGAGATCTGGTAAGAGCCTGTTCGGATCCGAGCTAATATTTTTGTATATGTACAACCACCACTCAAATCCACTTGCCAATATCATGTACTCGTATCTTCGTAACAGCCTTCAATTCTCACATTGTCCAAAGAAAAATCGGGAATCCACGCAAGCTCCCCCTCCTGTAGGCCGGGAACCGGCATACACAACCTACGTTGGTAATTGTCCGGTTTTTGATCGAGTGGGGCGTTTCGTTTGCTGTTTACACCTGCTTGCATGTGAGTCGCAGAATGGGCTCCACAATGCACTCATTTGGTCTATTTTTGGAAATTCGCTCCACCCATCGACCATTTGGGGCGGTTGGGATGCATCCGGCTCCTCGGCAATGCCACGCACTCGCACGCGCAGGTAAACAACTTTTGAAATACCCCACTCGATCAAAAACCGGACAATTACCAGAAAACGGCTGTAGAGACTCGTTCAAGAGGGTAGCCACCCCAATTGTAATCACTTCCAACGTCCAAATCACAATTTTTGTGGCCATCTCGGAATCGGTCGAGCTGCTGACTCCCCTGCTAAGCGCATGCGCCCTATCCTTTCACGCAGGCACCTTCATGATATCTGCGGCTTGAGGATTTTCCTCAATTTCTCCCGATTGCAAGGGTTAAATGTTGAATTCTGAACTTTCGATTCAATTTTGCGCAGCGCAAAGAACCAACTGAGGGTCCGGAAAATATCAAGCACTGGAGAATCTGAATAGCCATTATAATAGGGTCCAGCTCGAAGGGAATCAGATCAAGTTCTCCCCACCAAATTCATCGAACCGTGGGAACCGCATATGAGGTGATTGTTCAAGTTGTGGTATGTACAGGAAGATGTACAGGACAAGCAACGAACAGGACTATACAGCGGAGGTATGCGTTTTCGGCCTGTGTAGGCCCATGATTACAAACAAAATAATTTCCTGTCTCGGAGGTGGCCAAGCTCTTCTGCCGAATGCACACGCATCGCGTACAGTACATTGTGGAAGTTCAAGTGCACTGAACTTGGAAAATAAATTGAAAGCTTCGATTTAGAAGGAGAAGAGGTTGGATGGCATATTTTGTATACAGTTGCGGCGAAATCAATTTACTTACCAAATATGGAAATTCCGATCAATCCCCATGGGTTTTTCAAGCGGCAAGTGGACAAAAATGTTGAGAGCCTCAAGCCGGTATGTTTGGTGTAGAAAAGTCTGTGTTTTTGTATGGATTTTGCCGAGCTGGCCGGCGAGCTTGTCCGGGAAATTTCAGCCAAAACCTGTGAGAAGCATGACAGATTCGGCTTGTTTTTGTGGGTAGACCTATTCTACACAAGAAATACATCCCGTCTATCGTATTTCCACCGACCAGTGAGTCGTTTTTCTGTGCAGTAGGGCGGCTTTGATGGGAATTTCCATATTTGGTAAGTAAATTGATTTCGCCGCAACTGTAGAGTACGAATAAGAAACAGAAGCCTGCATAGGTAATAGATCTCAACCCATGTTCCTCCCAGCACTACTTAAATGAGTGGTTGCAGTCATGTTTGACTGGCTTGAATGCGCTTCGAGGGAAAGGAGCCGCGGGCCTTGATGGACTTATGGATTGACAAGGGTTTTTTCGGAATTGTGAAAGTGCTGAAGAATAATAAGCAGGTGCTTGTGACGATTCCGAGTCAATCAAACTACCGTGAAGAATTGATTAAATAAGTTGTAGCACTGACAGACCTGCTAAGCGTCCGGGTGTGGAAGGCGAGGCAGGCGGTAGGTGTGCGAGTGGGAACGAAGCCGCTGTTGGCTGTAGCCTGAGTCCACTGCTACGACGGAGGCAGGGAGCGAGGAGGATGGCGGCGGAAGACAAGAGTGATCTGATATATAAAAAAAAAAAAAAAAACAGTGAACAAGAAGTTGTTGAGAGTCTGTAGAGCGACTCTGAGCGAGGAGAAGTAGAAGACCTGCGAACGAACAGGCAAGTTGATAGATATTTTGAGTTGCAGACAAGAAAAAGGTATCTGGTTGGGAGAAATCCACAGACGTTGAACGGGGATGAATTCAATGAGAAGCCCGATTTCTTGGCGGCCTCAGCACCCGAGTTCTCCGTCCGCAGAACTGGTCTTATGTCACGCCGTCATTTCGGCACAGGTTCTGAACCGCAAGAATTGGAACTGAGAACATGCTTTATGAGTTACTTACAGGCTTACCAATGGCCAGTATCAAGGAAGCATACCACTCCACAGGGTAGAAGAAATGCATAAGTGGCATTGCATTGATGGATCCCTCGGCAGAGGTGCTGATACAGTCAACTCAGGTCATAATTATGTCGTGCTAATATTCGTCAAAATGGAAATTGATACGCTGACTTCACCCATGTGGGGTTGATCTGACCGCAGAAAAATGGCATAGCCGCTGCCCAAAGCTGCTCATTCGAGCTGGAAAGTCAACGAGCCGCAGTTAGAAGTGTAGAGCGCCGGAAGACTGGGATAATGAATATATACAACACAACGCTATCACGATGTTACGGAATGGTTCTCACGGTTCAAATCATTCGCGTAGAGGCAGAGCTGAGGTCTGATAAGTTGTTTGAAAGGGGGTATGGGAGCCGTGGATGTTACTAAGAGAGCAGTCTACTGGTTCAACTTTTTTCCCACACAATTTTTCTGAAAAGTGCACCAATCGATAGATCTCATTGAACGCTCTTTATCTGTATATAAATCACTGAGGTTTTCTGCTCATACTGCTGGGTGTCCATAAGGGGAAAAACGGCGAAAAATGCGAAAAAAGAAAGAGAAAAGGGAGAACTCCCGAGAAATTACCTGTAAGTACACGGAGGGTCACGGAAGAAATCAAACACGTTTTACATCTGTACGGAGGCTTAAGCGCGTAAGATTTGTATTGCAAATGATACATTTATTTCAAGACATCAATGACTCTACAGAGTGAGCTTAAAGCATTGTAAGGACACAATCAGAATATCAATGAGAGTAGGAGATCTGTGTTATCAACACCAACAATAATACGCGGTTGAATTTCGCGCGATGCACCGTTTCGTGGTGCAATTACCTAGTACAACCTGTCAACATTAGTGTGGTGCTTCTTCTCGCCAATGCGAAGTGGGAAGCAGCTGCAGCTGCTAGATATCAAGTATATGGAGGGGAAAATGCAGAAGATACACACCTGCTACCTCTATGACGGTCCCTATGGATTGCGCGCTCAAGTGAAGAAGACAAAAGTCAACCAGCGAGTGAAATCACGCCAAATCGAGAGCCCGGGACTGCTGCTGAAAACACTTAGAGATTAGTATGAGACCCAGCTGTCGTCAGAAGTCCCCTTCCCTTTTCTTCCTCTCCTCAGGCTGAAGTGTGGAAAGGATCTTTAGAGGAATTGATTGATTTCGCCCAGGCGAACACGTTAATTGAGCGGTGAATATTTCGAAAAGGTTCAACAGGATTGATAGCGCATGCTGAAACTGTTTCAGAGCATCCGCAGGTGCAGCAAGTACCCGTTTCGGGGCATCAGAGGGGAGGCACAATAGCTGCAAAAGGCCGCATTTCTGGGTTGTTTGACGGGTAGAAACCGGGATAAAGGATAGCAGACCATAGAATAAGTCTAGCCAAGGGTAGTCGAGCAATTCATAGGCCAGAGGTCGCGAACGCGAGACACAGCTTGTTAAGTGTTACGCCTGTGACATCGTCACACTCAGCAATCTGGCGTGTCGGCACTATGCCGCCGGAGTTGGCGCAGTGGGAATGTGGCTGTGAGTCTTGACGTGTTGAGTGGGCCCAGCTGATCGGGCGGTTAACCCACACAACAAAATGCAGAGTGAACAGACTCTATATACACGAGCAACTTGCACATAGTTTCATATGCTACAAAGCATGCTGAACCTCTCCTTTGAGGTCTGTAGATTGTCAAAATCTTCAGGATTCGATGTTACCAACAAAATTGAACCAATTTGAACCGATGGTTGAAGGTGAATTGAATCGTTACGGACCAGATATAAAAAAAAAGGTGGTGACCCCTTGATATTGAGGCCCTATATGATGTCTGGCAAACCAAGTGTCAATCAAACTGAATGATTTCACCTCCACCAAACTTTGGTTGCATAATGCATTAGATACTGTGAGAGCGGCTGGTGTGATTAAAAGAATGAGGATAAGGGTTATCCATAACTACCTATGTGTCAGCGTTGTTCGCTGTCGAGGGTCGCCCGTATCGAGATGGAAAGACGAGGAGTCGAAGAAATATTGCGTTTGTCCAGGAACGAAGTAGTTCTATTGCAAACGCATAGAGACTACGTAATGGTTACGAGAGTACAGTATGCTGGAAACTAAATAGAGGTAAATATTACCGCTAACACTCCCCCTCAGCGAGTGGACTCGAGTAAGGGATGAATGAGTAGAGGGCGTGATGGAGAATATTTGAAAATATATGGAACAACATACTGTTGCTCCCCCTTGAGCGTAAGATGTGCCGAATATAATTCCGTCCCAAGCATTCAGCATTCTCTCTGGTAAAGCGTCGACATTGTGTCGCACATTCCAGCACACACTGTCGCGGGTCGGGACTGTTGTGGCGCTTGAACCCCTTCGGGTCTCTGTCCCAGTCGCTCCGTGTCCGCCGTTGCAGCTGTCTTGGTCCATCTTGTGGTTGTCGGATTGTCGGCTCCATGGTCTCCACTACCGCTCTGGATGTCGCCGATCAAGACCTCCGCCCGTCACATCGTGCACCTAGGCGGTCTAATCGAGTCGGCCCCCCATGGTGAGCGTGGTGGGCCTCCATACCCTTTATCTCCCCCTTCGAAAAATTCGTTTTTCGACTGATCCGCATGCGCGATGGATGGATGGGGAAAATGTGAAAGAATGTGTAATGTCGGCGGCAGATGAGGCGCGACGGGATGAACGAGAGTGAAATGCGCTTGTGCGCATGTGACGCGAGTGTTGGTATACGGCGGCTGAGATGTGACATGGATGAGGAAGTGGAAGAGAAGCTCCCCCTGTCTTGGCCGTTTGCGTCGAAGTTGGCGGTATTGAAAGTCGCCGTGAGCGAGTCATCGTGTGAGGGGATTGCGCTAGATTCTCCCCCTGTGCTGCTGGTGCATAGTACGCAGTTGGAAGGAGAAGCTGAGGGATGAAAGCTCCCCCTGCCCGCATCAGAGTTGGCGGCGTAGAAAACCGCGGCGAGCAAGCATGAGATGGGGGGACTGCTCGAGATGCTCCCCCTGCGATGCCAGGTCGTAGTGCGGAGAAGATTTGGCAAGTTCCGCACAAATTAATTCTCACAAGTTACTTTTTACGGACTCTTTTGAGTGACGTGGATCGGGGTCAATCGCAGCAAGTCCACCACCCTTAGCAATTGAGCTTGATAAGTCAGTGTTGGATACAAGCTGAACTGTAGATCAGCTGTAGATCCCGTACAGATACCATATTTTGGAATTATGACGCAGCGGGGATACACACAGTCTTTTAATTTTATTATTTTCTGCGCCTTGGAATACAGCAAATAAAATGTGGAGTTCGCTATATGAGTACTTCGGCCCTGAACTTCAAGTGGCCGGGGGGATGATGAGATACTTAACGTTTCTTGAGGCCGTAGAACTGCGTGTTTGGAACACGATTTGTCCAACGAATGAACATTATAGCTCTTTCTTGCATGGGATTTGCGACTCGTGGCCTGGATTTATTCTGGCGGCTTGAGATGAAGCTTTCGGGGGTCCTGGTATTCCGAACGGGCAGCCCATCATCCCAATCAGCTCGTCGATTACGGCGGTGGGCCTAACCGAAGCTGTCCAGTCCGTTGTAAGTCTGACACTTACATCACGGACCAGAACTTTACTATAATCAATGGATCATGATCTTAGTCACAGTATTTAGTCTTTGACATGTCACATTTTCTTCTTATCTTGTCTTACACTTACACCACGACAATCTAGGTCTTTACTTTCTACTTGTATACCTATCTTGTCTTACACTTACACCACGACAATCTAGATCACTGTTCCTGTCTGTTTGTCTGAACTCAGTGTGCGGCCACATCACCGGTGTCCTTTCACTTTTTTTTTGACATCGAACACATTCCACTGTCTTCTCTGTCTTGTCAGCCTCCACACTGTCTCGACAAAACCCCCGTGCTCCCTCTACACCTACTCCACTCCGGACCAGGAAGTGGACAAGGACTCATCCCACTGCCAGCTCAGCGTCATCCTCATCCACACCCCCATCACTTGGGGAAGCACCACAGTCTACAGCTCCGGACAATCAAAGTCAACAATTTTATTTTCGGTCGAAGCGCTATTTTCTGGACTTAGCTGAGTCCAGAAACGGGTTCAGCACCCCAGAATAAGTCTAAAAACGATTTTTCCTGAATTTTCCCACGACAAAATGGGTATGGCCAAATTTTTGGGCGGTCTGAACGAAATTGTGTGTACCTTTCTGGCCCCTCCAGACGAATGTTGACCCAGCCTTCATGGTTGCTGACCATCCAGAGGATACTATATGCAACTACTCTGGTCCCTCAGCCCTTTTTGCTTTGAGGAACCCGAAATTGGCAATGCCAAGGTGACATATTTGTGACATGTTGTTACAAATGTCACAATGTTCCCACAGGTTCCCTCCTATTTTGTGACATAACGGCTCGTTGAATTTTCATTCTGAGTCCAGAAACAGACTCAGACAGTCGTAAAGAGCTCAAATCAATATTTTCGTGATTTTTCCTTGTAATTTGGGGGGTCCGGCCAAAATTTTGGCTACCCTCTACTAAGAATGGCGGATATCTCCGGAACAGCTCGATGAATTCTCACCAAAAAAATTCAGCAGGCTCCTGAAGGCCTGAACTCGTTTCCTTTCGATTCCGATACATATCGGGGTTGTGGGAAAAGGTCGATAAATTTGTCGAGTTTGTCCGGAGCTGTAGGCTTCTATCAGATTCTGGATCCCTGTCACCACAGTCTAGACCTCTCTCACGATTGTCTGGATCTCTGTCACCACTTCTATCAGAATCAGAATCAGAATCAGATTCCAACACTACCATCATTCTCTGTCACCACTTCTATCAGAATCAGAATCAGAATCAGATTCCAACACTACCATCATGTCATCTGCCAAAGCTGTCGCAACTGTCACTCACCCAAAACCTGATCGTTGCCCCATTCTCAACCCATTCTGGAGGCTGGCACCATCACTCCTGAGGCCTGAGGTCTTACAGCAGTGGCGCCGTGCTTGCCAGAAATATCTCAAAAACTGCAAGGATCGCACAGCAGATGATCTAGTCAGCTATGTTGCAGATGAAATGCGCGAACCTATCCTACAGAAGTGGTATCTTGCTAGCCAGACTCGTATTGATGGTTTGAAACTGGATGCCTATATTACAGAGCTTGGGTCTTTGATGCTAGAAAAGGGATGGGAAGGGAAGATGCGCCGCCAGATCCTTGGTGCCAAGATGAAAGTCGGGCAGCCCTTTGCAGACTGGGCATATGAAATTCAGAATCTCAATGCAATTCTATCCCAGGCAGCAGCTACCTTTGCAGTGGACGACTCGCACCTGAAAAATATACTTGATGCTGGGCTCACTGAAGACTTGCAGAAGGATCTTGACACTGAGCCTATCCTTGCCAGCGAGCTTAATGCCTGGATTGCTGAAGTAAAAGGCCGTGACGATCGTCTCAAGTTTGAGACTGAGCGCATGCAGGTTGTTGTTCAGGAGACCCTTCGGTCAAAACCAAAAGGCAAACCTAGCCTACTGGACCGGCTTAGCTCACCAAAGCCCACCTTGGCTTTGCGCCTCTCTTCACCTTCCCCGGCTGCAGTGCAGAAATGCCCTCCCTTGACAGATGGCGAGAAGGCACTCCTCGACCTCCATGATGGCTGCCGCCGTTGCCGCCAGTTTTACATTGGCCACCGCACTTTGAATTGTGATGGCACATTCCCAGATGCTGCCACATACAAGACCCTGACACAGGCTGATGCAGTTGCACAAGCAGCTGCTAGAGGCAAAACTCTCAAGGTCAAACGTGAACCAGCTGCAGCTGTTCGCCCCAAGGACAAGGATATCCTCGCTGCAGATTATGAGGAATCTGACTCTGACTCTGATGGGTATGTTTTGCCTCCACTCACAGTTCCCCATCTCTATGTCAACCTCACTCTTTCTGGTCCTTCTATCTCCGATTTCCCTATACCCGTTCGCTCACTGCTTGACATTGGTTGTCCTTCTATAGTTATTAGTGACACTCTGGTCACAAAGCTGGGGTTGAGGCGATATCCCCTACCTTTAGAAGAGGACAATCTGTCATCATTGTCAGAATCACCACTGAGCTGTAGGGAATATGTGAAGTTGAAAGTATCTTCTGGGGATGGTAACTGGACCTCTGGCGTGGTTAGGGCAAACGTTAATGTTGGTTTATGTATACCGTTGATTTTGGGAATGCCATTTCTAGCCGCAGAACATATCGTGATTGACTCTGAACAACGTACTGCAGTGGATAAGCGCACTGGCTTCGACCTCCTCAATAACCCTCTATATCCACCTCGCCAATGGCAACCTGAGTGGGTTATCCCACCACCAACACCAAAGAAGCCAAAACGTAAACCACCTGTGTCAGAACCCATTCCATTCAGTCGCAGTGCCGATCTCCCTGTCAGTGTTATGTTGGAAGTAAAGAATCGAATCGATGATCTAGCTCTACAAAAGCTGCTTCAAGACGAAGATGCTCGGCTAAAAGCCAAACATGCTGATGTATTTCCAACACGCCTACCAGACAATACAGATGACCTGCCAGAAAATATTTTACATCGCATTCGGCTCCGGAACCCTTCAATCACCGTGAAGGGAAAATCTTATCAGCCTGCTCGAAAGAATCTGGATGCCTGGAAGCATATGTTGGATGAACATATTGCCGCTGGTCGAATGCGACCATCTTCCTCAGAATATTCATCTCCAGCTTTTGTCGTGCCCAAATACAAGGGTGGCGTACCAGACCCATCTGTAGATCCTCGCTGGGTGAATGACTATCGTCAACTCAATAAGAATACAATCCGAGACACCTTTCCCCTTCCTAGAATTGATGATATCTTGGCCGATTGTGGGCGAGGAAAGTTCTTTGGCAAGATGGACATGACAAACAGCTTCTTTCAGACACGTGTACATCCAGATGATGTTCATCTCACTGCAGTTCGGACACCATGGGGTCTCTATGAGTGGTTAGTGATGCCACAAGGCGGTTGTAATGCCCCTTCAACACACCAGCGCCGTGTGACAGAAGCACTCCGACACTTGATAGGAAAGATATGCCATGTCTATGTGGATGACATTATCATCTGGTCCAACTCAATTGAGGAACATACCACAAATGTTGAGCTTGTCATTGAAGCACTGCGGAGTGCACGTCCTGTCGCTTTTGATTCTTATCAGTTGAATGCTGCAGAACAAAATTATCCTGTTCACGAGAAGGAACTGCTTGCTATCGTGAAGGCACTAAAGAAATGGAGAAGCTCACTTCTCAATGTGCACTTCAAGGTGATGACGAGGCACGACAACTTTAGTAGCACAGGCGTTCGCGAACGCCTATTGATGGCGCCGAACGCCTATTTTGACCATCCAACACCTATTTTCCGTGGCGAGCGCCTACTGCGCGTTAGCGACGGCACCCCTCGGCATCAGCGTCCCGCCGCGCGTTTGCGCACTCGTGATCGTCCCACCATGTTGATGTTTTGACCGGGCCGCCGGTGGAACGCGTCAGACTTCGTGTTTTTCGTGTTTTTCCGACCAAAATTTGGATGATTTCAATTTCAAAATAAAACACTACAAAGTCGGAACTACCAGGTAACTAAGTAGTTCAGCCACTTGATTCTGCCCATGGCTACCCCTGTGCGATTTGCGATTTCGAAACAAAGTCAGAAAATATGGAACGAGAAACAAGTACACACATTGGGACACATTCGGACTCCACGCGGCCACAACCCATTCCCGAATCCAGGCGTCCGCATTTTTGAAGCTCAAATCCTCGAAGAACCGAATGTAGGGGGTGGGGGAGCGGGACGTGGCACGACTGAGTTGCGCATGTGTTTGTGCCTGATAAAAGATAATAGATGGAGACCTTGAGGCCGCACCTTGGGAGTTGACCCCTTCCCTGCCCACGGGCACTCCTACCGACAGCTCGGAACCATCCTGACGTGCTGTTGGGGTGCGTATCGGCCGCGGGATCTTGGAGAGTCGTTCACCGAATTCTGCAAGGAGGTGTAACGAGCAAATCTTGTGCTGCAATGGGGCGAGAGGGAAAAAATACTTGAGCAAAAATCAAGCTGTCAGCCGCGAGCTCACCGTCACGGTGGTGGGGACGAGATCTGTTGTTTAAGTTTCGGCGTCGTCCTCCACAGCGTTGGAGAGTGGCGTCGTCGTGGGGTCCATGGGTGAGGGGATGGGGGGCAGGAGAGAGAGGAAGAGAGGAAGCGAGGAAGAGAGGTTGACGTACGACAGCCCACGGGCTGATTGCCGGCACGTAACGATATATTCTCGTACCCGGGAACGTGTGTTTAGCTGTGTGTTTAGTTCCGCATAGGTGTTCGCTGGCGCAGTAGGCGTTCGACCCGGGATTAGGCGCTCGAGGGCATTTTAGGCGTTGTGCGAACGCCAGCTATGCTACTAATCGTGTATGTACTCGGTGATGACAGATCACAGGACCTTGGAATATTTTCAAGCCCAGAAAGACATGTCTCGTCGACAATCCAGATGGTCAATGTACATGGCTGATTTCGACTACGACATTCGTTACATCAAGGGAGAGGAAAATTCTGTCGCAGATGCCTTGTCACGGTTGCCTTCTAGAGACCAAGTGACCGAGATGACACCATTGACCGCCGCTGCCCTTCTTTCTTCAACTCATCTACCCAAAAGAGATCGGATTCCAGCTGCTGCCGGCACGCTAAAGATCTCTGCAGATGAAGAATTTCTACGCCGGATCACCGCCGCGTATGATACCGATGACTTCACCAAACAGCTTGAATCAGGTATTGCATCTGGGAGCATTCCAGGTGTGTGCCGAAGTCCTGGACAGAATCTGGTCTACATTGGGGACCGCTTGGTAATTCCAAAGGATGCAGAGGTCCGAGAACTGCTTTACCACCTTGCACATGATTCATTGGGGCACTTTGGGTTCACAAAGAGTTATAACGCACTCAGAAATTCATTCTATTGGCCAAATATGCGCCGGGACCTTGAAGAAGCTTACATACCTTCATGTGTTCAGTGCCAGCGAAACAAGAGTCGGACAAAGAAACCAGTTGGACCCTTACATCCACTACCAATACCAGATGGCAGATTCGAGAATGTGGCTTTGGATTTCATTGGACCACTCCCTATGGATGGAGGGTTTGATATGATCCTTACAATGACAGACCTTTTGGGGGCAGATGTGCAGATTGCTGCTGTACACTCTGATGACACTGCTGAACAGACTGCACTAGTCTTGTTTAATCACTGGTATTGTGAGAATGGATTGATGAAGAACCTGATCTCAGATCGTGATAAAGCTTTCACATCTAAACTCTGGGAGGCTTTACACAAGCTCACTGGTGTGAAGCTGAAAATGTCTACATCATATCATCCCGAGACTGATGGTGGTAGTGAACGTACCAATAAAACAGTTCAGCTGAAGTCTGGCCATTTCCCCAGAATTATTCCGGTGCTAGCACCGCCGGTTGGCCCACAGACTGTGGAAGAGATGGACGCACGAAAACTGATTGAGAAGCTTGACTTGGATGTGAAAACAGCTCAGGACAATTTAGCAGCTGCTAAAGTCAGACTGTAAGGGGAGAAGGGCCCAGGAGCCAAGTCGATAACAAACCTGGGGATCAGAGATCCCCAGTGAACTACTTATATACAAGAGGTGACGTAAGATATGACATAAGTGAGCACACAGCATGATGTCTTGGAGACAGAGAACTTCTGCCCAAGTCAGAAGATGTCATAGCTGTGGAATCCCCTGACATCACCCCCTCTTCAAGATTCGTCGCCTCGACGAAGACCAGAGCCCCGTAGAATGAACGATCCCTCAAAATCCTGGATCGCCACGGAAGAGTAGGTTGCCCTGGGAGTCAATCCGCGAATCAGACGCAGACACTGCACCGCCTCGCCGTGCCGTCTGTTGTCGACGTCCCCTTTCAGGTCGAATAGCATCAATGGCCATAGGCGAAGGAGCTACTGAACGTGGAGAGGGGGACGGGATGGCAGTGGGCATGGCCACCGAGGGGGCATAAGGAGTAGAGCTGGGGCGGGGAGTAGGAATAGGGGACGCCATTACCTGCGTAGGAATAGAGATGGCGGCAGGGTTATGGGGTAGGGAGTTAGAGGCGGGGTAGGAAGACTCCTGTGGTGCAAATCGCACCCCAGACTTCCTTGGCTGTGTAGCGGCACCTGGGTGCGGCTGAGCACTGGCCGCTGGAGGGGGTGGAACCGGAGCCGGTGGCTGAGACGGATGGACGGGGTGTGCGCGCTTCTTCAGCGGGCGAGCGCCCTCGCCAGAAGCGTTCGGCAAAACCGGCACCGGGCCAGGAGGGGGAGGGGCAGGGTCCCCGGAAAGGCGTGACGGACCTTTCTTCTTAGAGCGGATACGCTTACGCATGAAACGCTTCCCAAGCGCAATTAGCGCTTCACCGATTTGCTGGTCGGTACCACGGATAGATACACGGCGCTCCAAGGGGGAAGCCTTATCAGTATAGGCTCGAAGTTGGGCGCCGGAGATGTCGTGCGACTGATGAAGACCCTTACCACCACGGCCAACGATATGCCCGACGACCGAGTCAGGCACCACAAGCGTACACGAGTAGCGGGACGGTGCGTCCTGTGCAGTAGGGAGGGTTTCGGCGAGTGGTATGGCGGTGTGGCCGACAGCGATGATGGCAGGGGTAGGGGCTGGGGTTGATGGTTCAGAGCCCCAGCGAGCGCCATCCCAGGAGAAGCGCCAGGCATGCCCTCGGGGAGTAGAGGCTGCAGTGTCCCCAAACTCAAGACGATCAAGACGGTCGTGGACGCGCTGTAGTTCGCTTCGAAGGAGAGTGCAGTAGGAATAAAGGTCCTGAGGAACTGCGGGGGTTGCCATAGCAAGGGAGGTGTAAGGTCGATGGTAGGATGAGGGCAGAGTAGGAAGTAGGGTGGTCGGCTGGGGCTAGGAGAGTGCCAGAGTCGAATAGAAGGTTTGTTATGCTGTAAGGGGAGAAGGGCCCAGGAGCCAAGTCGATAACAAACCTGGGGATCAGAGATCCCCAGTGAACTACTTATATACAAGAGGTGACGTAAGATATGACATAAGTGAGCACACAGCATGATGTCTTGGAGACAGAGAACTTCTGCCCAAGTCAGAAGATGTCATAGCTGTGGAATCCCCTGACACAGACAAGCATATCATGCCAACATGCACCGTGGTGCTGAAGTTACATACCAGGTTGGAGATCGTGTAATGCTGTCTACCACCAATAGGCGACGTGATTACAAGCGCTCAGGGACTAGTGATGATGGTACATATGAAGTTGTCAAGGCCTTTCCAGAGCGTTCTGAATACACTTTGAAACTGCCAAACAACCCACAACTCTTTCCAGGGTTCCACTCTCATCTACTGAAACCCTATGTGCCCAACAACCCAGAGCTCTTTCCTACTCGAGAACCAGCCAGACCTGGCCCAGTTGTCACTCCTGATGGTGCAGTTGAGTGGACTGTTGAGAGAGTATTGGATGAACGTAGACGTGGACGCGGCAAACAATACTTGGTCCGCTGGGAAGGCTATGGGCCTGAATATGATGAATGGGTTGCTGGGCGGGAGATGGAAGATACCGTTGCACTAGATGTGTGGGAACAAGAGGAGGAATCATGACCCACTCAATTTTTTGAAGTGGGGGAGAGTGTAAGTCTGACACTTACATCACGGACCAGAACTTTACTTTAATCAATGGATCATGATCTTAGTCACAGTATTTAGTCTTTGACATGTCACATTTTCTTCTTATCTTGTCTTACACTTACACCACGACAATCTAGGTCTTTACTTTCTACTTGTATACCTATCTTGTCTTACACTTACACCACGACAATCTAGATCACTGTTCCTGTCTGTTTGTCTGAACTCAGTGTGCGGCCACATCACCGGTGTCCTTTCATCCGTGTTACCATAGATCCAAAATCGGACGGTTTTTCCACCTTTTCATTCAGTCTGAAGTAAACTCCAAGTTTGCCACAAGCTTGAATCGGCCAAACTTTACTTCATCCTCCTGGGAGTCTTTACCCAAAATTTTACCTTTTTATGGGATGCGGTTGTTGAGTTACGAGGCGGACAATTTGCGCCATGGTTCAACCGGCCATTTCTGCATGAGATATTCACGAAAAAATCGGTAGATGAGATGGAATCAATTTATTAAGTAACGTTTCATGCCCTTTAGGGCATAGGTCGCTACTGTGCGCCTCTGTGTAGCTAATGGTAGGTACTGTGGTAGGTACGAGTAGTCATGATGAGTAGATCAAGAAAGTAGGTGTGGACACGGGCACGAGTAAATGCGAGGCCATGAGAAAATGATCATGGTGGGACAAACTTGAGAGTATGGTATGGTTCATGGGGCGAAAAGCTCTAGGAGCGGAAGTCCAGGTACGGTTGATTGTACATGAGAGAGAAGGGACATGAGGGGAGGGGGAATAAGTGTTAAACGGACTCGCCTCGGTGCTCACTTTGCATACCAGCAAAGAAAGATCCAGAGGCAGAAAGTTCATCCTCGATGCGACGGAAGAGTATCTGACGGACAGGGCACTCGGCCGCCGTAGCTGAGTGTTTACCACCACAGCCACGCAGAGCGCATTTCGGGACGATATGGGGGCACTGTTTGCCAGATTTGCAGGGTTTGGCATTGGGGCAACGGCATTCTGAAGTGGGATGAGGACCAGCGCAGGTGCCACAGACAGCCTTGCTGTGGCATTGGGAGGCAATATGACCGAATCGGAAACATTTGAAGCACTGGCTGGGACGGGGCCGGTACTTCTCGACACGGTGGAGGAATCCTTCAAGCGCCAGGCGCTCTCTAATGCAATCATTTGCCACGTCCGCATCGTCAAAATACAGGACAAGCGATGAGTGGCGTTTGGTTGCTCGGAGCTGCTCGGGAGAGCGGCGGCCAATCCAATGGACTGACCGAAGGTTGGTGACGATGCCCGGGATCCGAGACTCATTGTCGTCGACGAGGTCTCGTACCCAAGAGGCATCTCCATCTGCCTCTATACGGGTTGACGTTGACACTCGGTGGACAATGACGGCGAAGACTGGGGTTCGGATTTTGAGAAGGCTGGAGAACGAGGGCAGCCATGAGCTCTCCTGGTCTCGAAGGGTCACCACCTCCTCCGGTGAGTTGAGAGTGAGGCGGATGTCACCGTTACGATGCAAGGCGACTGCACGAGCCAACGGGGTCTGGGAAAAATATGTTTCCCCATCCCCAGCAAGGGCTTCGTACGTGATCCCCAAGCGTGTTGTCAGCGAGTTGAATTGGTCGCGTACAGCTGCGGGGGATGCAGACTGAAAAGCTGGGGATCGGCGGTCTTTTGGGGTAAGGACGAGATCACATGATGTGTTACGTGTGACGTGGTGGGCCGCCGAAGCGACGGAGGGGGCTGTCGTGAGGTTTTGAGTGTGGAGGCATAGGTGCGTTGAGGTGCATGGGCAGCTACAGAGGCTAATTCTTTGACAGTGTTGTTGAGAGCATCAAATTTGGATACGAGGGAGTCAAGACGGCTTGTGGTTTCTGATGAGGATGGTGTCTTTTGTTGTACGAGCTGCGCTACGAGCTTTCGTAGGTTGTTAATGGCGTCAACGGTGACTGAACATGTTTTGGCGGTGGCCTTGGGCAAGGGGAGGGCATAGATGGCTTGGTGGAGGTCATGAATGGTGAACCTGGCCGGAGTGGCGGGGTCCTTTGTTTGCGATGGTGATGGTTGCTGATTGAAAGCCATCCTGAAAATGTGGAATTGAGTGCAATGAATGGTAGAAAACAGGTACACAACATTTGGGAATATTCGTACAACCCGTTGTTGAAAAAGACAAAATGAGACTTCGCGGCTTTGATGACTGAGAGTAGAATTGATGGCAAATACATGGCCAGCTTTTATCCAATTCTAAGAGTTTTCAGCATTCATATCACATAGAAGTATCTGGTAGGACTCATCCCAGACGATTGGAGCCAAAACCGCAAGGAAAACCACCACCAAAGGCGGGGTTCAACCTGGTTTTCAGAAGGAGTTCAGCGTGGTTGGTTACATAAATTCGCAGCATTCACAAAGCTAATTTTATATATCTACTTGACCATCCTGGTCAAAACAAGTAAGAAATTACCTCCGTACCCTTTGCAAGACCTAAAACCCGCCAATCCAAACCAACCAGGCCCATAAGCTGGTCCAAATACAACTCGTCCAAATACAGCTCCAAAAATTGGGTCAAACCTGGTTTTTGACGCAAATTAGGTGCCGATATTGATTCAATGCATACAGTGTAGCACTTTCCTGGACATAAGATGGGATTCTCCCCGAGGTTTCTGTCGAAAACGAGTTTGCGAAGGTCCGGGCGAACCGTGTGACTACGTTACGTAACGAGCCCGGCAGCTTGGCTCCGCCAATGATCATTGTTCCTGGATCGCGCCCCAGGTTTCGGCAACTGCTCCCGGATCAAACCTGATATATTCGGCGGGGAGACGGGATGACTCGGCACAGATTGTACAGAGGAATTTTCATGGGATGCAATTTTGACGGAAAAATGACCGAATTTGTGGCAAAATCAGTTAGATTTACTTAGATGATTTTTTGGAGTTTGCAAAATCCCTCTGTACGTTTTGTTCCAACGCATGTTCATTGAATCTCAAGAACACGGGCCCAATTTTCTTGCTTGTGCTGTCGTCACTCCAGCCGTTTGACTGTCCATTTACACTCAAGTCCTTCTCAGAAACAGGCCGACTATCATTCGCAAAGCATTCCCTGCCCTGCCCTCCGCAAAGGTTTTGAGTACTAGACACAAGAAAAAGGGTACCCATCGAGAATTATCGTGCCCGACTGCCCCGGCCCCCGACCACCCGATAGTGTGTTATAGGGCGCGATCGGGGAGGGCGCCCTGCGATACGTTACAAGTGTGTAGCCTCACTGTCTGAACTGACGTGCGGTGACTCCGTCTCTTCTCCAGTATGGTTTTCCTGCGATTTCTGCCCGGCTTCTGCCCCCGACCTGCGAACATATTCAAATTCGTCACTACTCTGTTTCCAAAGTTTACCCCCACCGCCCCACCCATTCGTCGCCTCTCCCACCCTTCCCCCGATTTCTGGCGGCGGCCGCTAGACTTCAACGTTCGCATCTGTCACCGCACCAGAAACGCACACCAAGATTTCAATGCCCGCTTCTTTGGGTGTTTCGGCAGTGCTTCTGGTTGGCTTCGGCATCGCACAATGCTCACTGAGCGTTTGCTCTTCGATTCTAGTCTGGAAACCCAGACGTTCCTGCGTAGTCCTATTAGGCGTAGTGCAGAGCTTGTTTCTTAATCGGTAATTATAATGACAGCTTGTGACGTTTGATTGATTTTGGTGATGATGGGAACGGGGACTTGGTACTTAGTAACGTCTGGGCCACTTTCCTTGGGCGGCCTACCATAACCCCTCTGCTCGCGTTCTTTTGCCTCTGCAAGGTGCAAATCCCTTCAACATGTAATTAAAGTCTTAGCCAATACCCTAATACATCTTTATGCCCACAATTCATTGAAAATCCCGCGCGACGCATCTCCTACTTGAGCTGATGTATTTGGTTGGCGCGGGCCGCCGAGCATCGTGCAGCAGCCGTCGAAAGCGCTCACAGAGGCCAAGGTGACAGTCACCACCCTCTACAGGCATTGTCCACTTGTTGTCCGGTGAATGGTGGTGGACACGAGCAAAAGGAATCGACACCGGTACTTAAATCCCGAAGCGGGGTTATGGTAGGTGCTCCAAGGAAAGTGGTCCAGACGTTTAGCCACCCACTTTCCCATCGCCTTCTTGTAATTACAGATTAGGAAAGAGCTCCGAGCCCTCTTGGATTGCGGCTAAACGTCTGGGTTTCCGAGACTATTCAATTCAAAATCAATTGAGGTTCCGACCCCCAATGTATGATAGGTATGATGCAGTATCATACCATGAGCAACCGGCCGTGCTTGCCGCTGGACCCGGGGTATTTAAAAAAAAAAACTCGAAGTTTAGGTATACTTATCGCAATGGTCGCCTTTCCCTTCCGCAACTCTCTTTCACTCCGCATCAACGAGTCAGGCGCAGAATTGGGACGGGGCTGATGCAGAGCGAACCCAGAAACCGCCGAAATCCATTGAATTGGGATCAAAATTTCGTGGAGTTCAAATTGTGTTTTAACTCCCATACTTTCAAGGGGGAGCTGGCAACAATAAGACACGGAGAACTATCTCAATCTCTTGGATTCATCACCACACTGAACCAATACCACAGTTGAAAAATGGATTCCTAGATATTCTAAACTGAATTCTGGCGGCCCCGCATTCTTACTTGCATCAATCACAGTAGCTCTGCTACATTCTATATCCAGGATCTATCTCGTTGTAACGCTGTCTTCCCCACATCATCTTGAATCAATGCACTGGTGAGAGGAAAGATTGAAAGAACAGCGGCACAGAAGAATGTATACTTTTTGTTCGTAACTGTATTTTCTCGCCGTCCGACTCGATTTGCATTGTTGGTTCTGGTTGAACCTGAATCTTGGGCTTCCAGCATGCACTCACAGACTCGCCGTGTAAGTTGAGTATAAGTATGGTTGCGGCCAAAACTTCATGACCAGTCCCAATTTTGCTCAAAATCCTTCGGGATTCGAGATTTAGCAGGAACTAGGGTATGGTTTATAGGTGAAATTTTTATTTCAGAGGAATCGGAGGTACTCCTGACTTAGGGTTACAAAACGCGAAATTTGAACAGCGAAAAATCAAAATTGTGCGTACTAAACTCGCGAGTTTGAGGCAGGTAATCAATGCCATTCTGCCTCTGCAACCCCGGACTCCTTCTTCCGGACCCCACAGTGAGAGTGAAATATCCTAACCAAGAAATCGGCAATGGCCAGGCGACATTGATGCTGCTGCACAGCCACCGGTCCGAGTGATCCGCAATCAAAAGCGCGAAATTGCCGTGCAAAACACGGAAAACCGATTTTTCGAAGTTTTGCTCCAGTACGTTTGTAGATTACCTTCTTGCAATGCTATTTACACAATCCCAGGATGTCTCAATGAAAACTGACGTGACAGTATCAATTACCAAATTGGGACTGCAACTTGTCACGAAGTTCGGTCCGCAACCATAGCTGCCAGTTGCTGGTTCCCCCTGCACCATCCTTGCCAATCCACCAGATGGCCACACTGCGCTGGACCGCAAATAATAAGTCCCTTACAGTATCGTTTTTATTGCGAATAATCAGGCACAAAATAATGTTGCCCTGATATTTGCCTAAATAAGGCAGTTTTCAGGCCCCTTTTTTGTTCAGATAAAAGGCGGCCTGATTTGATCCTTTTTTTGTCCCATAAAAACGATACTTTAAGCCCCTTATTATTCGCGGTCCTGTGGTGTGGGTTTTGATTGAGTGGTGCTCGTTCATTTGTGCTTACGTTTGTTGACGATTATGTCATCGGCAAAGCCGGGAGCACCACTTTGTGGGGTGTTGCCGTACCACATCAAGTGCCGCTGGTCTCTTGTTTTGGTCCTTGCTCGCAAGTCATGGCCCTGTCGAACTCTGGGCAAGTAGCAGCTGAGTCTTGATCCTCAGTTCTGTTAACCCCCTGTTTTTTTTCCTGGTGTTCTCTAGGTGGCGGAAGCAAACTCAGACTCGGCCGAAGTGGAGCTGGTGACGGAAGCAAAACAAAGGTAAGCACAAACGAATGAGCACCACTCGATCAAAACCCGTATATTGTTTCCAAAACGGCTGTAAGGTCTGTTTCACCCATACAAATTGCTACAGTATGCCGTTGATGCTGCCATTCGCTAAAACATTTTGCTTCCGTTGTTGTTCCGTTGGGGCGATTACACTGCGGCTAATGCTGGCTACTGACGGCTACCTCTTCTCTGCTCTTCTCCGTTCCCGCGATACCGTATCGACGGATGGCGCTGTCGTGGACGTGTGACAACCGGACAGCGCAGGGTCCTGGGTCTTACGGCTGAGGGTGGGTATGTCATGGTTTGCCAGATTGGTTCTCCCCAAATCTCCCCGGATGCCGTATTGCACTAGGCTCGACACCAGCCGTTACTGTAGGCGCAATGACGAGCAAGCAAAGTATTGTGTGGCTGGAAGCACTTAGCCGTAAATTGATAGATGGCAATTTCAAACTCCGACTATACCTTATCAGGAAGTATCTCCGAGGCTGAAAGCATCTTGTAAGTATTCGTGTTTTCCTACAGATATTGCTTCAGAATACCTGTCCCTCGCATGCTACATCAAAGTAAGGCCTCTTAACATGGTGTTCCTTGCGCTCGAATTCCTCATTGACCTCAAATAAAATATATGCTAGAAAACTTCATTGTTCTGGTCAGTTTCAGCTCAGAATCACTTGAATGCATGATTAGAATGGATCACAAGAGTTTTCAGCAACCTCCGAGCGAATATGGGCACAAACTGAGCAGCTTGAGCCCGGAGATGTTTCCTAATAAGGTATAGTCGGAGTTTGAAATTTCCGTCTGTCAATCTACGGCTAAGTGCTTCCAGCCGTTATAGTAAGTAACACCTGCTTGCTCGTCATTACCACTATAACGGTTGGTATCGAGCCTAGTATTGCACAGAGACGACAGCAAACCTGTTTACGTCAACAATAACGTTGCAGAAAATTTAAAAAGAGAGAAGCTGCCACCATGGTTCTCATTTTCACTTCCTTTCATCTCACAACAGAGGCCGAAAATGCCTTGAAATCCGAGGCAGCGGTTGGAATAGTGATAAAGCAGCTGACGGGTCAGCACACGACACATCTAACCCGCCGTTATTAAAAAGTGTATAGTTGTAGCACGAGCGTACGAACCTTCTCGGGTTGTTTGATTTTATTTTTTGCTTTCGCCTCCGGACTCTGGGCTGCTGTCTCGAGAATCCGGGTCAGGAGGGGGGTATGATCAATATCGTCTTCAATATTCCATGCGTCGATGAACTCCGGGGTGATCTGTTGTATCCCGGACATTATGGAGGACTTGTGACGTTCCTCCATCTGCTCTGCAACAATGGAGCAGGCCGAATCAATTAGATGGGGCCGCATGCACTCTAGGAGCTTGAGCTTCCCTTGCTCATTCTCCATGATTGCATCCACCAACTGTGATAGCCTCGAGCTATCCGCGCGATAAAGATGGGTACGATGATAGTCATATTGCCAGTTATCAGAGTCGAGAACCTGCTGCATGAGTTGGAAAGGAGATATCTGCATGGAGCGCAGATTTTGGATGACAGAGTCGATTTTTTCGTATTCCGTCGTACGCGCTTTCGCTGTGAAGATGTTTTCACCGGGAGGTGCGGTGCGAGGACGCTCAATCCGGTGGGAAATAACAGAATTGATGGCAGGGAGGTCTGGTGAGGGGGAACGGTCGTCAAACGGTTCGCGAGGGTCTTCAAACGACGATGGAACGGGTACATCAGGGCGAGCAATAGTCACATTTGCGAGGGTGTTGACATCCGTCAGACGCGTAAAAGCGCGGGGAGCAGATACAGGAGTGATTGGAGGACAAAAGACAAGGGTAGATTCAGTTGAATGGACCTCCGGAGCGACGGAGTGGGTGATAGGGAACGAGGTGCGTGAGCTAACTTCAAAACTCGAAGTACCGGGAAGCACGACTCGAGGTTTGGTTTTTCGGCGCTTAGGGAGGGCAGTCGACCCAGGCTGAGGTGTATCTTCCATTGTTGTAGGCTCAGATTAGACGAATGAGATGATATTGGCTCGGTACATGGAAGCGAAGAGACAGAAGCGCGCAAGAAGCGCGTTGTTTGTTCGTTGTTTGACATCAATCAAATGGCTCGGCGAGCTATGCCGCAATAACCTTTTTTGGTAATCGTGATTGACAAGGCATTTCAAACTCAGATCGACCAGCCTGTGTATCGACGGGTTCGCCCTCATACACAGGCTGGATTCGAGCCTATCATGAAAGTTGTAGCAGACACGCTGTAAATAAGCCCTCCGTCGCTCAAAGCTCCTTGACCATCGAAATTTCTGGGAAAAAGCCCCGAATTCGATAATGCAGTCAAAGTCTACAGTGGCGGCGCCATCTGATGCCACCCCTAAAAATAGAACAGCCCATTTCTGGAACTTTTGATGCAAGTGGAGTCGGGGGGTGGCATCAGATCCCGCCGCCACTGTATTTGTGCAGTTCAAGTCACGTTTTTGCTAGTCTCTCGTAGACAGACGCTCTAGTATCTTGTGTCTCGTACCTCGACAGATATAGAGTCTGTTACTTACCGCGGGGGTCCGCGTTCTTATTACATAATCTGTCAGAAGTTTCATCACGTGCTGCATACGTGTTGCCTGGCTCAGGCCTGTTTCCTGCTGCAGTTGTGCTGCAGAGCGACGTATCTCCTCTTGGGTACTCTTTCCGAGTCGTTATATGCACTGTCAAGCCGAATCCACATCCAGGAGCTGATCAAAAGATGCTGTTTACAGTACCTAGAACTAAAAAAAAAAGTTATATATGAGGTAAGTACTCGATTAAATGACAAAGTTTGGCAAAAGTGCTCTCTTAGGTTGCTCTTAGGCTCGAATTCAACTCGAATGATATGACTATGGCCCGACCTTTGCCGTGCATGGCCGTACAAGGCCGTACGCCAACCATCCACGTCCTCCACAGTCCCCCCACAGTCCCCCCACCTCAACGTGGCAGATGCCCGTCACTTGCGACGAGCCTGCTCCCACATCCATTTCCCTTTCCATTCATCCGTCACCGACCCCAGAACCGCGACGTACTGGACCGGCCTGCCCATAATTCGAGGCGAGCGGCTAGTGTACCGACGTTGTTGATAGGCCGCCGGGAAACTCGGGAATTTGACCCCCCCCGTTTGTTTAGCTCCTGGCCAGCAAAGACTGGTTAAACCAAGGTTTTACAGCAGTTTCAGTTTCCGTGGCTCGCTGGCGTGATGGACCCGAGTCGATGGGATCTTGCGATGCGAGCTGGTTGCCTCGCTCCAAGGCCGACCTCTTTATGCCCCTTTTTTCTTTTTCTTTCCTTATGTCCTTATGTTCAGTCACTGTTCCAAGTCGATGGATGCGTTCACCCACCCTCTCCACCACTATACTCTACATACCACGGACGAACTTTTACTCTTACCATCCAGTACTTATCGCCTCCGGGCACCGCGTCTTAGCACTAAGGGTTTTGCTTGTTGCGGTATATAAATGCAGATGCAAACAAAAGCAGATGCACGTGGCCCAATTCTTAGAGGTTTGAGTATACTGCGTAATAACGTCCCAAAACGGGTCGAGGGCCTCAAATAGCTCATTTTCTTATGACAGGGTTCCCTTTGGAATGGCATAAGAGTCTGGTCACGAGACTAGGTTTATTCCTTTGAAGGCCAGATCCCGAATCGGCCAAAACCCCCAATATCCCAGCGAAAACCCCGTCTTGGGATATCCTGGGATATCTTGCATCCTGATATTTTTTCTTGCCATCATCTTGGCTCATCTTGCTCCGTCTCAAATTGTTGTTTCAAATCGCAGAATTCATGCATTTCAATATTGTTTTGGGCACTTTGAAAAATCGAGAACACTGTATATATTAGACCCTTAGGGTTACTCCGGCAGCGGAGCAGGATCTGGATTTGATGGGATTTGGCTTCTTCCGGACCCCACAGTGAGAGTGAAATATCCTAACCAAGAAATCGGCAATGGCCAGGCGACATTGATGCTGCTGCACAGCCACCGGTCCGAGTGATCCGCAATCAAAAGCGCGAAATTGCCGTGCAAAACACGGAAAACCGATTTTTCGAAGTTTTGCTCCAGTACGTTTGTAGATTACCTTCTTGCAATGCTATTTACACAATCCCAGGATGTCTCAATGAAAACTGACGTGACAGTATCAATTACCAAATTGGGACTGCAACTTGTCACGAAGTTCGGTCCGCAACCATAGTTATTGCTCCTTTCCGCAGTTAATTGTATTTTCTGGTTATATTGGGTGGCCTATACTCAATGCTTATGTGCCAGGACAACTGCTGCCCGATCTTCAGATGCCGTTTGTTCTCATTCTGTCCCGCCAGTCTTGTGATTGTGCTCTCCCACCCACATTTACATTCCCACACCTATCATGCTACATGGTACGAGGCGTCTGCCTCCGCCGATAGACTCCGAGCCTGTTTCTTGCTACATAAATCATGCCATGGAATCAATTGACGACGAGAACGGCTGATAACGCGCAATCGAGCGCCGTCACAATACTCTCAATGCTTGATGAAGGAGTCCGATTGTTGGTCCCATGCGGTAGCCAACGCTGTCTGTGGGACGAATGAACAGCAGGGGGAGACTGCTGCCCTCAGCGGCCATAGCTGTGTCTTTCTCCAGGGCTCGGACGACTTCTTCAATGGAGGGCATTTGTACAACGGCAACTGGGTGTGGCCCTTTCGTAAGAAAAGTTGGCGTAAGAAGAAACAAACGTGCCTGTGGTGCCCGTTGCTCCCCGACCTTGATGGGTGCAGGTAGGAAGAGGTCCTAGACTCCCGATATAGATGTCCAGTAGTAGCCGTTCACCAGTGGTTGGATCAGCGTATGAAAGATTGCCTGTCAATTCAAGTGTATTGCGGATTTCACAGTAGGCGGGAGACCTGGAAAGCGTGGTGAAAGGCGTGATTGGCATATGAGGACTACTATCATTCAGAGCTCGTGCATCAAAGAAAGTGTATTGTAGTTTGGCTAATAGTTGGGACGATCAGAAATATCAAATACAACCGAGAAAAGACGCACATATCCCCACAATGGTCCAGCAAAGGTGATCGTCAAGATCGTCTACTTCTATTTGAACACCGTTCTCGACTCTATGCCGTGTATGAGGGGGCTGGAATAATAGAGCGTAGCTTTCGCCCTGTTCTGACGAACCAGTAGCACTCAGCTGCAGGTTGTCCTCCCTTCCAGCGGAAGCAAGACGCGGAGTCGACAGATAGCACCTGGTACCGTCTGGATTTACGCGCCGCAAAGCAATCTTCTCCATTTGATTGACTGGGCTTCCGTCATTTTGACAAGCTGTGCCTTTGGAGACCTTTGTAACAATCAGTGGGGGACTGGAGATTCCCGAACATGTATCAGTGAGGATGATTGAGCAGCCATGGGTGATAGGGTGCAGTTGACCTGAGAAGCGGTTGTAAGGCCTCACTGAAAGAAATGTAGAGTCCAGGATATACCAGTCGATAACGTATCTGTGGCTGGAAGAACAATCTGCATGTTAAAAGCTGACCACGCGTCTTTACTTGCAGAAAGGGTGCCATGCTCCATTGTCATATATTTTGTGCTCAAGGTTTGTGCGTGTATTCGGTGAAACAAAGAAACGGGTTTTCCGGAAACAATCCAGGTGGACTTTTTGGACGTCGTTGTTGACCGCTTCGCAATTGCAAGGATGGGAGCGGAATTGAACGTAGCCCAAGTATGACCAGGGTTACTCTCCACGTTAGACGGCTCTGAAATCTTTAGCGATAGCTGAATGCTTTTTGTTCTCGCCTCTCCGGAGATGTACAAGGCCTTGAAAGTCGACGTCATATTGCTGTCCAGCGGTTCCGTGTGCTCACACAAGTTTTCGCTATGCTCAGACACCACGCTCATTGTCAGCACTTGACGCTTCATCTGCCACGCGGGCCCCTCAACTAGAAAACGAGGAGGAGGGCATAGGAAGCGCCTCTCCTTTCCATAAGACTTCCGAGCCACGGCTGCGTGGAGGCAGACAACGGTGGTCATAATCATGTCACGGCTAAGGTCTTCGAAATTTGAACTCACGCCGCGAACTTGTGACAATTGATGGTCACGTCACGCTGACTCCATCCTATTCCATAATCAGTATATATTCTAAAGCCCCTGTGTCTTAGTGGTTGTATTGAGTTTGTCGCTGTCTCTTCTTTTGCTGAAAGTCGTGAGTTCGAATCTCGACGCGTATATTTTTTTCTCCTCTCTCAAGTATGGAGAGTGAAATAAATAGACAAGTAGCACCACGCAGTGCCTGACATCAGCCCATCTGAGCTTCAATTTGGAATCGAATTGAGATCAAATTGGTCTCATTGAACGGCCTCAAATCAACCTTTCGGCCTGAACTCACCAAGACCCCACTCCGGGTTGGTGGCGTAGTATTCGAGGGGGGGTTGTACCGTGGGAAAATAAAACGCGAAATCTGTCAAAGCTTTGTCATTCGGTGCTGAAGGAACCGGAACAGGAAGGTGATTGACGCACACAGCCACCGGCGAAAGCCCGGCCCGGGATCAAAAGCGCGAAATCTGTGTGCGAAAACATTTTTTGCGATTTTCAAACCCTTGGTCCAGTAGATGTCTAGAGACATCTCTTCTGATGCTTTCTGCACAGTTTCAGTAAAATCGGGGTAGAACTGGAGCACTAGTAGCGATTTCCATATCGGGTAAAAAGTTTGTCACGAAGGTTTGGTCCGCAATTATAGAGTACACGTGTTGTTTGGGATGGTCGCCCTTGAACTGTCCCTCCACTTGCTCGGGCCCCTGCGTATGTACGAGGTTCAGCTTCCAAAGATGGCTCCCTAGCAAGGGAAGGTCCAAACGGCGGGCGAAGACTATGAACAATCAATCAATCAATCAATCAATATTCCATTATCCTCACTGCGGGCCGTTTATCGGCCCATGTCGGAGTCTAGCAGTACATTGACTGTATCACTAATTGTTACAGGGTTTCCTGAAAATAATGACAATCACAAATAAAAAAAATTGTGCTTCCCGAAAAGGAAATTTGGGCTCTTCCCATTCCTTCCCCTTGTTTCCGAGCTCCCGACTTGCAGCAACACTTCTTTCGACATTCTAGACCATGCTTATGACTATTTTGGAGGCCTTCATGTTCAATCCGCCCTCACTTGTGCCCTTTTGTGCTCACATTTCAATCCATCAATAGCAGAGTGATGTGGACCATCTGGTGCCCGTTGCAATGAGCTCGCCGGGTTTTCTCACTATGAAGAAGGGTAGAAGAGGATGTAGGAGGTTTTACCATCACTAGAGCTCTAAATTGTCTGCCAAGATGTGCTCTCTTCCAGTTCCAACTTCCTACTTATTGCCTCAGTCAATGGGAATCACAACAGGTTCATTCGAGCTCCGTATTCAACACAAGTTATGGGAAAGAGTAGAATACACTGTTCTATCACCGTCTTGTTCCAAATACATATCTATCTGCTGTCATTTTCCTACGTACTCGGTCCAACTACTGCTTAGTACTGAAGCATTGCTGGCCTAGCTTCTGTTGGTCTTGCCTTGGATTTTTGCTCCCAAATGCTTAGGGTAGCATCCTCAAAGCATTTTTACAACTTCCTGTAGGGTCTGAAAGTCTCTGTGGCGGTAAAAAGACGAGAAGGAGCGCAGCAAGCACAAATTTCCTTTTCGGGAAGCGCATTTTTTTTTATTTGCGATTGTCATTATTTTCAGGAAACCCTGTAATCATTCGGCTGCCCGTGATCCTTCAAACTCTCTGGCAACGAGGGGCTGTGTTTCTCCAAACGGGGTTGTCGGTGCCGCACAACCGCTTGGCGTGAGTGACACGATCATGAGGCGATCACGTGCCAGTGTGGTCATGAGGTTGGTCAGCCGAAATCGGCGCGGCGGAATCTCAGAGTGTCTAAATTGTTTCTCCGAGGGTGGGGGCTGCAGGATTCGAACCTGCGACCTTAGAAGTTAGCAGTGTGCGCGTGGTCGACCTTAGGGGATGGTTACCGCTGTGCCATCCAACCCCGGCGAAGACTATGAAGGGAACAAGTCCCTCTTTGCGTGACGTGGCCTCACCAAGGTCCTCATCTTCAAGTACTGCTCACACCGGTTGGAACGTCTTGACGGTGTCGCTGAGGACCCTGAGTCAAGTCTCAGGCTGTGTCCCTTTGACCGCGCCACTCAGTGCAATTATTGACCCCCTGCTCGACCTGACAAGCCGTGTTCAAGTGAGTCCGCGCAGTTTGATTATTGAATATCTAGTCAGATATTTTCTCCTGCTAGCAAACTTCTAAAAACAAAGAAAGCTTCGTTCAGCTAGCGACGCGCCTCGACCAACTTACTGTACTAT
This sequence comes from Favolaschia claudopus, assembly GCA_037176885.1. NCBI lineage: Eukaryota > Fungi > Basidiomycota > Agaricomycetes > Agaricales > Mycenaceae > Favolaschia > Favolaschia claudopus. The sequence continues at coordinate 446,506 of JAWWNJ010000152.1, read as the reverse complement.
TTTGACCGTAGATTCAATGGGTTTGAGGTGTGACACTTCATCTTCACTTTTGCCCTCATTCATCAGTGATTGAATTCCCTTTTAGGGAGATTTTTCGCGTTTTTCCGATCAATTTTGATGGGAAATGGCCCCAAAACGCGCTGTGACATGTTACGAAAATAAAATAGATTCAATTCAGGTCCCTCTGTGACCTGTGACTTGAATCTATGGTCGAAATAGTACAGTAGGCTCATTGTCGAAGACTTAGCGACCACTAGTACTGATCCAGGGAGATGTGCGGCTAATGTCCAATCTCTAAGCAGGTGAGGCAAATGCGCTCTTCATATGTAGGTCAAGCTACTAAGTGCTTACACAGAGCATTGGGTTCTTTCGCAAAAGATATGGCCACAGCAAGTAAGGAAGGGACCTTTGCACAGTTCTTCAATAGCGATGACAATGCTGCGACGATCCAAAAGCACAATGAAGTCTTTGCAGGGCTCATCAGTGACCTGACAGTGAGCTGCTGAGACCATATCATTCCTGGCTTGCTGACTAATGAGGATAGCTGGGGATCAGCAGCGAGCTGCTTCGCAGTGTCAAGGAAATGGAGGTACTGACAGTACTTACCAGGTAGCATTACAATTGATTGACATCATCTCGACATCTCAGCGCCGTCGGCGTCTATCGAATGGAGTGGAAGGTAGCCTTTTATAACGTGACTTCTGTCCGTATTCACGTAGTTAACTCCTTCGCAGACTGCATTACCATGGGCAATGTGACAGGTACCGGTTAGGCACCGCCGAAAAAAGTGTCCGATTGTCTCACGATAACCCTGGGTAGGTGGAGCCGGCGGCCAAGGTGGAGCCGGTCAAATCGGAGGGAAAGGAGGGATTGGAGTGGGTCCCTTACTTGAAATGTCCGCAGGTATGAACATTGGCAACGTTTCTGGTACGTTTCGTTTCCGCAGGATATTTTCTCGACTTACAGGTCGCAGGCGGAACGGGAGGTCAAGGTGGGAGCGGGCTAGATATTGGTGGGGAAGGGGGAGTTGGGAGTGGCCCCGTTATTGGTAGGAGATCCCATTTCCGCTCATGAACAGGAAAGATCCATCCAAAACTTTCTGTGCGGCCGGAATAAGGCTCGGAGTCGGGGGAAAAGCGCACTGACAGTGATACGAATCTCCTTGGCGCTGTCGGCATCATGTAATATGTAGTCTCTCTCGGATACCCAGACCTTCCTGCGTAATCCTTGTTGGCGTACAGTGCCGGACACAAGTCGGCAACTTTGATCTTCCATTTATGGAAGGTTTGACACATGCTCCGGCGGCTAGTTTTCTGTGTAAATATGATGTTATAGACCCAAACAACGGTTTTGCACGAGCCGATTTCCCAAAAACTCAAAATCAAAAAATCTGACCCCAAAATTTTGGCCGGACACCGAGATTTCATGGGAAAATTACGAAACATGGCGCAATCGACTCCGTTAATTGAGCTGGTTCTGTCCCTGGCAAAATCAAAACAATTTCACGAGCCGTTTTGGCACAAATTCCTTGGGAAACTTCGCCGTATTTGAACAACTTACATCATGTTGATCAATTCTATCACAGACCATGTGTCAACATGCTTGCCGACCACCATGCCGTGCCGCTGCCGTGGGTTGATGCTGAAAATCCGCACGGATTACCGCCCAGATTGTAGTTCAGGCCGTCACCCTTCCACTTACACCTGCCAAGGATCAGTAATTTTGCGTTCGGAGCTCAAAAGGGGTACACACAGTTTCGATTTTTGACCTCAAAAATTTGGCCACAGCCAAAATGTCGTGGGAAAAACTTCGGAGGTGGTTTTTCACAGCGGCGATTTCTAGATTTAGCGCCCAAATAAGTTAGCTCGAGTTTCCAAGATTTCACGACACGGATATCTTGTACTTAAACTAATCATGAAAGCTTTGATTTCTTGATAACAGAAATGAGATCGGAATACGTTTCTGAATCCGTTCGCAAAGGAATTATTCCTATTGAGAAACTTGATAAACTCGACCCAACTTATGGCCCCATTAAATTGAGGGGGCGACCATGGCACCGGGAATCCCCGGCTGTGGCAGGGAACCTCAATTTATAGGAGGGATAAGTTAGCTCGAGTTCATCAGATTTCATGGGTGATTTGGCATACCAATAAACCACTGAAAAAACTTGTGATTTATCGGGTCCAGAAACCAGATCCCAATGCATTTATGCACGAGTTTAAGAGGGTATTAATTCTGTGTTTATGCTTAGGAAACTCGATCTAACTTATCCGGCCCTGAAATTGAGGATTCGCCGCTGTGTTTTGAGCTTTTCAGGGGTCGGCGAATCCGAATCTGGAGTCAGATTTATCCCCAAAATTCCCGTTCGCCGGCAATCAACATTGTCGACTTTGCGTGTCCGGCACTCAGAAGTCTGACTCCGTTGGGAACAATTCTCTCTGAGAATCTCGCGTAGAATTCGGGTAGAATGAGGCCGCATATCAAATGTTTTCTCCCTTCTCTCGTACCACTCATCATTTTCGGTGCCAAAGCCCAAAGGGCGAGGCGACGGCGCCTCTCCCGTCACTGCCAGTCAGCCTGGCCATGGAGGCCGCCTCCCGAGTCTGCTCCAGGAGGTCCGAAATTTGCAGGCTCGAGCTCGCTGGGTACATATCAACAACAGTTTTTTTGGGCTTATTGGCTTGCCCTGCCCGGTTGCTACTACATAGCACTAAATCTCAAAGCTCCATGCAAATCAAAGCATACTACTTATTTATGACAGTATGTAATACCAAAGCGCGTTCCACTGTTCCAGTGGGCGGTTGAGTACACTCCGCAAATATTATCTGGAATTGAATACAGTATTATCGACTCGTGGCTTTGTGAGATTCAGAGCGACGAGTCTTACATGCTTCTTTTTCACGGGTCGTCGACGCTGGGCATGTATGTACCGTGCACGATAAGCAGTGGTGGAAGGGCAGTGACGCGTCAGATAGCGCGGGAATCGAGAGTCTAGCTTTAGCCTCGCATCAATTCTACCCGAATTCTACGCGAATTCTCGGAGAGAATTGTTCCCAACGGACTCAGTCTTCTCCCGGCACTGTAGTTTACGCAGAGCCGGAGGTCTTTCCTAATCCGTAATTCCAATGACAGTTTTGACGTTTGATTGATTTTCGTGATGATGGATGTGGGCACTGGGCCACTTCCATTGGACGACCTACCATAACCCCGCTGCTTGCTATGTCCAACGTCGACGCTGTATTAGAGCACTCGTCATCGAGCAATACACAATCTACGAGCTCAGAACACATCGAAAGCTTCCCACGAGCCGCCGCCGAGTCAGATCTGCTCTCAATCAGCCGAAATGAGCGTGTTTCGGAGGTATCGAGCAAGAGCAGCATTGAGCCGTCACTCGGCCTTGACAATGACGATGAGCACGATCTTCCTGAGCTTGACTCGTCGTAGCAGTGGACTCAGGCCCCAGCCCACGAGCAGCTTACGACCCATTCGCACACACACGCCCGAAATCAATTTACTTACCTTTTATGGAAATTACCATCAATCCTCTGCTTTTCATCAGATATGAATGGGTTTCTCAAGCGCAAAGTTGATAGAAATGCTGAGAGACTCATGCCTATGTAGAAAGATCTGTATCTTTGTATTGATTTTGCCGGGCTCGCCGCCGAGATTGTCTAAAAAAAGTTCAGCCAAAACTGGTTAGAAAAATGACAGGTTGGGTTCGTTTTTGTGCATAGACCTATTCAGTACAAGGACTACAGGCCCTACATTCTATTTTCACCTACTAGTGCGTTGTTTCTCTGTGTAGTAGGGCGGTTCTGATGAGAATTTCCATAAGTAAATTGATTTCGCCGCAACTGTACGTGCCGATGGCGGTTCCATATCCCGGTGCTGCATCCCGAGAGGCTCAAAAACAAGGGGAAGGGCAAGGGAAGGGTCGGCAAGGATTGGCTGGTGTTGGGTCGCTTTTCTCGTGGTGAAGGCAGCAAGACACGACCGCATAAACGCCCCGCATCAACTGAGCCGTGTCCAGGTCTCACGGGTTCCGATAACCCGAGTTGCCCGAAAGTGCCAGGTTATCTTCGACGATAATAGCAAGCCACTGTGCCAACCAAGGGTCATGAAATTCATGATGTTTCTCGTCATGACTTTCCTGACAATTTGTCCGGAAAGTCATAGTGATTTACCGGAAATTCATAACAATACATCATGACTCGGAGTCGTGTTTTCATGATGATTATGGGGCTGTTCATAAGGTTTTCCGCACATTGTACTGGGTAGCCAGAAGGGGAAAACGACGAAAAAGAATGCGAAAAAGGAAAGAAAGAGAGAATTTCTAGGAATTCACGTAGATTCAGAATCGAACCAGGGTTGAACCAAGAAAAATGTTGGTTTGCATGCTGGAAGAGTGGGGGTGGGATTTTGAGCTGAGAAACACGAAATATTAACAGGTAGAACTGATAGGAAGAGCCTGCAACGCACTCGAGCCGTATGTTTCTTCTATGTCTTTATCAAGTGCCATTGATCCAACGAGATGTCCCCATGGTCATCGAAGTCGTACTCGTCATCTGCAGCACTGTCTATGCTCGCGGGATCCTTCTGCGCGGGACCTTGCGCAGGATGTGTCAGCTTTCATCATGTCCATTGGCGGAGAGAATACTGCCGTACCTTTGCCCTTTGCCTTCTCCAACATCGCGTTGCGAGACGGACGGCCCCGGGGAAGAGCATCAGAAGCGCGTGGCCCGTCTTTTGAGCCCTTTAGCCGTCCCTGCTTGGGTGGAATGCCGGTAGTTGCTGGCATAAGTGATTTGAGGCTTGTAGGGTATTGCCGAAGAATACGACGTGTTTTTTCGTGTTTTGAAGACCGCAGAGCGTGTTGAACGTAGGAAGAAGACCCTCAGCAAAGAACCGAGCCCTAATACAAAGTGTGCGATGCGTACGAAGGACAAAGGCGGGGATGTGGGGGAGACAGGGACATAATGTCACGTCACAGTCACATCAATTGCACATAACTTTGGCGGGCAACAATGAGTCTTACTACACTTCCACAACATAAGATAATTCCGTCTTTTTTTCAGACAAAGATGATCTATGCTATTCAACCTGACCTCACAAATATTTCTACGGTTTAAAGTTGCGCAGAAATGCGAAATCTACTACCTCGGATTATGTGCTCCGAGTGGCTGTGTGTTATGTGCGTTAAGTGCACCCAGCTGATCGGACGGTTAACCGTTCATAATGCTTTTTCATGATGTTTCATTAACAAATTCAGGGCAAAACATCATGAAAAGGAGGCCAGAGCGGGGCAAACAAATTGGGCTACCGGCAGCCGTAGTCGAGCCCCGGACCGCCGCAGTGCACTGCGGTGGCGCAGCGCAACACGGATTATTACTCTTAGACTAATGAAGATTTTGAGGGACATGGGATTCCAGTCCATACATGTCGCTAGCGTATCTGTTCTCAAGTTGTTGGCTGAGCTATTGACTTTTTAACCAACCGATTTTCAGTAGGCTGTATGGTGCACATCGCATAAACACCACCAAACAGGAACGAAATTTATTGCACCACATCAGAGCCTTCCCACGCCAGATCCTCTGGCCAAAACACTCCGATTAGATAGTAGACTAAACCCTCTAGAGGGATTTCTCATCCGCTCAAAACTCACAATAAATATATTTTTCACGGCATGGATTTGAGACATCAGTGATACAATCAATCAATCAATCACGTGTGCTTACGACACATATCCTTATTGGGTAGCCATAAGTCCGGACGCCCAGTTACATGCTCCCAAAGTCGTTGGAAAGCTATTGGCTGCAACTTATGTCCTTCCCCTAGCGTTTTGAAGAAGCCCTCCATGAGATTTCAGTACAGAAAATGCAATATAAAATTTGGTTTTTTGTTCTTGGGCGATTGAGACATCAATGATGGCATCAGTGATGGGACCTATTTGGTGGTGTTTATGCGATGTGCACCATAGTTGACAGACCTACTAGCACCATGTATTGGTGTAACACTGGGATGAGCACACTACTGTAGATACTTGTACCGAGGCAACCGACCCAGGCACCGTGACACCGTGACCCGCCTTCGGCAACGCAACCAGAGCGGCCATGAGCGTGACGGTTGGATTTTGGGCAACCGAGAACGCGAAAATTTGCTATGATTTGGGGCAAATTCAGACTTTGAGCAGTCTGACTGCGACAGAAATAGCTGGAGACGACAATTCCGAGGATTTTAGCAAAAATGGCACCAAAATAGGGCGAAAAATGAATATTTTCTCAACTGTCACGATTTTTTGGAGGCAACCAGACCGCGCGTGACCGTGACCCGCCGCGGTTTGGGCAACGCAACGGACCCCACCGTGACCGTGACGGTTGCCTCGGTACAAGTATTTACAGTATGCACTCAACATCTGGTGGACTTAGCAAAAAAAAAATGAGCAGTTGTTTCATGACGAAAATTCATGATGTTTTGTCTTGAATCCATATTGTCACAAAAGCAATGTTCCGAGCATCATGAAAGCCGTCTTGAAATTCATAACGTCGTTCATGACAAAACATCATGAAACCTGAATTTCATAACAATCTGCATGAATTTCATGATGAATACTTTGCACAGTGAGCACGTACAGTGGCGGCGGGATCTGATGCCACCCCCAAAAATAGAACAGCCCATTTCTGGAACTTTTGATGTAAGTGGAGTCGATTGGGGCCCCATCATTTTTTTGGGGGTGGCATCAGATCCCGCCGCCACTGTAGACATAATGACGATCCTATCCATCCTTCGCGACAACCTTTCTTTGTCATTTTCTGGAACGGGCTTTGCTATATCGATCACAACGCGCCGCTCGGTAGCTCCAGCTCTCCTGGCGTGTTCGGACGTCTAGCAAACGCGATGGTAGCGGTATATCTCGCACGAGGAATTGGCCCTATCAAAAAAATGGGTCGATGATTTTCTCTTCTTCCGTTATCTTCGCGATGGGACGGGCTTCTCGTACGGTCTCACAGAGATTTACGCGCTGGCAGAAGAACTTGGTTGGCCGTGGAAGCCATCGAAGACACGCCCTTTCGCTCAACATGTTAACAATTCAAATATCTGGGCTTCATCTGGGATCTGATCCAGAAAACAATCGAGATTCCTGCCAAGAAGAAGCTTCGTTATCTCGTGAAGCTCGAGCCTTGGCTCTTCGGTGCAAAATTCAGTCGTAAAGAGGCTGAAGCTGTTCACAGCACCCTTGCTCTCTCGCTTTGCCGGATGGACGATCGCATCTTCCAGCTATTTCGTCATTCGCTTCTTCCTTTGAACACAGTGCTTCCCGTCGCCACCCAATCACTCTGTTCTTGCCGACATCGCATGGTGGAGAGCGGCATTATCTCTTGACTTCTGCGGGTCAGCCGTTGTACGCCCTCCCGTGCTCTCCACCATCGATTTCTTCGTAGACGCCTCTGCTTCGTGGGGTGTTGGAGTCGTTCTTGACGGCGTCAATGCGATGTGGAAACTTGCTGCGGGTTGAGCCACACCTGAGCGTAGCATTGGATGGGCGGAGATGGTGGCAGTTGAATTTGGCGTTCGACTCGCTATTCATCTTGGCCATTCAGACGTTCATTTTCATGTTCGCTCTGATAATCAAGGCGTTGTCGGCGCACTTGCGGCCGGTAAATCGCGCAGCCCGGAACAAAATCGTGTTTTGAGACGAATTGTTTCGTTGATGCGCTCTCATTCAATTTGGATTACAACCACATATGTCCCCTCCGCTCTCAACCCAGCGGATAGACCCTCGCGTGGTGAATTCGCTCCCGAATTCCGCCGCGCAACATCTACGTTTAAAATTCCCCACTGTCTCAAAGATCTCATCGGGGACGTCTGAATACTTCACTCAATATACTTTGCCCATTGTTTTAGATTTGAATGTGCCGATGGCTCTTTAAGCTTTCCTACTCAATGTCAATTTCAAGTTGAACAGTGTATATGTACGGGTAATGCCATTGCCCTGCATTCCTAAGACAACCAAATATTCTGTGACTCATTATCTCACCATGCGCCACTGTGGCCGGCAAACCCCGTGAATTTCACCTAGTTGATTCACCTCATTTTCGGGGGAAATTCATCCGAGAACCAGGCGAGTTTCACTGGGAAGTTGTGAATTTCACCCAGTTCAATTCACGTAGTTGGACTAAGTGAATGGAACGTTTCATGGGGTTCATTCACTTAGTTTTGGAGTGAATTTCATGTGAAGTTCTCATGAAAAAGGATTCACTTGGTTCCTATTCACGTACAATACTCTTATATTTCACTTGTAAAGTCCATGAAAATCAAGTCAAAAGGGGTGAAAATGCTAATTTGCCGCTTGGGCCAACCAGTCCTCTCTGTTGCCTTCCTTCTACAGATTGTTTCAAGTTGTTGTTGCGCTAATACTCTGACATTCTATTTACTCTACTATTTTGATTCTAAGTCACCAAGTTCCCTAATTACAGTCGCATTGACTGTCTTTACCTTATGTGGAAATAACCAGTACTGATGACCAGAACCATGTACCTTGCTCGGGCCACCTTTGACCCCATGAATTTCACGGGGTTGTTGAGTGAATTTCAAGGAATGGTCCCGGAGCTTGGAATGTCATTTTTTGGGCCAATTTGAGGGTATATTACTTCACTTGATTCTTGAGGGAATTTCACGGAGTTCGGATACCAGTCCAGTAGCTCGGATTCACACATTTCATTCACGATATGTTCAGGGGAAATTCACGTACTTGACAGGACCCATACAAGCTACGTGAATCAGGTAAGTGAATGTTCAACTACGTGAATTCGAATTCCCTTGAAAATGCAGTGAATCATCAAATTCACACAACGGCTAAGGGAAATTCACGGGGTTTTACGTCCTCAGTGGCGCACCGATAACCCTTTGGAATCTTCCGCCTAATCGTTCCCTCTCCGCAACTCGCGTGTCGACGCAGTTTGCGACATCTACAACCACACCACCTTCTAAACGTTCCACATATCTACCTTCGACTCCATCGCCGGGGCGACCATCTCATAAACAGCACCCCATCCCCCGCTTATTTCGACCTCATCTTCCGTCACCTCGTCATTCAAGAAAAATTCAACTTTCAGATCACGCAACTGCTAACGTTGAACGCGCCCTGGCGGCCCTTCATCATGGGTGGGCGAACTCTACGCTGTCCAATTACGGGCATGCTGTAGACCGGTTTCTCGCTTTCTGTAGCGCAGAGGGAGTGCCGACAGAATTCCAGCTTCCTGCTGACGAGTTCGTTCTTTGCGCTTTCGCTGCGTCCGGCGTGGGGGTTCACGCGGGGTCAACTGCTCGAAATAATATTGCAGCCCTCAAAGCGTGGCACATTGCTCAAGAAGCGGAATGGAAAGGCAGTTCTCGACTACATTATGTTCTTGCGGGCGTCGAGAACCTTGATCCCGACTCTTCCGGCGACCTCCTATCAATGCAGCGATGCTCCGGGCACTGAGCGACGCAATCACGCTGAGTCGGACTAGTGTTGCCGCGGCTCGGCTCGACTAAGGCTAGCCGACGAGCCAAGCCAAAAATAAGCCAGCCGCAGCCAGCTGTTGAAGCCGCGGCTAGCTGTCGGCTCAAAGCTATTTTTTCAACTCGTTCGGGTGCCAGGAGCGACATGCACCGGCCCTTGCAAGTCAAGAGAGCATGTCTGGAAGATAATCCTGCCCCCTATCTAGGCTGGATTCCTGGGAATAGAAAAAGCGGGCGGAGCCATCAATTAGCCATCATTGAGCCGCGGAGAGCCCGGCTCCGACGGCTCGGCTCACGAGCCAGCCGACGGCAACACTACGTCGCTGACATCGCGATTTTTGCCGCGGCATGTGTTGCCTTCTGGGGTCAATGCAGACTTGGAGAGATTCTAGAGTACAATCTTCACAGTCTCTAGCCGCGCTTGAATTCCTTCCTACACACCGGCACATCTATAAATAGAATCGTAATGATCGCGCCACAGTTCTTCGCCTGCCGCGCACCAAAACAAAGAAGAATGGTGACGATGTGGTCTTCGTCGATCAAGCCAGTCCAATTAACCCAAATATGGCCCTCCGCACCCACCTCACTGTCAACGCACTCGATGATACGCTCCCACTCTTCTCGTATTGCTCAGCCGCAGGTCACACTGTTTTAACGCGCTCCAAACGAAGTTTGGATGCGTGCGGGATATCCCAGAACCACGGGCCATAGCTTTCGAATTGGCGGTACTATTACAGAACTGCTTTTGGCTGGCGTTAATCCTGACGTCGTGAAAGCAATAGGTCGATGGTCTTCAGATGCATTTCTAAAATATTGGCGCTCTCTTGAAGAATTACTGCCTCTTCACGCGGAACATCTAGGAAGGAGAGTCGAGACTGTGTTCCTTCCCATCGGCGCGAATTGTTACGAGCGCGGTGATGTTCTGTCGGCTTGCACCACCCTGCCTATGCTGGGTCTTGGTCTCGCGTGCCCCAATCACCCGTTCCTTTCCCGTATAACCAGTCGGAAACCCGCTTTCATCCATTCCATATATTCTGTCAGGTGAGACCCCCGCATCCACAACGTCCTTCTTCACTAACTCCACCCAGAACTTGACGGCCTCCGGATTGAGGCTCCGTGCGCGCTGAGTGTCGAGGGGCTTGCTCCAGAAGGTACTGAGCGCGTCTCGATGTCTGTCAAGGAAGCTAAACACCCATTTCTTCCCCACCGGCTCGTAGTCGGGTCCGTGAAGTAGCGCTGTGTAGGAATCAACGTGTTATATAACAGGTACTTTATAACACTGTTATTAACATGTAAATTACATTTCTCACAATTGAGGTCCAGAAACACCTGTTATTTATGTGTTGGGAAGGGGCCCCTGCGGTGCCTTGGACACCATTTTTGCAGCTTAATTTCGCCCTTGGGATGCTGAGAATTGAGTCAAAAATCACTCTCCTCTGCCCGGAGGGCGTCGAAGGCGAATTTGAGGCCAATTTCAAGAAAATCAGCTGAAAATCAGGCGGAAAAAAATTTCTGGCTGGGCTCACGTCATGTTATAAACCCTGTTATTAACATGCCCATGTTAAATAACCAGGGGGGTGGTTTGAATCTCACATTTCTCACAGCCCAGATTTTGATTCCAACACAGCGCTACCGTGAAGGGCCTGGAGCGCCGTATTGGCATACTGCTCTATCAATGGGAAGCCTCGATCCGCGGATTCACGCATGAACTGGACGAGTGCCCACTCCGTGGGGGACCTTTTGCTTCTTTTGATTGGCTTGTCGAATACTCTGTCCACCATGTACTCGTCGAGATAGTGTCATGTAAGGAATCCCGTATTTGAAAGAGAGATCAGAGACAGTTTTGGGCTTGCCTAAGATGGCGGGCTTGACGCGCTCCCTGTCCCACTCCTGCACCGCCGCCGCTATATTTGCCTCCTTCTTTCGACTGGCTTCCTGGGCTTTGACCCGATCGGACTTTGCGCGGTACACCATGAGAGCTGGACAGTAGGGATTGGCTAGAGAAGACGGAGAGAGGTGATGGACAGACGCGTCAACAAACACCTGTCACGCTTCCACGTGCATGATCTTTTCGGCCGCATTCTTTGTCCGATCCTCTCACACATGCATACCTAAGATCAAGGTCTTTATGCCGGAATTTGTTTTGAGACGAAAAGTGCCCCCATTGAAGTAGGATCACGGAGAAGAAAGTCGGTGATTCCTTGATTTGTCGCGTATTGACACAAAACTTGGCCTCAAACGATACATGGCTCTTTTTTGCATTCAGAATTAATACAGTGGGTAGGGCTAGCATTGAAGAGGTGTGGTGAAAAAAAAATCACCAAGGAACACTCCTTCCCCATTGAGCCGAACTACACTGTATGAATTTCCGGTAAATCACCATGAATTTCCGGACAAATCGTCAGGAAAGTCATGACGAGAAACATCATGAATTTCATGACCCTTGGTTGGCACAGTGGTTGCGCAGAAGGACCCTTTAGATCCTCCGACAACCCTGCTCCAATCCCTTCAGCGGTTGCCCAGATATCGGCCCCTTTTTGACCCAGCACCTAATATCATACAAGATGGCCGGAATCGGTTACAGCGCTTCCGGAAAACCTTGGCCCATGCCATATTTTTCGCGCTCTTTCGACTTTTGATCGAGTGATATGATGGACCATATTTTCCATGACTTTTTCTCACCACGAGTATGGTGTAACAAGCTAATGCTATAAATCCATGAGGTCCGGCGTTCGACTTCGTCTGGTGGTTAGATATATATCTTTCACATTTTTGCTCCTTTTCACCGCCAAAAATCATGATGTTATCGTTATCTATTATACAAAGGGTGGTTGTTCTGTCTCCTGTAGACAAGACAAGACATACAAAGGGATAACCTGATTGGCTGCTCACCTGGTCAGCTGCTGATCTGTTCCGTCATCTTCTCCGGAGTCCGCAACGGGTCCCGTGATCGCGTGCCCGTCGTCGCGTCCTGTACGCTCATGTCTTCTGCGTCGTTCCCTCTTCTTCCTCTCCTCTGTCTCATGTCTTACCATGTTTATGTAATGTTAAGGCAGCTGCTGCTCATGCTATGTGACTCAATCCCCGGTTCCTCATCAGTTTTTCTCAGCCGACGGCAGATGAAGCTAGCCCATGGCCTATTAGTATATGACTCAGAAGTAAGAACCAGTAGTCTCCTTGGGCGATAGTATCTCCAGTAGTGTCCTTGGGCGATAGTATCTCCAGCAAATCAACTTCCAGCAAGCGCTCAGTGGGTCAGAAACGACGTCGGGAAAGGGAGGGCCGAAAATTTCTAACCCGTGGTAAGCAGGACAGATTTTGTTCATGGTACGAGGTTCAATCTAAGCTTTGCGAGAAGTCACGGTCACGGCGTTCTGTCGCTCAACGTGCACGATGACAGCGGGAGCTTGCAGACAAGATTGAGTCTGAGCTCACTCAAGTGATGTCATCACCGATAAGCATGAGTCGCGCTCAAGAGCTCAGAAATTCCGGAGACAAGTTGAGGTTGCTCAGCGACGCCTCGAAGCTCACCCTGACTGTGGTATGTGCTGCGCACAATTTCTTGCTTGCTTTTGTGTGCGGTTTTGACAATAGATGCAACGGAGTCCCTGGAGTCAGTTGTCGTCACAGATAAGCATGCGTTTTGCTCCGGAACTCAGAGATTACGTAGGCAAGCTGAGGCTGCTCAGCGACGTCTTCAAGCTTGGCCTGATTGCGATCTGTGCTGTTCTCATTATTTGGTTTATACTGTGCTCAGTTTGACAATAGATGCAACGGCGTCCCTCACAATATTTTTATCGTAAAGAGAGCCATTAGAGGGAATGCGCAGGATCCACTCCCCATGTAGGAACTTTAATTTGTCAGTTCTGACTATTATGATTTGTTTCTTGAGGTTCAGATTCTCATGTTGTGAGGTTCTGTTTCCCCTACGAGTGTCATCCTGGTTGTAACCTGTCGGTCTGTACTCTCTCCGTACGCCTCTGCTGATTCTTGCTCCGGAGTCCGAGGATGTCGATCAAAGCCTCCATCTCAACCTCAAGCCAATTCATCTGCTCCCAAGGCAACTCTTTGCTCTCAATGCACTGCTACAAGTTCTGATGGCTTTTGGAATCTTAGCCGACATCGACCCGGTGCGACTCGCTGCCAACCTTTGCTCCTCATCAACCAGAAGCTTCGTTTTCTTCAGGGTAAAATGTCTATTGAGTTTTTTTTTACCTTGGGTTCCATCATGTTTCCAGAAATGTGTTGTTAAGTAGGCGCACTCAGTTTGGTTACAGACGCAACCAAATCCTTGGACATGTGACTGGAATACAATGAAGACTATTTTTCACGTTTCCAGAACGAGAGTCAGTGGAAAAGAATGCATAGAATATATTTACAGTCCAATGGAAACTAATATTTCTAAATACACTGCTCAATCCTGCTCCGAGAATGATTTGGCTTCTTACCTATGTATGAGCATTATTAATATTTGACTCTTCTTCCTCTCCTCCCTATACATGTCACCGAGTTTTGTTCAGGGTCATAAGTAGGTCTGTCATGGATCTCTTCATTGGGACAAGTGTCCGAGGTGTTTTCTTCTTCTCAATCTCAAATGACTGGTGCTATTCACAGAGTAAGAGTACATGAATGGCTGTACTAATAGTATTGACCTGGCATTTTGAGCGGGACTCGGAAACAAGGACGCGAGGAACCAACCACAGGTTGGTGACAAGGGTCCAAGAGATAATCTGAGAATCTGCACTCATGCATAGTGTGCACATCCGCAACTCAGTTGCACTCAGATTCTTCCTTCAAGTTCTTGAATTCCAAGAATCATATCATTCGTAGCGAAGCACGAGTTCCTGCTAGTGAATCCACAACAAAACGTCATGGATATAACGTCATGAATGTTACTATGACCGTAATGAATTTCGGCTTATGAATTATATCTGTGGAGAGCCGGCGGAATTCAAGTTTTCAAGTTGCGAAAAGAGAAGAGAAAGGGAGAGAAAAGGGAGAGACTCGCTATGTACCTGAGGCTCTGTTTCCAAGAAATCAGCGCTTCAAAATCACTGTAGCGCCCTCCAAAGCAATTGCAATCTTGATTTCTTATGCCCTGATTAGGCAGATCAGAGGCATTCAAAATATGGTAAGAGGTATGTTCTTTCGGAGCAGCTGCCTCCTTGGGACATACTCTCATTCAAGATCTTCTCGGAAGCTTCCTCGGCCGTTCTCACACTCAGTCCGAAAAAGCCGATGACCCATTCTGGACGCTGAATTCACGTACAATTGCCTTCAGATGCTTCCCAACAATACTCTGAGGCCTTATTTGTGTTAGAAAGACAGTACTTATAGCACTTAATCAAGCACAACTTATTTGACTACTTGACTCAAAACCATGCAAATCTGAAAGTTCTACACATCTTCCGTGAATCTCTCGCGCACGAGTCCCCTTCCTCGTCCGTCTCAAATTATCACAGAAATTTAGTGTTCTGCACATTCTATCCCGGATGAGACCAAGTAGGACCTTCACATGTTCCCCATTTTTTTCTGACAACCAGACTGTCACGGACTGAACCTCGAATTTCGACTTGATCTCAACAGAATTTATTTCTCAATTCAACGCGTACAGGTCTTGCTAGTCTCAATCATGCTCTTTGAGCTCACCGTTCAACCCAATCCTACGTGATGAATCCGAGGTAGTAGTTTGAACTACATGTGAGCTCTGTTGATCTCAAAATCTAGACAACTATTTGGCCTAATGCACAGGTGCGGGCCGTGCGGCAAACATAATAAGAGCATCTGAAGATTAGG
Source organism: Favolaschia claudopus (assembly GCA_037176885.1). NCBI lineage: Eukaryota > Fungi > Basidiomycota > Agaricomycetes > Agaricales > Mycenaceae > Favolaschia > Favolaschia claudopus. The sequence goes on along the minus strand of JAWWNJ010000152.1, from coordinate 431,209 downwards.
TCAGGGAGAACCGTCTGGACGTCAGTGAAAAACACACACCGATATTCGGACTTGCTCCTTCCTCATTGCTCAAGCAATCTCAATTCTCCCCTGGACACCCAAATGAAGATTCTAAATCAGAAGTATTGCTTTCCAGAAGGTTTAAGACAATAAACTCTTGCTCCGCCGCATTCCGGGCACGCAGGGATGGAGGTGCGCTGTTGACTCAGTGACTTGTTGTAAGGTCGAAAGCAGGTACTTGGGGTGCGATGGATTGCGGGGCCGGGGAAGGGAATCCGATGAGAATTAGCGATGTTTCTGGGGGATCTTCTTCTTCCAGGGTTACTTCTAGCTCCTCCGTTCATGTGCGGTAGGGACGGGTTGTGTAAAGCGCGACGCGACGAGGTAAGAGACAAGAATTTGATTGACAGCACCGCTCATGTGACCCGGAACTCATCGGATCACACGAGTATGCCTTTTTCGGACATAATCCTCCACGGACATGATTAATGAGCCGGGATTCAGGGGAGCCTGAAATCCACTTGCGTCATAGTTGCCTAAAGATAGATTTTAGGTTTGGCTCGCTCGCTTCCCTTTGGTTTCGACACTCCCACTCGAGGTAAACCGTAATCCCAAGGCTCTTGTAAACTTCCAATGCTTTTCCCGGGAAAGAGGCTTAGTAAGGATGTCGGCCACCATGTCGTGGGTAGACACGTAGCGAATGAGGGCCTCGCCTTTTGCCACAATGTCGTCGCGAATGAAGTGGTATTTGCGCTGTATGGTTTGGTGCGTGCTCGGAATTGTGGGTCTCGACAGAGGATGATAGCTGCTTGATTATCACAGAAGAGCTCTGTGGGTCCGCGCTGCTCGTGGCCGACTTCTGCAAAGAAGGTGCGCAACCAGGCTAGGTGCTGCCCGGCGTTTGACAGTCCAATGTATTCTGACTCAGTTGAGGATAGGGCAACCATGCCTTGCCGTTTGCTGGACCAGCCCAATGCTCCTCGACCAGGTATGAATGCGTATCCGGAGTTTAATCGAGAAGTCTCGTCGTCACCAGACCAGTCGGCGTCAGAGAACCCGTGGAAGTCAAGATCAATGTCCGAGCCGTCGAAGCGCAACTCAAGGTCACGAGTATACTTCATGTAGCGCAGGCCGCGCTTTGCAACCACAGTAGCGTATGACACTGTCTCTCCGTTTATGTTGGAGCAGTGTGGTGTTGACGGGGTCTTCAGCAGTGAGGCGAGGAGTCGTAGCCATTGGAGTCTTTGACGGGTTACAGTCTGCCATACCGCAACGCTTAAGGACAGCGTCAATGTACTCTACTTACTTCGTTTGGGAAAGAGAGATAGTGCGACAATGCAGTGCTTGTCAGAAATTTTCTTCCTTCTCTCAGCGCCTGCGCGTCGCGTCTCTGCGCAATGAGCAGTGAGCACCCTCCAGCCAGCCACAAAGCCCTTTTGGGACCTCTTTTTCAAGGGAGGGATACAGAATAAAGAGTTTGTAGGGTAGATAATTGAAGGCCAGCATATTGCTTACAAATCATAACACGTGATAATTATAGGCCTTCAAAGCTTTATAGCTTGAGCCCTATAACCTCTAAAAGGCCTTCAGCAAGTCTGGGAGGTTGTTCGGCCAGCTCCGCACATTCTAGAGAGAACGAAGATAAGTGAGATTCCCGCGAACCAACCTCTTCTGTCAACATCTGGCGCACGTCATCCACGGCTGCCTGGGGAACTGAGATACGGCAATCAATGCCCCCGAAATTCTTGGGTGCAGATGCGTCGGCGGGGACATGGCCTGAAGGCATATTCTTTTCTATCTGAACGCGAACACGGTGATGATTCCACCAGAGACGAAATTCATCCAGTTTTGCTTGCAACAAAGGTACGAAGATCCAGTAGAACAGTGATCTTCCATTGGAAATTTTGTTAGCACCTCCCCAAGGAGACGACTCACACATGAAAATCAACATCAGGGCTGAAAAATTCGTTCTCTCTTTCCAATCAATATAAATTCTTTCAGATTGCGTCCTAACTTGTCCTTTAACCAGTGCCAGAATGCCTCGATGATTGTGTTGTGCACACTCTCGATTAACCGACAAACAGGATATACCTCTGGATCAATATCGGGGGCAAAGGTAGTGCTGGTTCAACTGGTTAGCTTTATAACTCGTCAACTCCTATCCTATACATGAAAACACAAGGATCCGCTGACTGCCACTTATGCCCCATTTTTTCTTCACCTACAGTTGCGGCAAAATCAATTTACTTACTAAATAAGGAAATTCTCGTCAATTCGCTCCTTTCGCTCGTTTTTTTCGAGCGGTAAATTGATAAGAATACCAAAAACTGCTGGCCTGTCCTGATGTAGGGAAACTGGCGTCTCTGTATTGGTTTCGCCGGGATAACCAGCAACTTTGTCTCATAAAGTGCAGCCAAAAGCAGTGAGAAACATGACGAATCCGGTTGTTTTTTGTGCGTAGACCGGCTCAACTCCAGGAGTACAGGCCCTTTGTGCCATTTCAACGTGCTTGTGGTGGTTTTGCTGTGCGGTAGAGCGGATCTGATGAGAATTTCCTTATTTGGTAAGTAAATTGATTTTGCCGCAACTGTATGGTTCCTATGTCGAGTTATCGTTCTCACAGTCGATGGAAGCGCTCACCCACCTACTCCAAGACTACTGTAGTATTACGTTCAATTCGTAGGGTCACAGGTCACAGACCCGAAATCCTACAGTGCCAAGCGCCACTTCTCCAACACTGCTTTTTCGGGCGGAAGAAAATTTTTGTAATTTATTTGGGATTTTCTGAGGAAGGAAACCGACCAAAAGAATGCGTTTGGCGTTGAGAACTCACTTTTTCCCACGGCCTTTCACTTTTGTCGGGTCTGAAAAAAGTAAAATCATCATTTTGGCTCTGATTTTGGATGGATTGAGGCCAGATATGTTCAGTTGTCATGCAGAAACCAAGTGGTAGCCGAGTCTGTTCTGACTTACCTGGGTGATCCGCCCAAGGCTGGCACGGCAAAGTCCGAGAAGCACGTGATCTTAACCCTAACCGATATGGCAATTTGATGATGGCATCAACCATCATTAGGGTTTGTTTCACTTTTTCGGAGGTGAAAACACAAAAACTTGTTCAATTGCCTTGCAAAGCACAAGATGAGTTGCTACACATCCATAGAGACGTTCTACACTGTTTTTAAGTTGAATGGTGATGACGGCATAATGTAGTATCGAGTTTAACTTTGGATGCCGTCCCCTGCCAAAAAAGGAACCGTGATGTGATGCTTGGCACTGTACGAAAATTTTCGTAAGTCACAGCGTCACAAAGGGGTCCTACGAAAGGTTCCCCCCTGTGACACGAAATTTGGTGCGATTTCGGGCCTAAAAAGGGGGTAAAAAACGAAAATTTTCGTAAGTCACAGTGTCCCAAGGCACTCTTGACTTTCCGCCGCAACGTGCGCACCCAATAAGGGAATTTGATCGCGGCAGAATCCTCGGCGATCAAATATATCTTACTATAGATTACTATAGATCAATGTGAGTCGTCGGGAGCTCGAGGGCGTAATGTCGTGTTAAAAGAAAGGGGACAACCAATTGCTGTGTAGTATAGAGGTTTGTAGGTGGAGATAAGAGATTCGAATTATTGAGGTGGTGAGTTCAATTCTTTCTCTCTACATTTTTTTGCTTCACTTATACTATGACTGCCGAAGGCCCAAAAAGTCACTGGTTAGGTGGTTAGGGTTTGCTCCCACTTTTGTGACTGCCGAAGGCCAAAAGATTACTCGGTTAGTACCTGGTTAGGGTTCGGGGGGGTGTGGGGGTGAGGAACAGAAGGATTCGCGCGAACGAGGCTTTAGAGTGCCAACCTGAGCGGCCCCGGCTTGGGGGACCCCCCGAGCGGAGCGAGGGAGGGGAGGGGACGCGAATGGTTGGTCCCCTTCGCGCAAATGAAGGACAAGGATTGGGCGGATGCCGAGGTTCGCCGGAATGATTGCCATCAACACAGCTCTCATCAAATTCCCTTATCGGGTGCGCACGTTGCGGCGGAATGCGCACAAGTGTCCCAAGGCCCCCTTACGAAAGGGTAAATTCGTAAGGGGTGTCACACCCAAAACCGCCTTACGAATTGAACGTAATACTACAGTATACTCTACCAACCACGGTCGAATCCTCACTAGAATTACCTTTTACTTATTTATCGCCCTCCGGGCACCGCGTCTTAGTAGTTGGTTTACTTGTTGCGGTATAGAAATGCTGATACAAAAAAAAAAAAAAAAAAAAAATCCGCTCACGTGAAAAGTAACGTGACTTTGACACGAAACCACGGGACCATGTCGAGATGATGCTGCCGGCTGTCGAGATGTTGCTCCAGGTTCCCACGAACCTTCCCGAGGGCGCCGCGCACCGCGAGTGCAGCGAGCGGTAGTGCGGCGCCGAGGGCACGCAATCCAGCAAGAAAAAAACACGCGGGGTTTGGGGCGGAGCCCCGACAAGCTGTGCACCAGCCGTAGGTAGGGACGCGAGCGCAGCGAGCCGGCCCTGCCGAAGGCGGGGTGCTTAAGCTTGAAGTTGTACTTGAAAAGAGGGCCAGGCCATCAGTCTCGTGACTTTTGACAGAAAATCACGGGGTCAATGTCGAGATGTTGAGATCGTACTAGACGTCGCGAGCGGAGCGAGCGCAGCGGGGTTTGGGGCGGCCAGCCCCAACAAGCTGTGTGACCGAACGGAGGGAGGTCGGCGAGCGCAGCGAGTCGGCCGTGCCGGAGGCAGGGAACTAAAGCTTGTATACAAAGTAAAGCGACAAACCGGAATGTGTCCTGAATCTAGTCTCGTAAACAAGACTTTATAAACTACAGTCGTTCAAACGTATATATTGTTGCCAGCCGATCTCTGATCCCTTATACTTTCCATCTCAAATTTGAAACTGTTCAGGAACACCTGCACTCGTTGGAAGAAAGGATGGCCTTGTCTTATTCAATCCCATGACTCACACGGTTGGCGGGTATATTCATTCTCTTCATATATTTCTCCTGTGCTGACTTGAATTCTGATCTAGAAACAGTGGTATTGGCGACTTCGGCCTTGAAGGAATCAACTTGTTTCTCCGAGACCATAGCTGCGGCGATGTTTGTAATCGACTTGCACTAGATGAAGTCGCACCAGGCCCCCGGTCACTACCATATAGGTCCGTAGGGTAAAATTTCCGGATTTTCGACTGATTTACTCTATTTTTTGGCATTGATGGCGCCCTAGAGGAGTCAAAAAAGGTGATTTTTTTCTGCAAAGTGCGGGAAACGCTTAGTTTAGAGCAGCTGCGTCGGCCCAGCTATCCAAAATCTCGCTTCCATGGCTGGTTCGCGAAATAGACCTCTGAAATTGGCCGTTGTTTTACTCTATGAAACCTACGGACCTATATGGTAGTGACCGGGGGCCTGTCGCACCCTTGATTTTTTGACACCTCCGGTAATGAAGAAGGCTCACGACGTGTCAGTCACGTGGTGCGCTCCATCGTTGGGTCAATACAAGGTCAATAGCGTTTAGTGTCGGCTTCGAAATCGAGACGGATGATTTTCTGAGACATGACTCGGAATGGACCATGGTACCACAGGAGGCACGGGGGTATTTATCTCATTCCCAGTTGTTCCATGAACGCCGTTGTTCCTCTGGTCCTGTCAAGAAAAGCTGTTGAGTCGAGGCACGCGAGTTCTCTGTTCTAGTTCCGAAGAGGGTTAAAAGCTGTATTGTATTATCTATAAGCGAGCGAATGCGCGCCGCACTGTCTTTCAGTATGGCGGTCAAAGTGATGTTTTAATCAAAACCCAATATATCACGGTTTTGCAAGTATATAGTGCGAGTTGGTGAAAGAATATCCCAGGTGAGTAGAAACCGATATCTGAGGTGAAGTGAGATATAGAAAGTTGGAGGTCAGATATATATAAAAAGTCGAAGTTTGGATATATCTCGGAGACAAAATATATAGAAAGTGAGGCTCACAAGGAAAATATATCGAGTAAACGACGGAAAAAATCCAATTTTGGCCCAATCTTGCCGACGTGTTTGTTAACCGGTTTATAAACACCCTGTTTACAGACAAAAATTAAAAAACCGTTTATAATTGGGCTGGGAATCAAAAACATGACCCTAGGCGTCAGGCATTCAGTGCCATTCAGATTGAGAAACTGTCGGCAGCGGATCATTTAGACGAAGATAACCTGATGATGGCGAGCTTCAGGGTAGGATTCGGAGACAACAATGGCGAGAACGCGTGAAATTTGTTACTTGTCCACCGCAAAAAAAAATTCATTTGTTTGTTCCTAAGGCCCAAGGCCTTAATTAGGCCTTAATATGATATTGAGCCCTTAGCCGCCGAGGTTGCCCTTAATAAGGCCTTAAGAAGGAACACTGAAGGAGCCCTACATGCGACATTGAGATCAAAACCGCCGCATTTTTTTCTCTCCTTTACCTCCAAGTGAATTCTTGACATTATGTGGTAGAATACCTCATTACATGCTCTGGTATGCACTAGAAGAATTTGGATTTTATAGACTTTGTTGTGGAACGGAAAATACGGAAAAACGAAGTTGCTATCCAAGGACCACTACTACACTGTACATTGTTGATCCCAAAACTGGTCGAGGGATTCGAGCTAATGTAGCCTATTGATTATTTTACAGATTTTTCTTTCCAAGGGTTCCGAAAAAAGAAAGTTGTCCCACTCATGCACGTGATGTTCGTTGAGGGTGGATCGGGGCTACCTTAGCCATTCCCACTGGCCGATTGTAGTAATATGGATAAAACAGCCTCGAGCGCAGCAGTGGCAGTGCAGCGATCTTCAGGCTTGGCGCAAGTCATTTTGGCGAGGAGGGTTTCGTAACGTTCGTAAACTGTGTCTTCAGAGGGTATGCCATACCACTTGTGTGTATGTGCATCAGTAGACAGCATGCAGGTGCGGGGAAAAGATGCGAACCTTCCGTCCCTCTTCCATCTCCCCCTGAAGAACCTTACCCAGCATGCATACATCGGCGGCACAAACATCGTACAACTGATCAAGAGATTGTTCCGGGGCGGCGAATGCAGAAGGTGGTCGAACACCAGACCCAGGTGATCGTCGGTTATCAGCAGAGAACAGTACTGCCCCCCCAAAATCTATGTATGCCATACAAAAGTTGAATTTACTGTGACGGCTGAGCTCATGGTGCGTGGGAGCATGATTCCAAAGGATATTCCTCGGATGTATGTCCTATCACGTAAAATTAAAGGGAGTAATGCTGGAGATCGTGAGCTTACTCCATGAGCAATGTAATGTTCATGCATGAAGACAAGGCCCTTCAAGACACATCAATAACACTGTCATGTATACCATCTGCAGACATACCTCGAGTAATTGCCGGGCCATTTCAAACCTTGAAGGAGCGCGATCGAAGGGAGGCCATTGCCAATGCTCGTACCAGCACGCTTGAACTGAAAATTCAAAGCCGTTTCCCGGTATGAACTGCAGAACAGGTATTGTATGGTTCCGAGGATCAGAGCGTAAAGGATCGAAGGAAAGGCTCTTGAGGATTTGTAGCTCAATATCTTCGACGAGAATGGCCTTGATAATCACGTGACGGTGATACTGATCCAATGCGAGATTGAGGAAGACACTCTTCGTATTACTATTAGTGGGAACCCAGTAGAGTGTTCCTGGGCTTACTTCTTGAAAGAAGGTAACGGTCCTATCCATAACCCTCACAGACGAAGCCCAGTCTTCATCGAGTCTGTGGACAAAATCTTCATCATTCTGTGGATGAAAGGGATCAACGGCGGCTTGTCGCGGGAGATCGGTACTGTATCGCAGATCTTCGTAATACTTTGTACGAGACAAGCTGAGCCCGTGTCGGTGAAGCTGGTCTGCAGACAGCAGCCATGGAGTTTGAAAATGTGAAGGCTGATAGGAGTGCCAAGGCTATAATTCGGTAAGCTGTGAACATAGGGAAATTATTGTACAGACGAGTCCATCGAGTGCTTCATGTTCTTTCCCGTTGTATGCAGCATAAGATGCGCTACAAGAGGGCCGTATCTCATTGCTGCAAGTCAATTTTCGCGTGACAATCGATGCAGTCGAAGTTAACGTGTCATGTTCGCTCGGTTCGTTGGAATTCGATGGTGTGGGCCTGTTCTACTAGGGAGGTCAAGAAGAAGAAAAAACGAGCATCACAAGCGAGTCCTACGGGCACCAAAGTTGCCCACCCTGCCAGAGTTCTGGTGTCAGCCAAAAGGCCCATGAAGTCAGAAGCTGTGAAGACAATGTGAAGAGGGTGTGGTGCACGTGACCAGATACGTGTTCAACGTTTGACTCGAGCTCAACTGTCTGCATCTCTCAAATATCCAGGCTTTGTTCTCTCCCAGGGCCACGCTAGTCTTCTCCCTTACGATGGGAGTCTCTATCTCACGTCGCTGAGACACTCAATCATTACCGCGAATTTGTAAGCACGAGCTCATTTTGGATAATTCATTGAGAAACCCGGGGTGCAGGTAGAAACCCCCACTTATCCAGAAACCCTACCTTGGAAATATTCTGGGGGGTTTCTCCGGGATAATTCTATTGAGAAACCCGGGGTTCTATTGAGAAACCCCCTCTCAAATAACTACCTGCACCGCGAGTTTCTCAATAGAATTATCCGCTCATTTTGCTCACAAAGTTCCTTCCATGTAAGTAAGTATCTTATCTCCACCGCAAGCTTACATCCCGGCGATAAGCCGGGCATAGAGGTTGCCCAAAGGCATGGGTCAACATTTCTCACGGGGAGCATGTGGAACATACTTAAGCTTAAGCTTCGAAGAAGGCGCTGTAGACTGGCCGACGGCCCTGGTGGGGGTTTTCTCTCTTCAGCTGTTCCGTTGACAACTAGTCTCTACAGTCGTTAAGTATGGTCCAGCCACAGTACATACTTAGGTTATGAGTCGGAGGTCAAAACTAATGAATAATGCCTCTATGGGTCGTGAGATATTACTTACCACGACTCCAACGAATAATGCCAAAAACACACCAAGCGTATGACAAGGTCAGAGATAAGTAAGTATTTCGGATCGCACATCAGAACAGTCTCGAAGACGTGTGTGGATGAGCGTATTTTGAACTTTATATAACTGTGAGTCGCAGCTTCCTGTCCACTTCATCGTTCCCACATGCCTTTCGTCGTTCGTAGTCTCCTCGTTCTATGTTGACGTCTGATGTAGGTCTCTTAGAATGGGGAAAAGCGTACAAGTACGTCTCCACACCGGGGAATGGGTTATCGCAACATACGCCCACGAGGCGATGAAATCACTCGGCTCAAAAGGGAAAAAAAAAATGGTGCGTAGCCCGTGACCAATGCTATGTCCATCTGAGGACGATTGTAGACCCTTGTCGGCCACTATGTTCTTGTTAGGGGAATTAAAACTGTGGTCGGAACAAACGATGTCGCGCCTGTTTAGGTACACACATTGCCAAGGTGCCTTTTCCATGTTTACCTCGCGTGCGCGCGCGCGCGTGGATCCGAGCAATGCCTGATGCCACTCCGGGCCAAGGAAAAGTGCCGCCACTCCCGCCAAACTGCAGCCAAACTGCCGCCGCGGCGGCAAGTGGCGGCACTCGGAAGCGGCGCGCCGTGATTATGGCCCAATTCTGTTGTCCCAAGGGAGCAGCAGCCACAGTTGGGGATCAGAGAGGCGGCCAGATTGCGGTATAAACGAGAATCGAAAACGAAAACGCGGCTAGCTGATATGTATAAGTCGGCCTGCGAGGCCATCAACTCCATCAATCCCGATATTCAGAAACGAAAATGACCGGTATCAACACGGCAAAGCAGCCGTGATTGATGTTACAGTCACATGTCCGGCCTGATGATCAAGTCATCAGCCGTATCTCGGCGATTTCCGAATGGCTGTACTAGGTCACCTTACACACAAAATCCACCGCCGATTTGCCATCCTCATATTAGGGACCCGGTGTATAGTGTAGATAGATTGTTTCGGTACCAATAGTCAATGTTCACTGGGTTGTAAGTTGTGGAAGTGCCCCAGCAAGGAAATTTATGCTTGCTCAAGGCAACACCGTGAGAAGAGAAATATTTGAAGGAGAAGTAGGGGTGAGTAGAGGTAGTGGTCTTGAGGACCGAAAGTGCCAGAAAGCGTGTAGAGAAGCAAGAGATGCGGGGTCCCCAGATAAATTCGGCAGCCTTGTGAAATAATTGCGATATTGGTTTGACCAAAGTCGAGTACCCCTCGATCCAATTTCGTACTCCGCCGCAGAGTCCGAGGAAGCGACGTGCAGATTTTGAATCCTTCAATGTAGGCCAGTTGAGGATTTTATCAACTCGATCCAAACGGAACCAAAACGGCAAATTTTGTGTGCCAGGATTCTCGAAATATTCCGTGTTGGTGCTGCAGTGAGCAAGGCATCATTATTTGGATACTCACAAGAGTGGATGAAGACGTGAACAATCCTGTGTGCACCCATGTGGTGGTTATGTGGCAGGGAGTCCCAATTTGACCGACTGAATATTGAATTACTCCCTCATTTTTGCACCAAATATTAATCGGTCTTGGGAAAAGTTTCCTCTCACTGAACTGAGCGTTTTTACAAGAGGAATAGGAAATCTGGGTTTTCTTGGGTGAGTGATAACCGTTGTCAGCAATTGGTGGTGAATAAGTTAAGCGCACCATAGTCCACCGTTGACTTCCCTTCATTGGTACTGTCATCCACGCGCCCAAAAAATGTGAACTTGTGATGGTCGCCAGGAATAGTTGTACATCCGTTCGCCATCCGCAAGTTGTTGTCTTCACGAAACTTCGCCAATTTACGGCCCTGTGCGTTGACAACCAAGTCCTCGACTATGCGAGGTGGATGTTCGGGATGATCAGGGCAGAGTGCACCAGATCTACCGTTGAGATCGCCATGGACAGAAAAGGCCATGCCTGCGTCGGACATCTCTCTGATGAGAACGGAGAAAGTATCCCAGGGGTGCAGTGCCTGCCAGTCTGCGAAGTGTCTCGATGCACTGGAGTGGTCGCCTGCGACATAGGCGTTGATGAAATGCATGTTGCCGACACGAAGAACCAGTATGTCAGGCGATGATCTCTCCGCGTCAAGCTTTGCATTTAGAGATTTGCGCGCCAAAGCATAAACACCACCGTACGTGTCCTGCCCATCAGGCATCTTCCGCGACATCGAGAAGCTATCATAGCCCTCGAAACTTCGTACCATATCCCTTTGGTCCGGCCGGAGGTGGGTCTCTTGCACAAAGAATATATCCGACTCTTCAATTGACCGCCGGAAGTCGGAACGGGCGGTAACTAACAGACTCATACTACAGTACTTACTCGTGGTGAGAAAAAGTCATGGACGGTCGGTTCTTTGACCGATCTCGGCCGTCTTTGCACCTTTTTGTATGATTCCAGGTACTGGGTGTATGTAGACTACACTTACAACAAATTACTGACCATCACCGAGATCAAAAATAATCGATGTTTGGCCGAAAATGGCCAAACAATCTTGTAGCTCAAAACCTCAATTTTGTAACTCAACAGGACTTCTTGTGTTCAAAAGATGGTTTGGACCGTCTTGTGGCGCTATCAAAACTGAGTGATTCTACAACTTTAATGAAGTCAAACGGTGCAGCCGTTGTTGAGATATCGCGCTCTGAAGTTGGCCACTTTTGGCTGTTTTTGCCATTTTTGGCTATTTTAAGGCAATTTTGGCCAACTTGCAAGCGCGATATCTCAAGAATAGGGTCGTTCACAATAGCCTTTTTGGCTTCCTTTTTGCTTCCTTTTTGGTCTCCTTTTTCGTGGTTTTTTGGATTCTCTTCGTTTTTCTTCGAGTTTTTTTCCCCTTTTTCATTCAGAATGTCAAAAAGGGTGTATTCCCAAAAAGAACGGAGGCAAACGGTGTGGTTTAGCCAAAACAGTAGAAAAAATGGTCCGAAAAAGGGAGCTGAAAAAGGCTATCGTGAACGCTCCGTCCGGAACGTCCTTTTTCACTCCCTTTCTCAGCTCTCTTTCACTCCTTTTCTATATTCCACAAGCTCTTGACTCTAAGCATGCTGACATTTCCATTGGGAGGTATAAAAAGGTTCATTTGACAAAAACAACCAAGATCTACGGAGGTTTTTTGCCAAAACTGCAAAATGGGCAAAAAGGAAGACAAAAAGGAGAACAAAAAGGAAGGAAAAAGGAAGCCAAAAAGGCTATCGTGAACGACCCTAATGGCTGCACCGTTTTGCTTCATCCAAGTTGTGAATCTCAATAGTTTTATTGGAGGTACAACCTGGGTGGGAAGTATTTCCGTGAAAAATATTTCTTGCTGAGTTAGAAAAATCAATTTCGGAGTTGTCTGACTGTTTGGCTGTTCTTAGCCAAACATCAATTATTTTTGATCTCGGTGATGGTCGGTAATTTGTTGCAAGTGTACTCTGCACACACCCAGCACCCGGAATCATACAAAAAGGTGCAAAGACGGCCGATATCGGTCAAAGAACCGACCGTCCATGCCTTTTTCTCACCACGAGTATGTGAGCCCTAACTCCTAAGCCCGCCCACGCCGGCCGGTCACAAGAAACTGATGGTGTACAGTACCCGTGTAAAAAGCACCATAGGACTCTTACACGATGCTGGCGTACCCGTGGGAGATCAGCTGCAGAACTTTGCAGAGCCATACTTGGCCATACGGATTTTGGGAACCTTACATTAATCTATCTATGATAAAAGACACTACGGGACCGCAGGTCCCGTGATAATTCACGTGAAAAAGCAGGTGACTTCTCACACGCTTTCCCCGGCGCCGCGCGCCGGCGAGTGCAGCGAGCGGCAGTGCGGCGCCGCGGGCAAGGAATCCAGCAAAAAAAAATCTAGGCGGGGTTTGGGGCGGAGCCCCGACAAGCTGTGTACCCCCCGTAGGTAGGGACGCGAGCGCAGCGAGCCGGCCCTGCCGAAGGCGGGGTGCTTAAGCTTGTAATAAAAGACACTACGGGACCGCAGGTCCCGTGATAATTCACGTGAAAAAGCAGGTGACTTTTCACACGCTTTCCCCGGCGCCGCGCGCCGGCGAGTGCAGCGAGCGGCAGTGCGGCGCCGCGGGCACGGAATCCAGCAAAAAAAAAACAAGCGGGGTTTGGGGCGGAGCCCCGACAAGCTGTGTACCCCCCGTAGGTAGGGACGCGAGCGCAGCGAGCCGGCCCTGCCGAAGGCGGGGTGCTTAAGCTTGTACATAGACAAAAGGGGGAGCAAGCTCCCCCCAGTCACGTGATACTTTGACCACGTTGTCTACTAAGTTCAACCTTGACCACACGCGACTACCACGACTCATCTAACCGGCGTTGTAACTTACTCCGTCTTTCTAGACAATGGCCAAAGATCGCCCCAATGTCTTGGGGCTCAACGCTAACAGCTCCAAGAGCCAACCTTCGGTGCGTTCCCTCCCATCTCCAATCTGGCTAAGACCAAATCATCACTCTAAGAGTATCCTAAAATCCGGATGCAACAAGCTCGAGTCTGCCCCTCTGCGCACCCCTTCGCGAGTGCGTTTCGCCCCTATCGCATGTTTGCGAACGATCCCAGACACTCTTTTTAATTGCACTGTATCACTGGGGAAGGATTCACCGAAGCCTACGGGCGATGGAGCAGAAAGGATAGCGTACAAATTCGAATCATTGTCTTTGTGAGGGTGCGTGGAATGCTGACGGGGTTGCGGTGGAAGGCAGGAAGGTGCAGTACATGGAACTGCTGTACACTACGGACTCCTCCACCACCAATTAGCCGAGCTCAGGCTCAATCCAATCGTAGACCCGCCGCGGTAAAATTGATAGTCAACGAAGAACCAAGAGCAAGTGACATAGTGTAAAGGATGCATCTGGAAGTCAATAGTGCTGTCTCGGTAACCCAGACGTTAAGTGTGACCTGTGGATTGCTTGAGGGCGGGATTCCTTATCTTATCTTAGTCGGACTGTTCCGGCGGAGTTTGAATAATTGATAAGAGAATTTAGGACAACGATCACACTATAACGTCTGGGGCATTTGTAGTGTACATGGCAGAACTGTTTCAGGTCAGTTCTGCCGGTCTGCCAGGCAGAACGGCAATTGCCGGATTTCGGCAGAATTGGCAGAACCTAATAAGGAAATTATCCCCGGAGCGGAAGTGCAGCCAATTTTGGTGCAAAATAACACTAAAGATGCAGTGTGTGGACTCAGTGAAGATATTCTAGACTGTATACCACTCTACATCTGATACCATATTGCTACCAGTGGTCGATTTGGTGGAGACCCTTTCTCTCACGTGACATTCGGCGAGCTGCCGCTTACTCGGCTAACCTTTCAGAATTGTCAGCTTTTGTTGAGTGCAGGAATCAACTCGCATCGGCCCTAAGGCCTAAGGAGCCAAGATGCCCTCCCGGAACATCAATCAGGGCTCTCCGGCATTCACGGAAGGCATTAGCCGAGGGGTTCTGCCAGGTTCTGCCCAAGCTCCTCGAGCTACTGCCGGCAATTGCCAGGTTGGCAGGCAGAACTCTGCCATTCTGCCAGCCACACTAGGCATTTGGTATAGTAACACCCGCCATCGCGTCACACTTTTGATGTCGCAAACCAGCAGAAATCGAGCAGAACCCTCGTATTGGGTGATATAGGTCCTACGCCTGCTGAACGACGATCGAACTCATGGCGGTGCCAGCCCGCCGGTCCCCCCCTCCCCCCGCCGAATGGTCTCTAAAACAAAAAACGGGTCGAGGTATTTTATTTTGTTTTCCGCAACCCCTTGATTAGTGCACCAGTCGGACGAGCAACGTGGTAATTTGTAAACTTTGGTGTTGTCATGAGCGGGAAGTAAACAAAGGTGTTGCAACCAGACAGCACAGACATTTTCTCAGAGGCTTCAAGCAAGGCACTGTAAAAGTAGTCTGACCTAAGTGACAGGTGCCACGGCGGACAAGAGGAAACGTGACCATTTCGTGAGCACTCGTGATTGACACGTCACTGCCCTCTCACACAAAGCTCACACTCCGCGAGGATTTGGGTCCAAAAAACGGCACGCAGGCCTTCAGGAAATGAGATTCTTGACTGTTGTACATTCTTATGATTGAGTTGCCTATACACACTTTCCGTGTCCTTCGGGGACAGGAAACAGGTGCATAGGCAACTATACAAATGACCGTTTGAGAAA
This sequence comes from Favolaschia claudopus, assembly GCA_037176885.1. Classification (NCBI taxonomy): domain Eukaryota; kingdom Fungi; phylum Basidiomycota; class Agaricomycetes; order Agaricales; family Mycenaceae; genus Favolaschia; species Favolaschia claudopus. Next base: position 416,052 of record JAWWNJ010000152.1, on the reverse strand, counting down.
GGGATCGGAATCATCGGATAGGAAAGCAAGGCACTGTAAAAGTAGTCTGACCTAAGTGACAGGTGCCACGGCGGACAAGAGGAAACGTGACCATTTCGTGAGCACTCGTGATTGACACGTCACTGCCCTCTCACACAAAGCTCACACTCCGCGAGGATTTGGGTCCAAAAAACGGCACGCAGGCCTTCAGGAAATGAGATTCTTGACTGTTGTACATTCTTATGATTGAGTTGCCTATACACACTTTCCGTGTCCTTCGGGGACAGGAAACAGGTGCATAGGCAACTATACAAATGACCGTTTGAGAAAGGGATCGGAATCATCGGATAGGATGATAACTTACTAGTAGAATAACCACAGTCCATACAGCCGCCGGGTTTGAGACAGCTCGGAAGATCATCCAACATGGGAGTTTGTGCCGTTGAAGTTAGGTTTTATGCCGGAAAAGAGAGCCCTAGACGACTCGGAGGAGCAGCACGACGAGAGAGGGAATCTGCGCACAGTGTGACTACGCGCTGAACTGTGAAGCTAGGGAAGCATGTCTATCACTAGACACCCCCCCTAGAACTACCTTCCCCTCCGAGACGGCTCACAGTCCACGCTGGTCACAGTGCGAGTGGGAGGAAGGAAGAAGCGCCGTGCTCCTCGAATTGACATCATGATCTGTTTAGATATGCTTGACAATTCTCACGCCGCACTGGACATCGTACTTGAGAGATTTCAGTGCCACCAGGTCCGAGTTGGGCAGATATATATGTACTTTGCTTCGCGCGCGCAGTTACATGCTTGCGCGCGCGAATCTTGTTGGCGCGCGCGCGGAAACCTACGCGCGCGTGGGAAATTATTATTTGTACTCATATGTTTTTGGTGGGGATAAGGCGCCGACACGCAAGATAGCATAATCTATTTTTAGCCTGCGCCGAAGAAAAGTCATATACCCTTGAAACAACAGACAGATTTTGCAGGTTATGACCTCCAAGCCCTTGAGCAGGGATGAGACTGTAAGACTCAGAGTCTATGATAGAGAGGCTGCTGATCGGTGGAAGAAATGGTGACACAGATCGGCTCATGGCCAAGCCCGTTGTCGGTTAGTCAGACGGAGTCGGAGTCAGACGAAGTCCCGGTCGGAACTTCAAAGATTCTTATCTTGACATATATATAAGTTTACAGTTGCGGCAAAATCAAATGTCCCTACCATAAAAGGAAATTCAAATCAATCTCGCCCTTTTCCTACCTTATTGGAAGTCTTCGGTCGAACAGAGGATGTAGGACGATAGTCTGGCCAAATATATGGTATGGTGGCGGACCGAACTTCGTGACAAATCAAAGTCCCGATTTGGTAATTGATACTGTCACGTCAGTCTTCATTGAGACATCCTGGGATATTGTGTAAATAGCATCACAAGAAGGTAATCTAAAACTTTGAAAAATTGTGTTTTGGTATTTTGCACGGCAATTTCGCGCTTTTGATTGCGGATCACTCGTGCCGGTGGCTGTGCATAGCCATCAATCTCGCCTCTTCATTGCTCGCCAAGATTTCGCGGCCAAGACATTTGACTCGGACTGTGGGGTCCGTCCGGGGCTGCAGAGGGGGAATAAGTAGCAGAGAAAGACTTGATTACCTCGCGAGCTTAGTACACACACAATTTGGGTTTCTCCAAGGGGGTCCAACGATAAGAATTGATGACATCACGTAGGGGAGGGGGGGGGGGGGGGGGGGGGGGGGGGGGTCCCGCGGGCCTGAAAAAAAAACTTTTGTAGGTCAAAAGTTTTCGGCTTAGAAATACCCTAGATTATGAATTTTCGCATTCCTACAACACAGAATTGACTGCCTTGAGCCCTCCAGCCAATTTACAGACACTGTAGGTGACTTGCGCACGTTCCGGCTATTTCCGGTTGAGTGCCGAGCCAGCCGGACGTTGTACACGTTTGACAGATGTCTGATCTCTTTCTCCCTTGCCCTCTCCCACCATGCAACATGCGTCGCAACAGAGAACGAGCACAATGGTGGATCTTTGTCGCTCGCCATTGCCAACACAGTGCATGAATATGCTCCCACGACAACCACCGCCAGCACGATCTCGAGCTTCATACGTGGAGTACCAAATCAATACTTATTGAAATGAATCTGAACTATGTAACCGTCGCTCGAACTGGTCAACAACTGACGGAGTTTCGGAATGCTGCTGGGACCCAATCGACATGAATTTATCGGAGCAAATCTCGTAGACAACGAAGCCGAGGGAAATGACAGCTGAGTGCTTCCACGGCTTCCCCGCGACAGAAACTGTCATCGAGCTCGATCTTTCCCATCGTACACAAGTCCATGTTGGTTTGCACCGTAATGAACTGTTTCAACCATTCTCTTCAACTGCTAAGCTTCACTCAATTGCTTGACACCCAAAAAGGTAACTATTTGAACTGGATTGGCTACACCGTGGAAAATAAATACTGGTAAGCTTTTCGGACGCGTCCATCGTCTCCCGCTCGCCACGCTCAAACACCTGAAATGGTGAAGAAGAAAAATGCTCGGCTCGCAGTACGTCTGCTACATATACTCTTCTTCCCCGCTCTCAGTCTATACAGGGGGAGGTCGGCCTTGACGGACTGCCCTTGCACGCACAGAGCACTATGGCCTGCCCCGACTGCAAGACCGTCCTTAAGGTCGGCTTCGCGGGATCCGAATATATCAAGCAGCACAAAGAAAGGGGCGGCTGTGACAAGGCTCTAGCAGAAGCAAAGAAGAAGAAACCCATTCACGCTAAGCTCTCGAATTTTTTCTTCAAGCAAACTCCATCGAATCGACTGGTTCCGGCTACGACTTCGGCTCCTGGACCTATTCAGCCAACAGTAATCGAAACCGAGCCAATGCCTACTGGAACAGGCCCCGAGGTTCTGGAAGATCCAATCCCCCCGGAAACCTTCGCCACATTTCTCGGTGCCAAACCTTGTCCTGAGGCTCAAGAATTGATGCGTCAGCTGCGTTCGAAGTTGCGGAATATTCCGCTGCATACACACCTCGCTGACTCGTCACATCGGCTCGCAATATTCGTCTCTGCTGCCGATATGGCGACTGGTCTTAGCGCTGAATACGACTGGAATGGGATTCTTCTTCCGCGTTTAAAACGGGCATTTGGGGAAGGTGAACTCGATCTTGCGCTTTCGTCTCACTATATCAGCGACTGATCCAATCTTTGCCCCTACTCACGCAGCCGCTTCTCTCACTCCACTCAAGACGACGAAGCTGAGTTTGGATTTGAAATGCCTCTAGATCCGCCCCCAGGTCCCATTCCCGAATCTTATCCATCCGAGAACGACGACAACGAACAGAGCGGCAGGGAACTTTTGACAGCAGATATGATTTCACTTTTACTGGATACCGACACCGAGACACCCCCCTCCGCGCTACCGCCAGCGAGTAACGAATTCATCGCAGATGCGACAGAAGCATCAGCACCATCGCTGACTCTTGGAGCTGGAGCGGATTGGGATCGGCCGCTCATGCCTGGACCATCAACTCGGATAGGACGCAAACGGCGAGTTTATGAGACGCAAGGCACTTGCGAGTGCGGTAATATACTCGATGAGGCTGAACGGTCTAGTTCAGCGCTGGCCATTCGTTGCGCCAAAGCAGGCTGTGAAACCGAATGGGTAGGAAATTATCTTGTTTTCTTCATTCAACATGATTTTGACGCGAAATTAATTTTAGTATCATCGAGACTGCTTTGAAGGCGTGAAATTCACGAAGGGGTGGACGTGCGACACGTGCACCCCGCCGAAAAAGCATCGTAAATGAGCCCTAGAGCTCGATTATTATTTAGTTCGCACTCAACGTTGCTTCCCCAGTATATTAAATAGTTATCAGTGTTTGTGTCTAGGGAGGTTCAAATGACTTCTACTGATTAATGAGGATTAATTAAACAGTAGGTCCGTAAGATTCTCGTATTATACTCCGAGCTGCGCCAAAACTTCGCGATTTGGTTGAAATTTGGTGTGCGCGCCTGACCGGGAGCCGCGGCCCGTGACAACAGTGGGAATAACCTTCCCGATATGGCAGGACGGGACCACCAGGAAAAAACTTTTGTAGGTGATATCTTTTTCTCTTATCGTTGGATCCCCTTGGGTTTCTCGCTGTTCAAATTTCGCGTTTTGTAACCCTAAGTTAGGAGTACCTCCGATTTCCCTGAAATAAAAATTTTACCTATAAACCATACCCAAGTTCCTGATAAATCTCGAATCCTGAAGGATTCTGAGCAAGATTCCGACTGGTCATGAAGTTTTGGCCGCAACCATACTACATCGCTTGAGCAAATTTACTGCGGCTGTTTCCGCCGTGTTTGCCTCAGATTGTATTCAGATAGCTGGAGCCATAACTCACTCGTTACTGGGAGAAATCAAAAGATTGAAAGTTCAGGGTAGGTCCTAGATGTCTCCTCATTCTTTTTATCACCAGAAATCCGCTTCAAAGTATGTGTGATTGGGCAAAAGATCCGGTTTGATTTGAATTTCCTTTTATGGTAGGGACATTTGACTTTGCCGCAACTGTAAGGAGGTCGAAGAGGGTCGAAGCCAGCATTCTTTTAGGGCCAAATAAGGCTGTGTTAGGCCTTATAAGGTCGTTGGGTAAAAGGCAGCTTATAAGCTTTAAATATGTACCAAATGAGACTTATAGGGCATTATACGCCATAATGCAAGGGGGTGCGGAAAACTCAAAAAAATACCTCACGCTGCTTTTTTTTATTACTATTAGAGACCCTTCTCCGGGAACCACCCTACCACGTGACGTCCAAATATGGAATTTACCATCAAAATCAGCTGTTTAGGGTCCCATTCTTACCTCCAACTTGATGAAACACCACTCCAGGGTGTTTTGTGAACGAAATCTCGGTTTTGAACCACCCAACGCACCACCTGAAAATTCAACGTATCTCGGCCAAACACGGCCAACCTCATTGCCGTTTTCCTTCCAAATCCGGACAATCCACCAATCAGACTTCTAGATGGCTGCTGAAGCTTGGCTGAAGCTCAATAGTGGGTGTATACACTATTATGCGTTGCTTCTACTCACCATAGCCCCGAAGACCCATCCCCGCCCAAAACAAAAGAGGTCATCTTTTTTTTTTATCCGACCTTTCGGCCGACCCACCCTCCCTAGCCGGTGTGCCGGCTTCTCCGGCCCGCACCCCCTTGCCATAATGGACCTTATAAGGCCTAACGAGCCTTACACGGCCTAATAAGGCTTGCGCGAGAAATTCAATGAAAAATATCTGACCGCTCACGGCTCTGATAATTTACCACTGTACTCTACAACTCAGGAAGGTACTAGATTACTTACTTACTGACTTCATTACTTCACGAGCTCAACTACTTACTACTTTACACAGTCGGATTCGAACTCACGAAGAGTCGCGTTCAGCGGATTTTTGCGTTGAACAATCATGCCCGACCTCTACGGAGTATTTATCATCATCGTCGGCCGTCTTCATTCTCAACTTGAAGTTGTCCGTCACCCCAATCTTGGTGAGTTATCATTTAACCTTGAGGTTCCGTGCTCATTTGATGTACAGAGCAGTGGTTTGTTGTGGAGTCGGCCGATTTAGCGGTGCGCGACTGACCGTCGATGCAGCTACGTACAGATTCCACGGATTTTGCCGCCAGAATTCAGATCAGGAATTCGGCCTCGTGGATTTCTTATGTAGGTTCAGAAGGCTATTTCGACTCGGAATCTAAAACGAGTAGTCCACCTTGTAGCTTACAATGTTGCTTGGGATTGTTCTTTAATTGCCCGCCGTCTTGAGTTCAATGAGTTGGTTCCCAATCGGTTTGGAGGAGCCGGACATCTCCATGATGGCATCAGAACCTAGCCGACCTCGTGTCGCTTGCAGAACGACCTTCTCGACCACCACCACCACCGGTACAGCTTGCCCGTTGCAGAATGTAGCACGTTCAACCAGGCTCTGTCTCTGGCTACCCGACGCTGGAGCAAGTCGGATTTCATTCAAAGTCAATTTATCTATGCATATCTCACCTCCTTTGTGCCGGCATTTTTTCCTTGCTTGCAGGCGCTTGAATGCACTGTTTTCTGCTTCCAACAACCTCTTTGCTCGCCGATTTGATCCAGCGCTGCTGCTCTTTTTACCTCTGGCATCAAGACCGCCGACCTCGTTGTCAATCTTGTCGCATACATGCACCACTGGATTTTCTCCATTTATCCCACATTAACGATTCTGGGGCTCAAATGGCCTTGGTGCTGCTCCGCCGACTGAGTCTTCACCGCCGGCAGAACTTTCTGTAGCGCCCACCCCCGATTTGAGCGTTACGATAGTGCTCTCAATTTTTTTTCACACTTCCAAGTGCGTGCCCTTTTCTTTTCCGGATTAAGCTCCGCCTCAATACTCTCCCGTATTTCTCAGTCTTCTGATATCTCGCCTCGTGCATCCTGTCCAACATCTCTCCTCCTCTTGAATCTCCACTGCCAAATGCGTTTTAATTTGTCTATTCTATCACCATGTCTCACGAATGAATAGAATGGTCGCTTGGACAGACTTTTCTCACCGCAAAAACCCGGCCTGCAAATTCGCCGGATCTTGTCGCAAATTTTACCCTGCTACTCTGGTCTCCGCTACTGTTGAGGCCTTGGGTCTCGACTGTCTCTGCGGATGTGTCGGAATTCAGCACTTCGATTCCGACTCCTCGGCGCAGGTAAGTTTTTTATCAACCCCCATTTTCAACTGTCTCACTCTTGAAGCCCTCCACCGGTAAGGCCGCGTTCGCCGATTTGGCAAACGCCCGCAAAGACCGTCAGATGGGAAAAATTCACGAACAAGTTTACGACCCATCCAGTTCCGTACGTATATAATTTTCTCGTCGATATTATTTCGATTGCTCATGGTTCGCAGATCCATGTTGAGTCTTGGTCGAAGCTTGCACCTCGGCCAGAAAAGCGCAAGCAACCCTCCAGTAGCCGCCCCAAAGAAGATCCGCCATTGAAACGCCCCGCCACTGGACCCGCTGTTTCTTCCGGGTCCACAAAATCTCCGCCCCACAAATTCAGCATCGTTTTGTGGGTATGGGCAATGGTCCCAAAAAGGACCGTGCGCTGACTAATCAACTTTCCCACCGAATTCGTGTAACATTTTGATTCCATTGCTTTCCCGCTCACTAGCCATCGCTCCATGCACAGTAAGTTGTCTAAAATGTATGTAAGTATTATACAAGGTGAATATAGGTCATCTAGAGTACAAATAGCAAGAAATAAATTGATCATTCATAGTATTCTTCCTCCGAGTCGTAGCCGCTCCTCTCTGAGTCTGTGTCCCCTAGATCTTCGACAGTAACTGCCTCGCCTGGATCTTCGGCATCATCTGGTGACTCTGGGTCGGCACTGGGGTCAATTCTGCGCTCCCGGGGAAGACCAGCTTTGAGATAGCGTTCAACAGCTTCCACCCACAGCTTTACTTTGTTCAGCCGATTCCCTCGAGCCGACTTGTTTGGGACCGTTTTTTTCTCCTCCTCGGTCAGCGGTGGACCATATTTTACATGCCAATCAAGCTGAGCATCGATCATACCCACAGTGAAGTAACCCTCCGTGCGGAGCGGTAGATTGGCATGGTATTCCACCTCCGTAACCGTAAGAATGGCGACAACTTGATCAATGGCATCTGAAGCAGCCTGTTTTTGTGCGGCGCGTTTACGGGCTTTGACAATCTGGACCTCGGCTGATTCCTTCTTGTGCCGAGCAAGCAAGAGCTTACTCTCTCGATTGGTCCCGGACCCATCCTGTTTCCGAACAACCCTCCGGAGAAATTTGCGCAGCGCGGGAGAGAGTTTGCGGAGATATTCCGAGGCCTTGTTGAATTTTACCATCTGCCGCGCGTTGTGAATTTCCAGCGACATATTTGGGTTTGCTTTAGCCTCTTGACGGAACACCCCGAAAGATGATTCGCAGCGGTCATTCGTCTTCTCCATTTGCGCGCGATCCATCTGCTCCTCGGTTGCCTCTGCAATTGCGCCGTCCTCGGTGTATTCCCCGCTGAATCGTATCCAAGCCACACGCGCTCCCATGAGCATAGTTTTTGTCAGATCTTTGAGGTGAGGGAGTTCTGGTGCGTATTTTTGTACCGCCAAGACAGCTTTCGGATGATCCCAAGGCTGGCCATCGAGCGAAGCCGTCTCAGGGGAGACAGATGGGCCAATTAGAAGCTCGGGATCAGCAATTAATTTGTCCAAGTGGGTGACGAGGCGCGCATGAGGGGTCCGAGGCGAAGAACATTATCCTCCGACGCGTTAGCACCGCGTATTTCACGCATGTACGGTACGCTGATTGCCTGATAATACATTGTTGTTGCGCAGAGCTCGGTGCGAGTTGGAAGATCGTGCAATCCATCGAAGACATTTTGTTCCATATGGTTCAACTTCCGCGAGCCCTTGTTCTCCTTCACATATGTCAGGAATCTGACGAAATAGTCCAAATATGTGAGGAGAACAGCAGCGGCTATACAGACATCAGTTCCACTATCAAATCCAAATCCCATCAAATCCAGATCCAAATCCGCTGCCGGAGTGACTCTAAAGGTGAAGGGCATTAGGGGCGCTCAATTCTTAGCTCGTCGGCTCGTTGAGTCGTCTCGTCCCAAAAATTATTTAATTGCATGATGAGCTGATGAGCTGCTGATCCCACTCCGCATTTCTCTCCACTTCCCATCAAATTTTGATCCCTTCATCAAAAAATCGACATTTTATGGACGAGACGAGCTGACGAGCTAAGAATTGAGCGCCCCTATTGGGGGACTGCAAATGTGTATTTAAACAGTATTTGTACCCCTTGGGCAACGGGTGCGCAGGCTGAGCAAAATTGTGGTCGAGCTGCGGCTTAGCCGGGCTCAAGCCGGCTTGAGCCTGAGCCGAGCCACGTGGAGCCGCCCTAGTAACGGCTGGCTCAGCTCAGCTTAAAATAGCTCAGCTCAGTCGGCTAGCCGGAGCCGAGCCGAGCCGCGGCAACACTAAAGACAGCACGACCATGACGAGCATACTCCACACCCCTGGAAGCCCTCGTTGGTTCGATTCCCTGCCCCGCACTCGGGAGAAAACACTTTAGACACTCTCGCCTTCTGCCCTCCGACTTTTCAAATTCCGTTCCCTCCGCTCCGGCAAACACGTTTGATCGTGACTTCGGGTCACGGGTTCCGAGGAGTAGCGCACTTGCGGTTCAAGCCCCGGTCGGCCGGCGGCTGGGAAATTCAACTTTAACAGACGCACGGCAACAAATCATCCATCACACTTTGTCTGATCAGGCGTACGCTGCCGCCTTGATCCTTTGACGCCCATCCTACGGGGATCGCAACCTCGGCAAGCACTGGCCAAAGGCCGTCGGACCGGGACTTGATGCCCGAGGCACTGGGAGTTGATTGGTTGCATAAAAAGGGTGACGTGGGAGGAAAGGACGGACTGGAAACGATTAATCATGTAGTCAGTTGATGTCGGCATGTCGTGTACCATAGCCGCTTGCAGCGGCTCGAGCACGTTAATTGATCTCAACAACAACAAAACAACAACCCCTGGAAGCGGGGGTGACATTGAGCCAATCATCTATGGTGCACATCGCATAAACACCACCAAATATGTCCCATCACTGATGCCATCATTGATGTCTCAAATCGCCCAAGAACAAAAAACCAAATTTTATATTGCATTTTCTGTACTGAAATCTCATGGAGGGCTTCTTCAAAACGCTAGGGGAAGGACGTAAGTTGCAGCCAATAGCTTTCCAACGACTTTGGGAGCATGTAACTCGGCGTCCGGACTTATGGCTACCCAATAAGGATATGTGTCGTAAGCACACGTGATTGATTGATTGATTGTATCACTGATGTCTCAAATCCATGCCGTGAAAAATATATTTATTGTGAGTTTTGAGCGGATGAGAAATCCCTCTAGAGGGTTTAGTCTACTATCTAATCGGAGTGTTTTGGCCAGAGGATCAGGCGTGGGAAGGCTCTGATGTGGTGCAATAAATTTCGTTCCTGTTTGGTGGTGTTTATGCGATGTGCACCATAGGTAGTGCTGAATAAGTGCCATGACCTCACATCAGGAAAACCCAGAAATGCCAATTCCCCCAAATTGCCCCAAAAAGTCGAACATGTTGGGTATGTGGACAATGGTCCACATAGGAGGGTAAGCTTGCTTCAGTGCGAATGGGAATTCAATATCGTAGTCGAATACGTCCAAGTCATTCATGTACAGTAGCTAATGTTGCTAAATTCGGGCAACATCTAATTGAGTATATAGGTGCTGGTAGGGTATATATATTTATTTACAGCACATGAGGTTCAAACAGGCCGATTGAACTTGGGTTGAACCCTCCTGAACCAAAGTTGAACACTCGGAAAAGCTCGGAAAAGTTCATTCGGCGCACAGTCCGAAAGTCACATGGCGCGGCGGTTCCCGAAGTCCGTGGACAGTGCTTACAAAGCATCCGGACGGACATTTGTAAGCATCTGCATTCTGGAGCCCTATACCGATGAATGGGGAAGCAAGCTTCCCCATAATTGTTCCAAATTGGCCATAATTGGGAGATTGTCCGAAATTGGCAGATTGGCTATGTCCTAATCCGTTTATGGCAATTGTCACCAATTATCGCGGATTGTCGACTATTGTCGACCGTTATTTGAGATTGTGAGGCACTGAGAGGGATTTTCAGGGACTCAAGCTTTGCATACCGGACGGTAGAAGATGATTCACTAAGTACGACAGTATACATACAACGAAGCCAACCATGCACAACAACTATAAGCGGCAGCACAGACCCAAACCAACGAGGTTGTGTGCAGTACATCGTAAGTGATCCTACAGGCACGCTTGGTCAGTATTGGACGCCGCCGAAACAAAGAATATGACCCACATGCGTGACAAAACACTGATACAACGTCGACGAACAATTTAGCAGCGCTGGGGTCGTACATCAGATGCGTGAAGATAGAAACGACAATGGAACACGTACCACAGCGAGCAGAGATCGGCGACTGGTGACTGGTCGTCGGGACAGTAAATCGAGGCAAATGGCCATGGGGGAGCACTACGGAGTAGCGGAACAGGGCACGTACTGCGCGGCTGCGAAAAAGATTAGCGCGTGAGAAGAGTACAGTCCAGGCTGTGGACATTGTAAAAGCATTTTTCGTTGTTTATTTCCTGGTGCTGCTCCTTGAATCTTTGTCCATAGTTTGGGCTGTCTTGGTTTGAGGTTTCAGGTGCTGATGGAGGTTGAGGTCTGAAGTCTCGTACTGGAAGTCTCCGGTTAGCCGATCATAGCCGAATCGGCTAAAGTGATGATCAAGAATATCAAAAATTCTCACGGTTCACCTTACTGTAAGTTTGGGATAACTCAGATACTGTACCTCCCTGTATGGGAGCAACCGTCACGGTAACGGTGGGGTTGGTTGTGTTGCCTCTTTTTGAGGTGGTCACGGTCACGATTGAGGCCGTTGCCTTGAAAAATCGTGACGCAGCACGAAAAAAAGTTTTCTGCCTGGAAACATACACAATTGAGTCTGTGCTTACCTTTAGAGCTGCTTATTAGCCGAAATCCCTCGAAATTGTAGTGAATTCAACGATTTGATGACTTCTTCACGAATGTTTTGAGCCAGATGGTTGCCTCCTTTGGCAACGGTCACGGCTCACGGCGGGTCGGTTGCCTGAAAACAAGGCAACCGTTTTGTCTTGGTCCCTCGACGGTTACTTCCATACAGGGAGGTACATTAAGTAGAGGTCTGCTGCCCATTCAAACTCTGCCAGCAGTTACAGTGCGTACTGCTGACATTCTTCTCAAAAGCTTTGTGATTATTGGAGTATGATGAGGGACAATAATTTATGATTTTCTTGGCAATATTCAGGCTAACGACTGAGTGAAAATCACTTACAGCGGGTAGTAGAGAGGCCTAGAATGCATTTCTGTAGCAAATGCAAATTATCTGGGTTTGTAAACTGACTGAACCACCCCAGCCATGGCGAGTTTCGTAGAGAAACTTCTGCGAGAGACATTCCCTGTAGATTACAAATACTAAGAGATCCTATACTCAAGTTGTGTTGAAAATGCCGACGGTTGAGGCTGCAGAAGAGACGGATGAGGGGTAGACTCGTTGATATATATATACCAGTCACGTTTTCCGCCCGACGATGGTTGATGACAATCGATCAACCCGCCGGCGGAAAAGAGACTGGAAGATAATCGATAATCACCGGGCGGTAGTACGGTTGGCCGTTTTAGCCGGCGGTTGTTTTGACTTAGAAAAATTTCGAGAGGTTGAAAATTCAAACTTGCTCAATCAAAAATCTGAGTAGACAGATCTATTCGGAGCCACTCAGGTATGCTGCCTATATGGTTTTCAAACTCAAATTTCACCTAGTGGACGTGGTCTGAAGTAAAAACAGTTGAATTTGCTGGACCGGATACCGGGCTTCATCACGTCATTCAGGTCATGCGCTGATGGTGAGTGATGGGACACAATTCCCACCAAAAATCTTGCTAGTAAATCGTCCATAGTACAGTCCCCTGGCATTCAACATGGCCCAAATCAATAGAATGAGCTATTGAGGTTGATTCAAAGAGATCTGTCTACTCAGATTTTTGATTGAGTAAGTTTGAATTTTCAACATCGAAATTTTTCTAAGTCAAAACAACCTCCGGCTAAAACGGTCGACCGTACTATCGCCCGGTGATTATCTTCCAGCCGCTTCGCCATAGGGCTTTGATCGACTGTCATCAAACGCCCGTCCCTCGGCGAGCGGTTGGTTCGAGCCTAGATGAGGGGCAGACATTTGATCACAGCCACTTGCCAGTCCCCAGGCCATGTGAGATTGATGTCATCATCTGATCTCCATACGGCACGGACCACCCGGTCTTGGTTTACTATTTTTTGAGGGCTGTATAGGGGTCTGGCGACATTCACTACCGCAGGGACACGTAGTCGGAGTTAAAAATCCCCAGGATACCTCAAACTTGAACCTCGTCTCAATGCCCTAGTCTCTTGGAAACAGACGGAACAACACAAGAGTCCTCGTACCTGCGGTGTGTTGTGGTCTGTCAACACCCTTTGATCGCCGGTTGGAGGGTCAGCTTATTACCTAATCATCAAAACACGACACGTCGATGCAGCTCATAGCGCGCGTCATTTAAAATTTTAGACCACCCACCATAATCTTGACCTTTGCCTCATTGACCTACGCGCTTGAACGGACGAAAAAGGTAGAGAAACGGCCGACATCAAAATTGGTTCGGTTAATGCCGGTTGGCTGCAAACCAGCGCAAAGGTTGAGGTTAGCACTCTCCTCAGCCAAAATTGAGAATTCTAAATTAGCAGGGGTGTTAATATAGCTTACCCAGACTATATCTCATAGAGAATTAAGGCAGAATCGATGCTGCCGCTTGAATATAGCGGAAATGGCGTGTGGGAAACTCTTTCCATTTCGAAATGTTTACATAATAACCCGACCCTCCTGACAGCTGTCGCGCGGTAAACTACAGACTACTCAATGCCCTAACCTCCGTCAACAACCTCGTTAGTGATCAAAACCACGGTTGATAACGACGTAAGCGGCCGAAACCTCTCAGTTCAACGTTCAACCTTCATTGCAAAACCAAATCATTTTCAACGATAAATAAGGTCATAGTCCTCAGATCCGAATGAACGTTGACGGGTTTTGCGCCTCTTGGCTGCATGCCTTTGTGGTCCCGGATCTACGTGTTTGGGGGGCTAAGATAGATTGACGGAGTGCTACACATGTCACAAGGTGTACAAGTCAGAGTATCGCAACCCCAACGACTTCACTTCGAGTTGTCGTCAGCTGAGCTTTGAAGATATGGATGCGGGAGCGTACCTCGGCAAGCTCACGCGTCTTCGTACACGCGTCTCCCCTCACAATTTGCTGTCAACGACTTCGCGTTCCATCGACCACCTCGTGCGCCGTTTCCGTCGATTGTTCACGTAGTCTTCAACCTCCCGGCGGCGTAACACCTCGCTTCAGATTGTAGTTAGCAGACTCTTCTCGGGATGCAGATTCGTTCCACGCACCTTGAATTCCGTCGTCACCCCAAGCGCCCCTTCTCACGCATTCCTCCGACGAGGTCGTCGTAATCCTTCGACGCCTTCTGCCTTCCGAGTTACGGTCGCATCATTCGACTGCACAGCGCGGGCAGTCTGAGTTGCCTGAGGGGCAATCGGCGTAGGCCAATCCGATTCTGTACGAGGCACAACGACAATATTCTTGAGAGTTCTGCCTGGAGACCGAGCGCAGCGTCGCTGCAGCTGCTCTTGTAGGGTGCGGATATCCATGCACTCATGCCTTCTCGTCTCGCTGAAACCTGCTTGCGCCGCGTGGTCAAAACGAGTCCCTCCGAGCACACTATGCGACGTACCTCCTGGCCCCGCGCTTCCTCGTTCGACAGGAAACTTATACGTTGGGGAGCGGCATGGTGTTTCACGGCTCTACACCAAGCAAAATTGCCGCAGATGCGCTGATCTGGGTGTGCTGGGAATCGAGAGACTTGATGCGTCGAGATACAAATCGTCGTCCTCGTTTTGCGGTGATGGTGCGGGATGGGGGGCAGCTTACAAGCTCACTTTGAGTTGCCTTCAGCTAACGCATTGTGAGATCCGATGTATGCGTGGGCGTACCTTACTACCTCATGCTCCCTCGTCCTCTCACACCACTGCGGAAAGGAAAAGCACTTCATCTGAGTGCGTAAGCACTCAAATCCGAAAAGCCGAACTCAATTTGAGTGCGTTAGTTTTGGGCTCCATTTGAGTGCCTTTCCTGGCACTTCAGTTGAGCGCCTTCAAAGCACTATATCTGAAAGCACTCTACTTGAGTGCTCCACAGCACACTCGGAAACAAGGCGCTTTCCCTGAGCGCTCTTCGGCGAACTTCATCTCAGTGCGGCTCGGATTTGACATGTAGCAGCTCGGGGGGCTTGTTCTCATAAGTAACGCCACTCCCTCAATTCATTGCGGCAAGAAACGAATCCTTTTGCGCTACCTATCTTGTTAATTTTTCAACCGAGAAAAATATATACCAAGTCTATGCCCATATGCTCGCCAAATTGTGATAATATGGTCGAACAGTGTCTAAAATACTGAGTAAGTCATCCAGCAGTATGAAAGGAATCCGTATTTTATCGAGAAATAAGAAAGATTCAAGGAAGACTAGCGCGAGCGCGAGTCGGCAGATTCGGAGCGGAATGGCGGGAGGTCAGGCCTGTCGGAGTTTGAAAGGGTCGGTGACTGCGTAGGCTGGCGTGGAGAGTGGAGATGACGGAGTGAACGGAGGAAAGGGGACTTGAGGGGAAGGCGGCGCGGTGCCATGGTATCGGGGAAAGAGCCGGTGGGACTCCGAGAGCGGCTGTGACAGCGATATGGGTAGAGGGCGGCATTGGTGCGTGGGATATCATTGAGGGTGTCGAGAGCGACGTAGAGAGCGAGATGGGCGGCAGTGGTGAACGACGCGGACTTGAAGAGGTGAATGAGTGAGCGGGGTGGGAGCATTGGGGCGATGGCCGGCGTACACGTCGAAACGAGACGAGGTGGGGAGTGGCAGGGCATTCGCTGAAAGAGAAAAAGATGGGTTTGCATTGACTTGATCTGGTTGTGGTGTTTTGTAATTGACATACCTGCACGAAATCAGCCAGCGCTGACTTGCCGTTCCGCGTGCCTGTCGAATTGAGTCGAGAATTTGAAGAACATCGGGAAGCGTGGCGGTGGCGCGCTCTTTGCTTTGAAGAAGGTGAGTTTGAGAGTAGTGCGTTCGGAGAGCGGTAAGCTCACGGTACGATGCGGCAGCGAGTTCTGCCGCATTGTGTCACCCTGTGCGGCGGTTCGGTGAAAGCAACAAGACGGCGGAGCGAAGCTACGAGGCGGGGAGAGTGAGGTTGGGGAATGTCGAGGGCGTTCAGTGTCGGGGGCGGAGATGGAATTGGAAGCGAAGGTGCTGAATGGACGACGGTGGATTTCAACGGCGAGGTGGCGAATTTTAATAGGCGGCGGATGGAAGGTGCGACGGAGTCGAGAGTGAGCCACGACAAATGTCGAGAGCGGAGGTGACTAGAGTCGACGAGTGGGCCGTAGATACGGGGGGGAACGTCCGGAAGGGATGGACTGAGGAGGCGGAGCCTTGTCGGTGAGTGGGTCGTCTTGAGAAGGTTTGATTAGGTGAGTCGATTGGGGAGCAAGGCGGGCGTTGGGTCGTAACTGACGAAAGCGGTGGGAGAGACGGATCTTGTCGTATTCGATCGTGGTGAGTGGCGAACTACTTGTAATTGGGTCAAATCGTTGCAGATACAGACAAAGTGGTACACACACCTTATTTTGCTCCTATGACTCAATAGCCTCGCAATCAGCATTGACGTTTATTCAGTGAAGTCGGACGACGCGGACAGGGTTTGCGAGTGCTCAGTGGGTCAGAGACTGTGGTGAGCGGGTGACGAGGCGCCGTGAAGCTGTGGAAAGATTGGCGACGCAGCAACTTGAAGTGGGAGCCTGAGCGCGCCGTCGACGGTCGTGGAGTGGATGTCGAAGTAGGAGTGACGAGTCAGTATCTCGCAGTCGCTAGTTCGGCAGCGCAGCTTGCGGGGCTAGTCCGGCGAGAGGAGGCGAGGCAAGAGTGGACAGACAACGGGGAATGCACAGGTAGGAGTTGATTCTCGCGCTGAGGCGGGAGAGCCAGAGTACTTAGTGTGAGAAAAGAGGACTCCGGCAAGCAATCAGTCACTTGTGTGACTGTGACGTCACTTGTGACTGTACGCGTCTTGCCTTCTCCCACCATCATCGATTCATCGCCGACCATCTAGCCACTCCGGCGGCCTCGCTCGGTCCTAAAACTATCTTACATGACTCTCTGACGCTCTAGGCACGCGTTTTGGCACGTCTCACTCAAATCCGGCTGAGATCGCGCAAAATCACCTCAGGAACGACATCCGCACCGCGTGCGACTTTGTACGCGTCGTTTCGTTTCAAATCGACTCCGAGACACTCCAACAACGAACAACGTCGTCTATGAACCATTATGACGCGTCTCAAAGTCCCCCTGATGCGTGCTATGAAGTGTCTGCCATGAACTCAAAGTGCGTATTTCTATCTATCCCTTTTGCTTCAACAACGCGCGGTAGGAACCCTGTCGTATTCAAGAATCATTGTGGAGATGCTGAATGAAGAGTATGGTTGGTCCACGTCTGCCGCTTCTCGAACACCTTACCTTTGGCTGATGTGCAATCTGACCAGATGGCACGCTCGCTAGATGTCCACTGCCGTAGGCGGCGCTTGGCGTAGCAACGACGAAACTACTGGTTCAGATGGTGAGACCATGGTAGTAGGTGCGCCATTGATTTTGATTCTTTCACTCCTCCCTCTTCGTCTACCCTGCCTCCCCTCCCCAGTCGCCTTCCTTTTCCCGTATACTTTCCTCCGCTTGTATTTTACCGTTCCTCTTACCACCCCATCACTTTCTCCGGTTCCTTTCCGCTGGACGCTAACTTGTTCCTCAGGTTCTCACCTCCACCAGCGCACTGTCCCCGCATCCTCACCTCACCTATCGCTGCCCTCGCTTCCTCACATCCTGCACCGACGGTGCCTCTTTGCCGACCGTCCCTTCACGCCGCGTCCGACGACATCAAGCCACGCGCTGCATCTTAGCGCGAATACGACATCTTCGACCCGTCCTCTTCAAGCTATATCCCGCACATCTCCACATACCCCCACTATCGCTTTGTCAACCCTCTTCGCTGCGCTCAGTGCCCCAGGACCGCCGCATTAATCAACGACCCCGCCCAGTCGCATGACCCCGACCGCGCATCTCGATACACGGTCTCCATCGCCACCTCTCCATAATCTAAGTGTTTGACGGTTGAATGGTAATTATTTGTCTCTTCCAAAGGTCCATGTGCTGAACACTTTTCACCGCAGTATTGGCGAGGCTTGGCGTCGGATACAAATGATTCTTATTCCGCCGTCTACCTACTAATTCTATACAAAGCCCTCAAGTCCCACCACTCCGACCGTCGAAACTGGAGTAAGTAAGTTGCCTTCAATTCAATAGGCCGACCGTTCTGAGATATTTCTTTGATTACCTCTCCCTTCATCTCCCTGTGAATTGTTCTCAAAATCGGTTCTCTTTATAACTTGTGTGTAATAGTGATGGGTGCGTGGGTTTTCCCTTAATTTGATGCTATGTTGTTTGAAATTCTCTGTGTATTGCAGCAAGCGCGGGCAAATGGGTAAGAATCTTCCAGTCCGAATCAAGTGCATGCGCTGACTGTTTTCGCTCAGGTGTTCACACCGAAAATTAATGGCACCTCACTGCTCACTGTACGTTCCCATTTTTATCATCGTACATTCTATATATTCTCTTCTATCGCCTCCCGCCTTTCACTCTTCATCCCTTCTCCCAACTTTCGTTCTTTCTGGTTTTGTGTGTATTCTCCAACAGATGAATCAATCTCACGCGACGCTCTCGGATATGGCTTGTATGTTCTCCCTTTCACTTTTCTGTATAGTTAATCTGATATTCGTTTTCGGCTACATCCAGGCCACTCCGTTGCGTTTATCGCCTTCAACGAAGCTTCTATAATTCGGTGGTAGTGATCGGTCGGTATGCTTATGTCCGCTAAATTTATTCGCACTGACTTATGCCGCTTAGATTCTTATAGTATACGCAGTTCATGTTGTTTTTCGACACTCAGGTACTTTATCATTTCTCTCTCTGATCTGCTTACTCGTCAATTTTGGAGGATCTCAAGCCTTGCACCAATTTTCATAGCTGTTCTCAACGCCGCTGTCGCCTAGCCAAATTTCTTGGCTTGTTGACTTTGTCTTAGCCGATATTGTTTACGACTTGTGTTCTGCACTTGCGTAGCTCACGGTACGAATGTCTAAGTACTTGCTACGTACATGTATGTTTTACTATAGCCGAATACAAATATATATGGAAATTGTGGGTCATTCAGCGGTACTGTACATAAGTCAGTTGAGAACTCATATGAAGTGCTGTTGAGCACTCCATCTAAGTGCCTAGAAGCGCTTGTATTGAGTGCTTCAACGGACTCAACTTGAGTTCGTCTGGAGCACCCAGGTACAGTGCTTCAGGGACTTCATCCTACTATCGAAATCTGCCGTTTAGGCACTTCATCTGAGTGCGTCAAGGCACTTCAGCTGAGTGTTCCAACACACTCCACCTGAGCGCTTTTCGGGCACTCAAATGAAGTTCTTTTCCTTCCCGCAGTGACACGCTCCCTCGTGTAAAGACTCGCCAATGGGGGCGGTAGGATGAATCAGTGTACGACAGCCTATACGACGTACCTTGCGTCGAGAAACCCCAATTCATAGTCGTCATTCTTGCGAGAGTGCCGCGTGCACAGATGCTTGAAACGTCGGAAACGACTAGCATTCGCAAGGCATTGGGGGGTATGCCCGCATCGCTTGATTGCTCCTGCACCAGAGTTTGAAACGCAGTCGGTGTCTTCTTCGAGAGTGAGCGCCGCCGCATGAGCGGCATGGCTGCTGCTATCGTACTCGCTGTTTCTGTCGTGTGGTGCGAGAAGCTGTGGTCCTAGTTAACAATGTTAATAGTTAACAATGTTAACTAGCACGACGCTGAGGTAGGCTGCAGCTATTTATGTACCAAAGGACCACTTACTTATATACCATTACAGTAACTAATCGTGCTAAGTATTTGTCTAGGTACATAATCTGAGCTGTTGTTGTTAACTAGCACGACGCTGAGTAACTAATCTTGCTATTTGTCTAGTCTAGGACGGACGTCCGGTTCTGAGAGGTTACGGGCCCTCGTAGGACGCCAGTTTTACTGCGCCACGTTTTCCGGACGCTCTCCAGCACAACAACAAAACCAACTAGCCGCAGGAGCCTGCAAACGACCGCAGCTCTAGGCCACGTCATCCGCCAGACATGGCGACCACTGCTGAATCCACTACACCGGTGCTCGAAGGAGCAGAAAACTTTCCCATATGGAAGATCCGGATGGAGGGGGAGTTTGCTCGAGAGAAAGTTGCGCTTATTATCTCTGGCGAGGACACAGCGGCAACTCAAGCCGCTGCGGAAGCAGCAGCGACATCCTCCAGCACAGTCTCCGCAATCTATGGCGTGGTAACGACTTCCACTCACGCCATCCGTGACTCATTTCGGGTGCGCGACGCTCGGGCTCGTGGTATCATCCACAAGTTCATCTCTAATCACATCCTCATGTCTGTCGCCCACCTCACTGGCGCAAAGGAAACATGGGACGCTATTCTTGCCAAGTACGAAAAGGTCAACGTTGGCGCCACCGCTTTCTTCACGCTAGTCCAGATGCTGGAGACCAAGTGGGATCCCTCTACCAGGTTTGACGACCACCTCACCAAACTGCGATCTGGAAACCTGACCCTCACAAACATGTCACGGCCGGTTGATGATGAGTTCATGGCATGGATCCTACTCAAGTCGCTGCCGGACACCACCGGCTGGAAGTCAATAGCGTTCCCCAGGGCGAGAAGCTCAAGTTCTCCGAGGCGGAGCAGCGCATCAAAGCAGAGCTTGCAAACCCCATCATCAGCGGCCCACAGGAGTCGGCGCTCGCGGCCACAGCACTGCCCTCATCCACGAACTACAGGGGAAAGAAAACTGGTGGTCCGACAAAGAAGTGCCAGCTCCACGGCCTCTGTTACCACGACACCAAAGACTGCCGTGACCTGAAGAAGAAGGCAGAGGAGGAAAGCGCTAAACGCAGACGGGGGAGGCGATGAGAGTGGACATTATGTTACTGCATTCGGAAACTCTGTATCCAAGGACCTTGCTAAACGCATTGGAGCCTATGCTGCGAGTGAACTGAAAGCCAACGCCGTGTACGCCACAATGCGTCAACGCACATGGTGCCTGTCCTGGAGTGGTTCATCGCAAAGACCTTTAGGCAGCTCGAACCCCCAAGAAAAGTACGCTTTGGGGATGAGTCATTTGCTGATGCCACCGGGATTGGGGAGATCCGGATTCTCAGCACTGTCAAGGGGAAGCAGACACTGCTCACGCTCTCAAACGTCCTTTACGTTCCTTCATTCTAAACTTCCTTCATCTCCGTGCAGAAGCTAGCCTAGTACGGTAACTTGACTTCAATCTTTGGGAAGACGGGTGGACATGTTCTCGACCGCGACGGTGACGTCGTCTTGGAAGTAAACCATGACCAAGGCCTCTACCATCTTACCGCTGAGCCGGTGGTGCAGGAGGAACACGCACTGGCTGCTGTCGACATCAACCTTCTGCACCGCCGGATGGCCCACGTGGGAATGGATAGCCTTGAGCGCATGGTCAAGAAGGGACATCTGAAAGGCGTTGACTGAGTCACTGGCACTCCAAAATTCTGTCATGCCTGTGCACAAGGCAAGATGCGCAAGCAGCCTTTCCCAACGGAGGGACGTCAACGGGCAACACGCCCACTACAAATCATACACAGTGACGTTGGTGGACCAGTCAGCCTACAATCGCGAGACGGCTACCGTTACTGGATCACGTTCTTTGATGACCATAGCGGCTTTGACTGGGTGCTTTACCAGTGCTTTACCTCAAGAAGAAAAGTGATGTGCATGCTGCATTTAAACAATGGAAGGCGGACGTACAAGCTTTCTTTGAGGAAGAGATCGAGGAGATCATATTCTCTGAGAACTTGATAACGGGGGGGAGTTCACCTCTAACGAACTGGAGGCAGAGCTAAAGGCTAGTGGAATCATCCACCACACTACCGCTGCAGATACCCCCGAACAGAATGGCGTGGCGGAACGCGCAAACCAAACGCTAGTATCGACCGCCCTCACCATGCTCATCGACTCTGGCCTTCCTCAGAACTTCTGGAAGGAGGCAATGGGCTGCGCCTCCTACGTGCTGGGACGACGTCCGTACTCCTCGAACGGTGGTGTACCTCCATACGAGACACTCTTCAAACGCAAGGTTGACCCGCTCGAGTTTAGACCATTTGGCTGCACAGGTTACGCCTTGATACCAAAAGACAAACGCGTTGGGAAATTCTCAAACCGTGGTCGGCGTTGCATCATGCTTGGTTATGGAAATGGGGATGTTGGAGACGGGAAGAAAGCCTACCGCCTGCTTGACGTGAAGACGAAGGCCATCTTCCACAGCCGACATGTCCGTTTTGACGAAACTGGGGAGACAGACACATCTATCCTTGATGAGTCAAGACTACCCCAAACCCAGTGGGAGTTCCTCTTCCGCACAGAGCAGGAGAGAGAGCCTTCAGACAGTGAGAGCGTCATCGATGAGATCGTCGAGCCAGTGGGAGCACCAGAAAAATTTTTATTTCGGCAAAGGGGGGACACAGACACAGAGAGCATTAGCACAGGCACTGCAATAAAACGGGAAACTCCTTCTCGCATTCCTGTCCCAATCAACCCGACATCAATCTCTGAGCACATTTCCCGCAAGAAAATCCTGTTGCGCCTGAAATACCTCCATTTAATTGGGAGGATCTCTTACCTTCAATATCTATTTGATATCTATTATACAAAGGACGGGTGTTCACGTAAGGGCTATCTGGCCAATCAGAAGACAGCTTTTAACAGTTGACCGTCAAACTCAGTTATAACTGTCAAACGTGTGAGCTGGCCCTTCCTTTATATTCGTCTTTGCCCAATCTTTGCCTTCACTTCCCTCCTTTCCTTTTACTCAGCCCTCCTCAACACCTTTCAAGTTTCCGTTGTATTTTTCAGTCTTGCAATGAGGGTTTACATTAAATAAGGGTATTCATGGTATGTTCTGATTGTCGGTGGCGACTGCCTTCCTCGGCACATCGGCCCCCGGGCTCACATTGCTCAATTTTGCAATCAGGGCATTTTCCAGAGCCAATCTGACTTCATAGGATGTGATAAAATCATCTTAGGCTGTGTTCAGATGCTTTCTCAAAGCTACATACTCAATAGGTGAGCCTGTAAAAATCACCGTTGTTCACTTTTACCATCAGTACTGACTGACAACGGCGAATACAGCCACCGGCGACATCATACCTATGACGTCTTTGCGACCAAGTAGTGCCAAAGACGTCATAACTCGGCGCCGAGCTCGGTCTAGACTCCAGAGTCCAGAGGCGTCACACCGTTACTCAGTAACCTCTCCTCCACCTTCACCTTCGACGCGTTGCCTGACAGGTGTTTTACGCCCTCAGGCATCCTGGCACTCCTCTGCACTCTTCTGGCACTTGGCACTACCTGCACCTCGCACAGCTGGCTCCCCGCACTACGCACCACGTACTCCCGGCACTTCCGCTGAAACAAACTCGACTCGACTCGACTCAATCACACATATATTTACAATACATACTTTCGTGCTCATGGGCACCAGTGAGCTCTGTAAACCACCTTAGACTGCTAATAGATATCTCTTGATTCAAACACTTGAGTGTGAGCTCCGGAACTTTCGACAAATGAAGACGCAAGTCCGGCTTTCTTCAACGTTTACTTGAGACGAAAACCTGTGGCACCAAATCTCTGTCTCTTCAATTCAAAACATACTCTTTTTGTTATGCATTCTTGGCCCCGGCTTTGGTGGATATTCATAGGGATCTCATTCGTGTTTTTGCTGCAAATGTGCGTATCTAATATTCTTTTTTTGTTGCATACACTGAAGGAGTGCAGGTCCCCACCGCGACCCTCCTCCTCTTCGCTCCGTGTAAATGCTGACACGCAGATTTGTCAAGCGCGTTCGCTTGCAAATGCAGCACCGTATGCGAGCCAACGAAGACGGTCCCCATACAAAGCAGCTCATACCCAACCTCCCCTTGCTCTCGGAACACGTCCGAACGGCGACCCCGAATCCCAGCGTGCGGCAAATCGAAACGATGACCGTGCGCGGCAGCTGGAACTTCAAGAGACCCCCAGTCGCCGCCGCCGCCGTGTACCTGCTCGGCAAGATGAGAATCGCGCTCCCTCGCCGACCCCAGATCCTCGCAGACGTCTAACTCAAGTAATCCCCCTCCGTTGATGCTTTAATGGCTGCTGATGCATTACAGCCCAATTTTGCTGGTGTAGGCACACCACCGGACTCACAGCAGCCTCCACGACTCCAAGACCACCGCGCAGCCGGACAGCAAGCACGACGCGAGCGCGAACGCGTACAACGAGAGCAGGAGAGAACGGCCAGCATTGGTGGCCTTGCGCAGCAACAACAGGGTGCAACCGACAATCCACTTCCGACGCCGCCAGCAACAGCAGGTCGCAATCAAGCACACCCACCCGATTCGCAGCGGCCACCTCAAAATCGACGTGCAGCAGGTCAACAAGCACGGCGTGACCGAGAGCGACGCGAACGGGAGGCGGCAGCAAACCGCGGCGGTGGTGCACAGCAACCTGCTGGAGCTAACAATCGTCAGCGTCCACTTGCGCCAGCGGCTGCCCCTCGCCGACACCGACGTCAGGTGGAGCTTGCTGACGCTCGCAAGCCATACACGGAGCCAATTTCACGGCATGATCTTGGGCGTATGAACGTCAAATGTTCTCATTGCGAAGCTTTGCACTGGATGGCGGAGAAAATTGCAAAGTCATCAGAACGGAACCCTCAGTTTGGCGAATAAGTGACCTCCATGCTGCCTACTCCCCTCTGTATTATGTTCTCCTGTTCCCTCACGGGGAGAATGGCTGGCATCCAGACCTGAAGCTGAAGGAGCCTGACAAAGACCACCCTGCCCGGCTCTCTCAGACACGGTTTGTGGCATACCGTCTCCATCAGCGTACAAGTGAACCGGCAACCATTCTGCGAGGATGTCGACTACTCCAACGTTAAATGGTTGACATGTGGGCTTCAGCGGACCAGAATCGTTTGGAGTATTTCCGTTTCAATCAAGACAAGATGCGCGCCGAGCTTTACAGTGGACTTGAAGATGCCATCCACGCTGCTGATGAAAACCTCGATCTTGGGGACCTTGGTCAGCGGTTTGTGTTACCGTCGAGCTATATTGGTGGTCCGAGGCATATGGGACAACGTTTTCAAGACTCAATGGCCATTGCTCGGTACTACCGCACCGTGGATCTTTTTATAACGGCAACTACAAACCCAGACTGGCCAGAGATTGTGCGCGAGCTGCTACCTGGACAACACCCATCCGACCGTCCTGATTTAGTTGCACGAGTCTTCCAGCTCAAGAAGGAGGCTCTCATTGACGACATCAGGAAGAACGGCATTTTCGGAAGGGCAGTGGCTTACGTCTATACCATCGAATTTCAAAAGCGCGGTCTCCCACACATCCACCTCCTCATCTTCCTTGAACAGGGACAGAAGCTGCTAACGCCCGAAGATATTGACTCTGCCATATGGGCGCGGTGGCCGGATCCAGACACTCAGCCCCTGCTGTTTGAAACCGTCAAGAAATGCATGATTCACGGACCGTGTGGAGCAGCTAACTTGCGTTCGCCTTGCATGGATGGTGGCCGCTGCACCAAGCGGTATCCAAAGGCATTTACCGATCACACTACTATGGACGACAACGGCTATCCGCAATACTACAGACCCAACGATGGTCGGGCCTACGATGTACGCGGTGTCCAGGTTGACAACTCTTGGATTGTTCAGTATAACCCATACCTTTCCGCAAAATATAACTGCCACATCAACGTCGAGTGCGCAGTTTCTCTCGGCTCATTCAAGTATGCTTTCAAGTACATTCAGAAAGGAGGCGACGTAGCTGGCTTGGAGGTCCGGAACAACCGAGATGAGATCACGCGTTGGGTTGAGGGCAGATATATCTCTGCTGCTGAGTCGGCGTGGCGTATCTTCCACTTCGACATGCATGACCAGGTTCCAAACGTAGTCCGGCTCCAGGTTGGTTGACTCTATTGATCGACTACAGTGGACTGACAAATTCCAAAGGTTCACCTACCAGGTCAACATCTGGTGCGGTTTGATCCCAACGAAGACCCCCAAGCTCTGCTTCAGCGCTCCGCTGGCGAGCGCACACGTCTTACCGCGTTCTTTGAGGCTAATGCAGATGAGGGGCGGCTTGGAGAGATAGCGCAACAGTACACGTACCAGGAATTCCCGCAGAAGTTCACGTGGAAGGAGACAGAGAAGGAATGGGCTATACGCAAGCAGGGGTTTGCGATTGGGCGGATGTTCTTTGTGCCACCAACAGCAGGAGAGCGATTCTATCTTCGGACGTTTTTGACTGTCGTGAAGGGTCCAAAGTCGTTCAATGATTTGCGAACGTACAATGGCATCCTCCACCCAACTTTTCTGGAGGCGTGTCTGGCGCGGGGTTTGCTGGAGGATGATGGCGAGTGGAGGGAGTGTTTAGCAGAGGCATGCGAGATGCAGACTGGTAGCCGTCTCCGTCAGCTCTTCGCCACCTTACTTCTTTTTTGTGAACCGACACGTCCTGCGAATCTCTGGGCAGAGTTCCGACACCATATCTGCGATGATTTGTCGCGACGTCTCCAGGTCATGTGCCGAACTCCAGACGAGGAACAAGTTTACGATTACGGCCTCTTCTTGCTCAACAAGCTATTGCAAGAGTCGGGTCGCCATCTTCGAGATTGGCCAACCATGCCGCTGCCGCAGCGTGACTGGGACGCTGAGGTCATGAACCCACTTATTGCTGACCAGCTGGACTATAATCGAGATGAGGAGCGAGAGCAAGCGGAACGTCTCTCGCTACTGCTTAATCCAGAGCAGCGAGCTGCATATGAGAAGATTATCCACTCCGCTCACGAAAAGGCCGGCAAATTGTATTTCCTCAATGGGCCCGGCGGTACAGGGAAGACTTTTGTCTACAAGACTGTATGTCATTCATTGCGCAGTGAGGAACAAATCGTTCTCTGTGTGGCATCATCCGGTATTGCAGCTTTACTCATGCCGGGGGGTCGCACTGCGCATTCTGTCTTCAAAATTCCTATCGATGGTTTAAACGCCGAGTCTTTCTGTAGCATTCCCAAAAACAGTCAGCGCGCTGATCTCCTGCGTCGAACGGTCTTGATAATCTGGGATGAAATTGGCATGCAGCATCGACATGCTGTCGAAGCCCTCGAGCGCACGCTTCGGGACTTGCTTAATAATGACAAACCTTTCGGCGGCATCACAGTTGTGCTGGGAGGCGACTTTCAGCAAATCCTTCCTGTTGTTCCCAAGGGTTCTCGCGAGGAGATTGTCGGCGCTTCTATTCGACGTTCACCGTTATGGCACCGTGTTGAGGTTCTCAAGCTGCACCGTAATATGAGATTGGAGAGCGAGGGCCAAGATGAACGTGAATTCGCGTCGTGGCTGCTGGACGTGGGTCATGGGAGGAACAGCACGCCGGATGGCACAGTTGCTCTGCGTCCAGAAATGGAATGTGACGCGCTCCCCGCCAACTTATCGACTTCATCTATCCCGGTATAAACAGCACTCCACCTCCTCCTCCCGAGTACTTCATGAATCGCATGATTCTCGCTCCCCGGAATGCAGACGTCTCAGACATCAATGAAACGGTTGCACCTACATCAGCGCTGACAAGATTATCGAGGAAATTGGTGCTGATGGTCCAGGACGGGATGAGACCTTGAATCCCGTGGAGTTCCTCCGTACTTTGAACTCGGGAAGTCTTCCACCAGGAGAACTCTCACTTAAAGTTGGTTGTCCGCTGATCCTTCTTCGAAACCTTTCACCAGCGCGAGGGCTTTGCAACGGCACTCGGATGATATTGATGCGTATGTCAGAAAGGGTTCTTGAATGCAAACTGGTCGGCGGAGACCATGACGGCGAAATGGTTCTCATTCCGCGTATCTCTCTCACTCCTTCCAACACCACCGACTTCTCTTTCAAATTCTGCCGGAGACAGTTTCCCACCCGACTCGCTTTTGCTTTGACTATCAAGAAGGCCCAAGGTCAATCCGTTAAGTTTGTAGGCCTTGACCTTCGCATTCCGGTTTTCTCACATGGGCAGCTTTATGTGGCCTTTTTAATTCTCGCGCAACTTCGGGGCAGCGCATCAAGGTTTTGCTCCCTGACACTCAAGCAACCTCTGAAACAACCAATGTGGTTTACCCTGAAATTCTTCTTGACTAAGTAGGTCTGTTTTCCGTTGAAATGGTGACCTTTACGCATTTACTGCCCCGTAGAGCTTCGGCCGTGGACCACGTACATTGATATACTGTGACTGTGACATCAATCCAATCCTCTCGGCTTCTTTGCCCGGTCATTTTCGTTTCTGGAAGCTGGCAATTGATGGACTTGATGGCCTGGAAGGCCGCCGGCCGTGGACCACGTACATTGATATACTGTGACTGTGACATCAATCCAATCCTCTCGGCTTCTTTGCCCGGTCATTTTCGTTTCTGGAAGCTGGCAATTGATGGACTTGATGGCCTGGAAGGCCGCCTGATCATTATCAGCTAGCCGCGTTTTCGTTTTCGATTTTCGTTCATACCGCGAGACCGCTAGTCGAATCAACGCCAGTACCTGGCTCCTTCCCCCGTTTCTCTCCCTCTCTGGTCCAAGTTCAGTCCTCTCGGGGTTTCCGTGCCCGTTACACTTGGCTCTTGCGATTGGTTGGCGGTTCAATCCCCCGTCTCTGTTTTATTTGCGTGTTTTTGTTTATTTTTCAACACTCTTCGTCTTTCTTGTCATTCGCCGAGCATGTCTTACATAGCCTGGGCGCCGTTGTTGACTTTTCCGGTTCCAAACTGAACCGACAGGCGAGTTTTGTTCCCCAAAAACAAAAAACCTGCCTATCGCTACTTCACAGGCTCAAATTGGATGGGAAAAAACTTTTTTCATGATGTTTTGAATAGAGAAAATTGTACCCTTCGTGTAATGCGTCTCAGATTTTCCCGGTGCCAAATGTACCTTCTAAGTACCAGATTCACCCCGACTTTGCATTCACCAAATCGCGGCGACAACCGGCGATCACGGCGTTACGAGATGGTTACGGCATGGGCTCCATCGTTGGGTGAATAGCGTTTAGTGATGCCGGTGAAGGAGATGCCTTACGCACGATGCGTCCGATCCAAGTCTGATCACTGGATCTGACCCAGGGAGAGAACTCCCCACAGGTCCTACGGGTTTTAACCAGAGGTCCTGCCATACAAGCGGCCGGCCAGTTCCCTGATTGCGTTGCGCGATTGACCCCCTAGAAAGACGTTGTGCTCGGTTGACATCTTGTAGAATTCTGTGAGGATAACCACCCGTACAGTACTACATGTATGTCTTCCGTAAACTCGCAGTTCAGACTGTGGACCGCGCGAGTATAATACATCCCCCAAATATTATTGTTTGGTTGGTCGGTATCCCCGACTGTTGAAAGTGCGCAGAGACGGCGATTGTGAGGCAGGTTTTTGACAGAATACCTTACTCTAGTAGATAGCCTGGCGCACATTATATCTCCTTATCTGGTCTTTGTGTCCACTTCTCAGTCATTGCGCGTCGAGATCAAGAGTTGACGGATTATGTCAGCGGATCCATCGAATATCGTGGTCCGACGACGGTTATGAACCATCGGCTCGGTCGGGAATCTACATCAAGACGCAAAAAGTAGTGCGCAAGCTGATCATGCGTAGATTTGGTTTAAAATCTGTGTTGACACCTATTTTTTTTAAAGAAAATATTGAATTTAAATATTATGTAATGCCCCCATCAACTCATACCCTCTCATAACCCATAGCCTTGGCCATCCACCGAGAGGTATGGGTTAAGAGAGGTTCGACTGTAAACATAAATATGCCCCCTTATGATGCACGTGCAGTTGATAGTGGGTCAGATCCAGAGATCAGACGCCTCTTGCACGATTTATATGTACCAGTGTGGGACTCCAACGATAAGGAATTCAACCAATTCCAATTTTCCTGGGCTGTATACCCACTAAAAGTCCAATTTTCCGGCAAAGACTCCTCATTCATGAGTAACCCGCTCCAGGTGTACAACCAAGTGTACAACACTCTCTTCTTAGTCTCACCAAGTCAGACTCTACAAGATTTATGATAGTCGATAAATCTATTATATAGAGTCTGAACTTGATGGCGCCTGTCATCCAAGACCTCGGATTCTGTGACACACGTGCCAGTTCACACGGTCGGATAAGGAAATGACAGTGACACGTCGTTCGGAAAACTTGGCGGTCCAACTTGAGCCCAATATGGAGCTTGTTGGCTGCATAAAGGGCTTGGAACCCCACATTTACACTTGCCGGGGCTAATATTTACCACTGTGAAGCATCTGGGACTTTGGGCGGGGTCGTAACCAGTACGTATGCCGAAGATACTGTACTTATTCCATGAACACAATATTGCTTGATGATTATGGTCCTAAAGCGTACAATAGCACTGAATTATGTCTATCTATGGGCTGGGCAATCTTTCAATACTTCTCTAGGCTTGCGAAGCCTTCACAGTGGGTCGTCGCTGCGTACCACAGCACCGACGCGCATACGTGTCATGCCCCATTGGGGCGTGGGGAAATGCACATGATGTTACAGCCGTGACAAAACCGAGGTCCGGGTCGAACCCCGCCAACAATTTCAGACTACTCTCTTCTTGCTGAATGCAAGAGAGCCAAATCTAGTCTTGTCAGTCAAAATCCGGTCGCGATCCAATGCGGAATTTACTGTAGTATTTCGTTCAATTAGTAGTGTCACTTGTCACAGACCCAAAATCCTACGAAAATTTTCGTAAGTCACAGGGTCACAACAGACCAAAGGTTCTTGCCTGTCCCACGCATTTTGACGCGTTTTTGGGCCCAAAAAGGGGGTAAAATACGAAAATTTTCGTAAGTCACACTGTCCCAAGGCCCTCTTACCAAAGGTCAGGTTGGTAAGAGGTGTCACACCCCAAATGGCCTTATTAATTGAACGAAATACTACAGTATCGCTTATTGTGGTCAGAGTATTTTACCGGGATTGTTTATCACTCGGTCAACACGTAAGTTCCATAGAGCAAGGGTATACCGATCTAGTCTGTATTTTGCCACGGGGGTGATGCACGGAGGTGAGTATAATGCCGTAATGTTCGAATTAGGAAAATGTTCCCACACGCCATTCACCACATACCACCACTGTGCCCCGTTCTGTTGCTTGACTTTAGAGATGAGTCACTGAGAATAGCATAGCTGAGGAGGTATGCAAAGTTAGAATAAGTTTTCTAAATCATAGGAACGAGAATTGGTGAGACGGCGGATGGCCGGCGGCCAACCCCCACAAATCTGATCTCCCTCAATTCTGAACCTTTTTCTTCCATTCACGTTGGGAGTATTGTCAAATTCGGGTTGTAAGAACACTCCAAAAAATGGAATAAACAAAAGCGCGTTGTAAGAGACGCAACGACGCGATTGATCCAAAAATGATTCAAATCATTACGGCATTAGCCTCACCTCCAATCACGGATGTCAGCAACTTGACAGACTACATACACCGCAGGTACGAGGGCCATTGTATGTAGCGTCTGTTTACAAGAGACTAATACCGATCCGCGAAATCCGCGCACTATACCAGACTACAGTCGAACCTCTCTTAACCCATACCTCTCGGTGGATGGCCAAGGCTATGGGTTATGAGAGGGTATGGGTTGACGGATCCGTCAATAACCGAGGTCCGAGGAGCCAAAATTGCCATTTTAGGGCATGTTCACTATGGGTTTTCGACTCAAATGGCTATGGGTTATGGGTTACCGGAAAATTATGGAATTTCCCTGCAAACCACCATGGTTTTTCAAGATTTCTATGGGTTAAGAGCCTAGGGGGTATGGCTTGATAGGAGTATGGGTTACGAGAGGTTCGACTGTATACCTCGAAGTTTTTTTTCCGGCGACCTCGGCGCCTCCCCGTTTAGTCCTCGAAGCGATGGCCAGCGTGCGGTCCATCAGATGCATCCCGTTGCCGTCACTGTCAATGTGAAGCGTTAAGTACTCATGCAACTGTTGAAAAGGCTCAAGAAATTGAAATTCATTAGTGTCGCGGGACACGCTGGCGCTGCCAATTCCCTTATTGGGCCGTGTCTAAGCTCTATTCACTGTAAAGAGTTCATTCCCTCGAATACTTTCACACGTTTCCGGCCCCTCCGAACCCCCCGGTTGATTCTCGAGTTGCATAATTAACACATGTAAATTTCGGACGCCTATTTACCACCACCCTGACTGTAAGTACATCATTTTACTTCTGGAACGGTGCCAGCAGCAGCCGAGCGAATCTTATTTATCCAGTCTCAAGCTGCCGCAACGCCCATCGCACTAAGCCAACGCGCTATGTAAGCAAACAGCAGGACTGTGACCACACACACTCACTCGAGTTGTTTTGCAATCCAACGTTCGCGTCGCAATACTTCTGTCTCACGGCTTTTGACACTTTCTGCACGCACGGCAACGCTGCGCTGCCTTGCCATATATTCGCCGCTGTTTCTTTCGGGAATTGGCGCCTCTCGCCCGTGGCTTTGCTCCAGAAAGAACACTGTTTCCGTAGGGCAACGCGGGCACGAAACCGCGGAGCCAATCAAGTCCGAAATTTGCGTCTCGCGGCGGGAAACTTCTGCTTCGCGAACAGTAATATCTCTTTCACGCTGCGAAAGCAGGCTCAGATGCATGTCCGTTGAGGCCAGATCGGTCTCAACGAAATTCAAGTGGTGAATGATGATAGCAACAGCCGCAACGGAGATGGTGAGCGAAATGATGGTTGGCAATGAGGATTCCTTATCGGCTCGGCGTCGAGGTTGGAGTCTGTCGCGGCGGTAGAAGATAACCATTAGAGTTGGGCACACGTGACCTATGCGTGTCGAAACTACTAATTTGTGCTATTACAAGCTTTAGCTCCCTGCCTCCGGCATGGCCGACTCGCTGCGCTCGCCGACCTCCCTCCGTTCGGTCACACAGCTTGTTGGGGCGGCCGCTGCGCTCGCTCCGCTCGCGACA
The DNA here is from genome assembly GCA_037176885.1 of Favolaschia claudopus. Classification (NCBI taxonomy): domain Eukaryota; kingdom Fungi; phylum Basidiomycota; class Agaricomycetes; order Agaricales; family Mycenaceae; genus Favolaschia; species Favolaschia claudopus. The sequence goes on along the minus strand of JAWWNJ010000152.1, from coordinate 383,165 downwards.
TCTCAACATCTCGACAAAGACCCCGTGATTTTCTGTCAAATCCAATCGACTCCACTGGCATCAAAAGTTCCAGAACTAGGCTGTTCTATTTTTAGGGGTGGCATCAGATGGCGCCGCCAATGGTGGGTACGGGAATTGCCCTTATGCGGCATGTTTGTACATGTTTACGTCAAGGACCAGTTCGGTTCCTTCAGCATCTGAGTCAAGGGGCTTCCATGATAAGAAATTTCCTAATTTGGAGGAGGGCCCCTCCCCCTCCTGGCCCGGTGCCGGTTTTGCCGAACGCTTCTGGCGAGGGCGCTCGCCCGCTGAAGAAGTGCGCACACCCCGTCCATCCGTCTCAGCCACCAGCCACGGTTCCACCCCCTCCAGCGGCCAGTGCTCAGCCGCACCCAGGTGCCGCTAGGGTTGTGAGGATTGTATTCCACAACGTAGGTGCACCATCCATCACATGAAGAATAATTTCTGAATCGCTAAGCGTGTAAACCGTATTCAATAGGTCAGTCTTACGAATGAAATATTGAGTGGGCTTCTCACGAGCGTGTCCAGCTTCACGATACGATGCTTGATTGGCACGAGAACGTTGTCGGTCAAGCCAGTTGCGATTCATGAAGTAAGTCATGAATGCATTTCGCAATGTATCCCAATTAGCTTCAATGGTATTGCGATAGGCTTTTGGTAAGGACCAGTACCAAGTCTCAGCAATATAGCGGCTGATCAATTCCCAAAGCAGTGGGAAGCCCTCAACCGTATTCTCCGGGACTTAGAAAGACTTACCTTAATTGACGGCACGTTTGTATATCGCCTTCGCGCATCAAATTATAAGATTCTACTTCGTGCCCTGGAGACAGTGCGCCGCGAATGTGAAAACTCGTTCGTTTTGGAAGGAAAAACTCCGCCTGCCTTACCTCAATGGGGTGATCGGGATGATATCAACGATGCTTTTCGTCCAAACGACTTCGAGATTCTTGGCGTTTGCTTCAGAGTAGAGGTCGAGAATTTTCTGATGCTTGCACATAAGTATTATGACTTTCAACTCCACCAACCGCGTGATCGTGATCCTGACATTACCGAAGCTGCTTCAAGAATCTATTCTTCGCAAGGGAACATTACTGCTAAGCCTGAACCCCCGACTACTCCGACCCTACCTGAGAATAGGAGAGAGTCGCAGCAGTTCAATCCTTACGGTGTCCCAAGAATGGCTTCAACGCCGCCGCTTCGTGTTCCACGCCACTGGAAGTCAGCATCCGATGAATCTACAACTTATCCACTTACTCAGGACACAAGTTTTCGAAATCCGCTTCCTACTGGCTTGCCTAGAGGAAATCAGCGAATTTCTGAACTCTTTGAACCTATGGAAGGATTATTTCAACCTGATCGTTCTTATATTCCGACTATGGAGCCTGAGGAAGCTGACCAGATGCGTCGCATGCATCCCCAAGGAAATTCCGGTAATTTCCGTGAAGCTCGACAACCTAGTATGTCAAATGCTTACGGTGGAATTCGTTCTCAACCAGCCCAACCAACTCCGCTTCAGCAACCACCAGCCTCTGGGGCACCCCCTGGCGGTGACCCGGACGATGATGATCCTGATGGCGGAAATGGTCCTGGCCTTCCGAATGTTCCTCCTATGCCTCCACCTCGACTGCCAAGAAATAATATGACTCCTGGGGTAACTATATCTGGAGCCAACTTATACGGTCCGGGAGGAAGTAGGGAGCCTCATTTTGAATTCAAATCAAAAACTGAGAACGTACCAACTTGGGACGGAAACGTGGATACAATTGTCCGGTGGATCCTCAAAGTTAATGGCATTGCACGTGAATCGTCAACAGTTTGGCGACAGCTTGGAAGAATTGCACCTCGCCGACTTCAAGGCGAAGCTGAGACTTGGTACTGGTCCTTACCAAAAGCCTATCGCAATACCATTGAAGCTAATTGGGATACATTGCGAAATGCATTCATGACTTACTTCATGAATCGCAACTGGCTTGACCGACAACGTTCTCGTGCCAATCAAGCATCGTATCGTGAAGCTGGACACGCTCGTGAGAAGCCCACTCAATATTTCATTCGTAAGACTGACCTATTGAATACGGTTTACACGCTTAGCGATTCAGAAATTATTCTTCATGTGATGGATGGTGCACCTACGTTGTGGAATACAATCCTCACAACCCAACTGTATCAAGATGTGGTTGCTGCGATTCGTTTCCATGAAGAGGCGTTAATGAAGCTTGATATGCGCGAACGGGATAACAGACCTTATCGCGAGTATGACAACTCGAATCGATCCTCGTTTCGCTCTGCTCGCGCAAACCTAGTCGGTTGGTCTTCAAATCTTTCTGAACCGAAGTTTCCGAAGGATGATCGTAATGTGTCGAAGCGTGCAACTCCTGAATCGAAAGGAGTTCGTCCTTGTCGTCACTGCGGGAGCGGTAAGCATTGGGATAATGAGTGTAAGCACTCCTTTGAAGGAAATCGTGCTGCACGCACTAACCTAGCTTCCGCGACCCGTGAGGACTTTGATGCGCAAGATCAATATGATGACCTATATTACGGGCTTGGAAGTGACGAAGAAAGCGAAATTGACCCGAGCATGGAACCACAGCAGGGTTTTGAGCAAACCCCTCAGATTACTGAATCTGCATCCAACGATGCGGAAGTCACTTCAGCCCTGGGGGGGAATATTGAGGAAAATTTGCCGTCTTCGGAACTTAAAATCGATTCGGACGACGTACCTTTGACCACTGACAGTGTTTCAGGCACTTCAGAAACTTCTTGTGAAAGCTACTATTCGAAGCCTTCATTGAACCGAAGGTCTAGACGGCGTCTCGCTAGAAAAATCAAAGCTGTGAATTATAGAGTAATTCATACCGAAGCGCAAGTCGCTGAACAACGGCCTTTGATTGAACTACGAAAGCACATGGCACGCCCAGCTGGCTCTTCTTTTCTTGGCTCACTCGCTACCGAAGCCACTGCGACTATAGGAAGTCTGGAAACTGATCCTGTGCAAGTCATCATCGATTCCGGATCTGACATCACTCTAATATCGCGAACAACCTTAGAATCACTTACCAATCCGCCGAAGGTGAAATCTGGTCACGATGTGAAGCTTATCCAAGTAACTGGACGTTCGTCTATTTCCGGATATGTTAGCATCGATCTGTTTTTCATACAAACGACGGACCGGTAAAGTTGAATGTTGAAGCATACGTAGTTAACGGGATGTCAACTCCGTTCATTTTAGGCAATGACTTTGCTGATCAGTATTCTATCTCAATCGTCAGGGACGAAGGAGAAACTTACCTACGCTTCGGAAGCTCGGGAAGGCAATTAAAGGTTGAATCCTCCACTTCCCCGCCGATCGTTGATGACGAAGGACATGCTTTCAAGGTCAAAGTTCAAACTGAGGTAAAACAAAACGGTCAATCCAAGGGTATACATCGTCGAAATCAGAAATTAAAACGACGAATTCACCAGCGCCAGAGGAACGCGGAAGTTTGGGCAACTGAACGCACCGTTATTTCCCCAGAATCCAGTAAACTTGTCGCTGTTGGAGCACATTTTCCCAAGAACCAAGACTCGCTTTTTGTGGAAAGAAAAATAGCTTCAAATGGCAATGAAGACGATTTTTATGGCGCTGCTGATACTCTCATTTCAAAGGAAAAACCGGTGCTTCATGTTGCGAACTTTTCAAAGATGCCTGTCGTCATTGCGGCTGGTCAAGTTCTTGGTACTGCCCGTAATCCGAAGTCCTGGCTAGACAAATTGAATAAGTTTAGTCCAGCACAGCAGCAGAAGATCAATGCTCATGCTCACCTTATCCGCACACTTGTTGCTGGCGAATCGACAGTGGTGGACGGAGGCAAAAGTGAGAATCATTGCCGACCGGAGACAGCGGGATCTTCACCGGTGGCAGTACCTGTCATGCCGTCACCTCATCTCTCTTGCGCTGTGCGCTCAGAGACGGAAATTGCATCGAAGGCTCAACGCAATGCAACAGAACCAGACGATCCGCTGGCGGACGAACCCATAGAAGGTGGACCAAACACTGCTGAAGTTCCTCCAGAACCGGTGAGTTCGGCACAACTGCTGACAGAAATCGACATCTCACCAGATGTTACGCCGGAGCAGCGGAAGCAGCTCGAAGAGGTTCTCATACGCAATAGTTCAGCGTTCGGACTTGACGGAAGACTGGGAAACTACGGAACTAAGGTGGAGATTCCGATGAAACCAGGTGCAGAACCTGTATGGGCTGCGCCCGTCTTTATTGTGTATCGAAATGGTAAGCCGAGGATGGTGATTGACCTCAGGAAATTGAATGAAAAAGTTGTTGCAGACGAATTCGGATTGCCCCGGCAAGACGAAATTCTGCAAGCACTCTCTGGGTCTCAATGGCTCACCACCCTCGACCCTCTCGCTGGTTTTACCCAGCTCACAATGGCACCTGGATCTGCCGAGAAACTGGTCTTTCTAACACATCGTGGATTATTTCAATTCGCACGAATGCCATTTGGCTATCGAAACGGTCCCAAGTGTATTTCAACGCGTAATGCAGACGGTGCTGGCGCCGTTTCTCTGGATATTTGCTCTTGTATACATCGACGACATTGTTGTCTTTTCGCTTACCTTTGAAGACCACGTCAAGCATCTCGACCTCGTCTTCGGCGCCATCGCCGCCGCCAATATTACCCTTTCCCCTCCTAAATGCCATCTGGCATATCAGTCTCTACTTCTACTCGGGCAAAAGGTATCGCGCCTCGGTCTCTCTACTCACAAGGAGAAAGTTGACGCGATCCTACAGCTTGCCGACCCACGCAACGTTCATGAACTTCAACATTTCCTGGGAATGATGGTCTATTTCTCGGGGTACGTTCCATTTTTTGCTTGGATTTGTCAACCCTTTTTCGAACTTTTCAAGAAAGGAGTTAAATAGAGACTTTGCGGAAGCCACCGGTGGCTAATTGTGGCTCTTCGTGTGCAATAGTTTTTTGAGCCTCCCGCTCAAGTTAGCCACCCTAGCATCCCGTGAATAGGCAGAACAAATAGTGGCTAATTCACCCGGAGGCTGTCATCCAGTCTCGAGAAAAATTGGCCTCGGATAGCCACCGGTGGCTACCGCAAAGTCTCTAATGGGAATGGAACGATTTGCATAAAGAAGCTTTTGAGCTCAGTACAGGTTCTTACGAATGCTCCAGTGCGTGGTTATGCTATTGCAGGTCAACCCTATCGCGTTTATACTGATGCGTGCGACTATGGACTCGCTGGAATTTGCCAACAAGTTCAACCTGTCAAGATTCATGATCTGCGCGGTACCAAATTGTACGAGCGCTTGGAACGCGCGTATAAAAATGGTGAGAGTATTCCAACGCTCGTGACCGTGATAAAAGGCATTGATGACGTTCCCGCACCCGGTGTATGGGCCGAGAATTTTGAAGATACAACAGTTCACATCGAGCGCGTCATCTGCTACTGGTCGCGCGTGCTCAAATCCCCGGAACGAAACTATTCTCCTACGGAACGCGAAGCCCTCGCTCTCAAAGAGGCACTCATCAAATTCCAACCATTTCTTGAAGAACGTCAATCGCCGCCTGCTTACCTGGGGAACTATTTTTGCGGCTTACCCCGGACTCAAGATTGTCCATCGCGCGGGCCGTGTTCACTCCAACGTTGACCCTATCTCCCGCCTTCGCCGTCGTGTTCCGCTGCAGGACAGCCCAAGTACGGAACACATTCCTATGCTGAATCTGACTGACTGTGACCCGCTCAAGAACATGTACGATGATTTGGGTCCCCCGACTCGAAGAGAAATTACTCACTGTAGCATCAAAATACGTGCGATCCGAGCAGGAATCGGGAAGCGCAGACACAATTGCCGTCGGTGAGATTTCTCTTGACGATGAGGAAGAAGTGACCTCATTGTATACCACGGTGCGGGCATACGCCGTGTTGATAGGTATATCCAAAGATGAAATTGAAGCATGGGCCGACGCTTACCGCGAAGACCCTCATTTCTCTCAAGTCCTTGACGGTTGGAAATCGGAGAAAGATTGGTCCAACCCTCGTTTCCCTCAGTATCATTACAGCGATAATGGATTAATCTTTTTCGAAGACTGGCAAGGTCTAAGTCGCCTCTGCGTTCCGACAAAATTCCGCACATCAGTCATGGCCGAGATCCACGATACTCCGACAGAGTCTGCCCATGCTGGCTATCATCGCAGCTATAAACGACTTGCAGCAACTTACTATTGGCCTCGAATGTCTCGGGATATCAAACGATATACCTCTACATGCAATATCTGCCAGAAAAGCAAACCTCGACGACACGCCGGCATCGGTTCACTTCAACCCATTCCTATTCCGACTCGCCCATTCGAAGTTGTCTCCATGGACTTCATTCCTGAACTTCCAAACTCAGACGGCTATGATAATGTTCTCATCATTGTTGATAAGCTGGCCAAATACGGTATTTTCATTCCTTGCTCGGTCAAGATATCAGAAGTGGAGACGGCTCAATTACTCGTCATGCCCAAAAGTGACCGGAAATGCCGGAAATTCGACGCGACCACGTGATTTTCTCACGGTCTTTGTACCTGGTTATACACTTTGGACAGGTAGCAGACCATTCCCCGAGTTTCGGGGATAGAGTTGCTCTGTAGCGTCCTCCAGAGCCGCTACAATTCATGTTGTGCTTATTTGGACGCACCAAACAACAATGGTCCCGAAAGGATTGGTTCCAAATCAAAAAATTCCTGACGGATAGCTGGAGGCAGTAACAGGAACATATCTCAGCACCCAATACCTGCATATCTTACACACCATATCCTCACTATGGGCCCAATATTCTGAGAGACATGGTAAACAAAAATTTGCACTTAATTGCGGAAATCCAGTTTTCCTGTTGAAACACCGGGGGGTTGAGAGTGGTTAGCACCTGGAAAAACTTGTTCACCAGTATATCATTCAATTAGTCACACAACGGATTCAGATTGACCTCAGTTCTGCACTGAAAACGACCAAAAGAATACTCACAGAGACATTTGGGAAGGTGGAACTGGCTCAATCAAAATGAACGGCCCAAATCTTGCTGTTTCAAGGCTTTTTTTCGGCATCACTGCCTCGGATATTGAGGATGGGCATCTAATGAACAATGAAATCATAGTTTCCGCTTTGCAGTCAGCCGTGCTGCACACATTTTGTTGATTACCATCAAAATCTGACTTATCATTTTCTTTTCCATTTACCGTGCCTCCATCATGGTTTTCTAGCAAACCTTTGAGTCTTATGAAGGCAAGGTATACTAAAGACCATGAACATTCAGATTTGCAAAGAAAATACAACAAAATTTCCACAAAATAATCAGGTTTCCGGTCACTTTTGGGCATGACGAGTATTTTTCAAGCACGTCGTAACACATTTCGGACTGCCCCGACAAGTGATTTCCGACCGCGACACCCGCTGGAGAAATGACTTTTGGGCGGAAATCTGCCGCCTCATGGGAATGAAGCGAGCTTTAACAACGGCCTACCATCCAAGCGGACGGACAAACCGAGATTCTTAATCAATCTTTAGAAATAGCGCTGCGCGCTTATGTTGGTCCCTCGCGCGATGACTGGGTCAAGCATCTGGATGCTCTGGCTCTGTCCTACAACACGTCTACTCACACAAGCTCTGGGTTTACGCCTGCCTATCTCCTTTACGGATTTTATCCAGTAACTGGAAGCTCACTAATTTTACCAGGTGATTCTATCTCGCGGCCCGTCGGCAAAACTGGTGGGGGTAATACTGAGGTCACTGCTCCATTAGTTCGCAACGAAAATGCTCAGAATTTCGCCGACGAATTTGAAACTTACCGCAACCGTGCCAAGGAAAGTCTTCTTCTTGCTCAAGTTTAGCAACGACGAGCTTACAACAATGGTCGACTTCAGACCGAGTTTGAAGTTGTGGTTCTTAATCCCCACTCCCCCAAACTTCTTCGCGAAGAAAAAGGTCGCGGTAGGAAACTCTTGATGAAGTACGACGGCCCATTTGAAATCATCCGCAAAATATCTCCCGTTACATATCAACTTCGACTGCCGGTCTCATACGGACTTCACCCAGTCTTGAAAATTGCACATCTTGAATCATATCGCAAATCTATGACCTTATTTATCGTTGAAGATTATTTGGTTTTGGAATGAGGTTGAGCTCAGAGATTTCGACGGCTGACGTCGTTATGAAGCGAGGTTCTGATCGCTAACGAGGTTTACGACCGAGGTTAGCGCATTGAGCCGAGGTTCAAGATTGAGGCATCCTGGCCATTTCTGACCTCTGGTCCATGTTTCTGTAATAGTGAATGTCGCCAGAACCCTATACAGCTCTCAAGAAAAGGTAAATTAAGACCGAGTTGGCGCGTGCCGGAGAGAAATCAGATGATGGCAACAATCTCACAATGATCCGAAGGGGAGCGGAGGAGTTTCTACGAAAATCACCATGGTTGGAGGGCAGCTCAGCTAATGTGTAGGCCTAGATACTTAAGCCTCTCCGCTACCGGATTTAAGTGATCTCCACCCAGAGGCAGTGAGTAGGATGAATATTGCCACTAAAATCATAAATGAGTGTCTTTTCATGAGGCTTTGATAGTAGAAGTCTCATAGACAGTACCCTCACCAGCACGCCGATACAGTCTCAAAATGGGTCAAAAATGGGTAGCATTTTTCTATCCAGTGTCCGACTTGGTCCGACCCGTTCTGTGAGCCGTGAGAATTATTTACCATCAGTTAGCCGATTCGGCTATGATCGGCTAACCTCAGACCTCGAACCTCAGGCCTCAACCTCAATCAGCGCCCGAAACCTCAAACCGCGACAGCCCAAACCATAGACAAAGATTCAAGCACCAGCAGTAGAAAATAAACAACGAAAAAAGCATTTATACAAATCCACTGATAATCTTGTCAATCGGCCCGTTAAGTCTCTTAATTGTGAGGACTTTGACTCCAAGCCCGAAGTAGGAATTGAACGAATTCTCGCTGAACGCTGGCGGAAAATACGTGGCCGCCGCAGAGTTCAACAATTCAAGGTGCGATGGGAGGGATTTGACTCTGACCACGATGAATGGTTGACCAAACGAGCACTTCGTAATGCTCCCGCTATTTTAGAAGACTGGTCAAATTCAAAAAAGGTGCAAATACCAAGTGCTTAGACTCCGGAGAATCGGCCTCTACCTCCTTCGTGTGAATACTTCTCCTACGTCACTCCCGATATATTTAAACACCAATAGCTTGCCACAATTCCCTTAACGCCTGGTTGCGCCCACTTCTTTCCCCACACACACTTCCTCTTCTCATCATGTTCTCCTTCCGTCGTCTCCACGATGCTCCCCACAACTTCACACCATGCACTCGCTCCGATCCCGGAACCTTCACCTACGACAATCACCCTTTTGGCCCTGCCGGCCCAGTTCCCGCCAAAGACAACGACAACGACTATCCTGATTTGCTGCCGGAGCTTGTTTCTGACAGCGGCTCCAGCTATGCTACGGCCTGGCCGTCGGCCTCGGAGAACAGCACATCAGTCACCATCCGCACTCCGCGCGATGTCTTCACCTTTTCTGGCTCCTGTGATATCCGTTCTCCACCAAAAATTATCCAGAGCCTTCTCGCTATGCAACGCATTACTCGAGAATAATTGACTCTCAATCTGTTCAAGGCGGTTGCCAATTCGTCAGTTCCCTCTTTCAACGCGCCTTAGGCGTTGCCGGGCTCCAGCTTCCGGAATTGTCTGACGACGACATCGTGACCGTGCTCGAATACGGCGAGACTCGCTACAAGATTCGCGAGGCGATCACTTTCACTACACGCGCTATCCTTGAAATCATCACCACTGTTTTTCATTGCGCTGCTAACAATCATGATCCTATGATTAAGGGCGGTAATTCATATATTCCCTCCTCGATACCGGATCGCGTACTCGAGGAACTTGACCTACCCATGCAGGCATCGGCTCTGTTGCGCGAGAAGATGGGTGTGACTTATGAGTTACGCACATATCCCTCGCTGCAGAGTGCTCAAACGACTCTCAGAAACATTTATGGTGTGTCTATTGCCTCTTTTACCTACGTTCACGGGTTGAACTGTCGGAACTTGTAGACATCTGCCGCCATCTCACTCTCGTGTTGGCTTATGCCATGCTCATCTCATTCGAAAACGGGTTAGACTCCTCCATGAATTTCGGTGCTTTTATCGGTATGCACCCTTCGGAGTTCATTCCTCGCGTCCGAGCTCGCTTCCCTTTCGGCGGCTTCACTCAACTCCACGGCTACATGGCGAACAAGGAGTACTCCAATAAGATGGATTTTGGTTCGTCTTCACTTGCGAGTTTTCTTCGTTGACTTAAATCAGCACTCAGCTCTTGTTCGACTGCTTAATCCAGACTGCGAACATGTCCTTATTGGGAGCTACAACGGAAACTCCTACATCACCACATGGCCCGTTCCGGCAATTCAAGTCCCGCTCCTCGAAACCGCCCCTGTTCCGGCATCCGCTCACGATGTTCTCTCACGCGGCATTCGTCGTCGCCAGCTTAAATCTGTGCATGATTTGCTAGCCGAGCTCATGGTGTAAGATTACATTCGTGTTGACCACTCCTACCATGCGCGAGTCGCAGTCTACTTCTAGCTAGTCTAGAATCTGTGTACCATTAAATGTCTAGTGTTCAATATTAGCTGGTCTACAATCTTGTACCTTTGAATTCTTCGCGCACATGAAGACTGGGGGGGGCTCTGTGATGGATATCGGTATTATCCTCTTCCCGCGCGCTCGGCGCTCTCGGCATTGACGATCATGGGACCGTGTTCATGACGTCAATGCTGCTAAGTTCTTTTAGCAGCAAAGCGTCATACCTCTCTCTCTCTTGGATCGGCACCGATCAGATTCAATATTGACTTGCAAGGTCTGACGGAGTCATCAAGAGGTACAGTAGAATAATCCACTACTTTCCTCATGGTTCCATTGACTTCTTGAATATTCTATAATTGATCCTCGTAGATTATAAAAGGGAGTCGTTCCCTCCTGTAACGACAGCTCTAACTTACTTCTATCAATCTACGTAGATTCATCCTAAATCTTGTGTGAACCTTAAGAGAAGCCGCGCGCTCTCCTAAATTCAGCCAAGCTAGTCTTCAGTGGTAAAGCCGCGCGCTTACTTCTCGGATTAGATAGGACTGGTCGATATTCCCAGTCGTCGTAAGAAGAATAAGATCTCTTCGGACAGTTGTTCAGGTATTTACTTGATTATATAGAGGTTCTTGGTACTCAAACCGCTTACTACTTGGTTATTTTACCGAAACTAACCCGTATCTTTAACTAACCCGTATCTTTAACAGCAACTACTGGCGCAAAACAAGATTGTCATAGACCGGGACCACGCCCTCCACCTCATCGGCGCCGAATCTTTCACCACCCCCTGGGTCGTCACCATCGTCTCAGTCTCTCTCGGCGGAGGGACGGAACCAGCACGCATCGCGGTCCGAGCTGCGATCTCAGAATTCATGTGGTACAACGACGAGTTTGGCCGATGCCTTAATAAAATCACCGCCGGGATTGACCCTTCTCCACTCGACCAACAACGCTATAAGCTCACGCAGTCCATCGACCCCGTCTGGAACGCGAGAATGAAGGCCTTTGTCGTTCTCGCAAAGCCATGCACAACCTCGGCGGATTTTTGGCGCGCCCTATGCGCGCTCGTACAGGCTACAGAACTCCACCACGACCTCTTCATCATCAAAAGCCTCATCGATCCCACCATCGAATCCTTCGGCCCACGCTGCGTCTTCTGCAAGAATGAAGACCACTTCGCCTCAGCTTGCAAGTGTCTCGACGACCCCGAATTCTGGGGGCCCAACAAGCAAATTCGTGACATAACCGAAGGACTTCTCGCTACCACCAGCGGTAAGGGCCGTGGCCGCACCCAGGCACGCAACAACAATAATAACAACAACCGAGGTGGTCGCAAGCCGGCGCGTGGTGGTCGCACCAACGGTAGAAACTAGAGCAATTCCCTGATTACTTGACTCAGTATCAATTCCTGCACAATTCACGATCCCCGAAACCCCTTCCCCTACACCCAAAATGGGCTTGGTACATTCTATGTAACCTACGTAGCCTGCTGAATGAATCCCCCCCTCCTCCTCCCTCCACTGCTGGCCACAGTCTGAACACCTCAACACAAGTTAAAATGATCAGGTCAAGGCTCCTGGTGCTGGGACCAGAAGAAGTCGTACACGGACGTGTACGCAACCCGATCCCGCCAAATCTACTGACCGCGGTTACACGCGGGACAGGAAACGGGGGAGGGAACGTGCAGCCGATGCGGGAAGGCCTTGGTCAACCCACATCGGCGGCGCCGCAACGGCGAGACCTATTTAGGTCAGGGTCCGCCGGCCAGCAGTCCTGGCATGGTGTTACAGTACTCACAGTGCTCCCAGACGGCACGACGTGTAATTAACACCAACCCCGGACTTCCTGTTGCGAGCTTAGCGGGCCCAAGACAGTTCCTTACACTCGCGGCAAATTTTATTAATAACGATGGATCACATTTCAACGGAGCAAATCTAGGTACAGGCGGGTCGACGTCAATGGTTGGAAGGAGCGAGAGCTCCGCCACCGGCTCTCGTCTACCTAATGAAAACCATCTGGCTGGAGGGGAAAGCGCTCGAGGTCGCCCGGAGACGAATCGGGATGACCCTCCTCCCCACCGAGGAGAGGGCAACCCCCGACCAGTCGATGATGGGCGCACTCGAGCGCAACCTGCAATGAACCAGCAGACGGGTGATACGAGAATCACCCAAGCACAGACCGTGCAGAGGCCGACACAACCTCGGGCAAATGACAATAGCCCATTCCTTGACCCTACAGGAAGCGTGAATGACGCAAATCCCGAACCTGGAAACCCTTCCCAACGAACCAACGAACAATCTACTGGAAGGCTTGATACGGAGACTGAAGAAGAGCACAATCAAAGACGCGAGAGGGAACAGCGCAATAGACTAGATGAAGCGAGACGGAACGCACCTCCCACTAACGATCCACCAATGAACCCACCCCCACAACCACCGCCGCGTCGGGTGTACCCCGGCCCTGCTACGAACAACAGCGGACCCGGAAAGAAAAACACGAAGGCCTCAATCAAAATCGCCGCGCTGAATATCAGCGGCAACGGAGGACCCAATGCGCACAGCGCAGACAACAAGTGGTTCGAGATCTGGCAAGTAATGCGTGAACAGAAGATTGGGGCGCTGCTAGTAAGCGAAGCCCACCTTAATGAGGAACGAAGCTCCGACATCATGACAGATGTCGCACAGGAGGGGAGCCTCAGGGCCAGCAATAACCAGGGCTTCAGCGGCCCGAACGTGGAACAGCTCGGGTCGAAGCAGGGTGACATCCTGATTATCGTCCTGCACTCCATGGTCCGGTCTCCGAGAAAGCGCATCGGGGCGACCCATGAGGCGACCCGGTTGGTGGTGCAGCAAGAAGTCGAAACGGGAGAGGTAGAGAGACCACCGAGCTTGGCGGCGATTGAGCTTCTGGGCCTTCCGGAAATATTCCAGGTTTTTGTGGTCCGTCCAGATCTCAACCGGGTGCTGCGCGCCCTCAAGGAAGTGGCGCCACTCCTCAAGGGCTCGCACGATCGCAAGCATCTCCTTGTCGTGAATCTCGTATGGTGCGCGTCACTTAGTCACCGCCTCCTTTGCACTACTGCCAAATCGGCCGGAGGCCGAAATTTTTTCAAAACACCCTATTGAAGCCTGGATTTCAACCAATTTGGGGACTTTTTGAGTGGACTTTTGTTTGGTGGCCGGTACCGAACAAAATAGCGGTTTGCATCTGTTTCCTCGCTGATCATCACGTTTCCCCATCATTCCGCACGATTCCTTCCCATTCCTCGTCGATCCTCAGCTATCCTCACGAATCCTTACTATTCATCGTTGGTCCTGAGGATTTCCCAATGAATCCTAAATTTCCTCCTCTTAGCATTCAACTTTGCATCCTCAGCATTCCTGAGGATTCCGACTCATTCCTCATTTTTCTCGAACTCCGGTTGAACTTGACATTCTGACTCCGTTCTGAACTTCAACTTGCATTCATTAAGACTCCTCGTCATTCCTAGTTGATTAGGATCAGCCCCGCATCGTAACCTCCGTGTTTTTACGTGCTTTTAGCTCTCACTGAGTCGCTCCTCCTTCTTCCCGCCTCTCTTGTGCGCATTTTGTTGGACCTAAGCTCTACTTGTCGGCAATGAACACTGACCAACGACTGAACAACCTAAGAGACGCCTATCACTCCCTTCACGACAATGTTCTTTCAGCTTTGCGCACTATGGTCGGAGATCCACCGAGCTTGAATGCCGTTCGAGACAGGGCACTGGCGTTAGCTTCAGCGGCAGAGATGGTATGAAAATTTATTTTTTATGACTTCTGATACTGATTCCCTCTCAAAAGCATCGAGCTGTTGGACGAATATGCGACTCTCCAGACATCAATCACTGACATGGTCACCGCTCTCGATCTCGCATGCCACCAATCAATGGATCCCGCTGATGCTCCTCCCCTCGTTGTTTCACGCTACATTCGTACCGGTCGGCGTGGTCGGCCCCGAGTGGAAATCAATCCACAATTTTTGAGCGCTGCACTTGATCTCCGAGGGCCAACAGGGATTGCTCCCGAGCTTGGTGTTTGCGCGCGCACTGTACGGCGGGCGGCTCTGCGAGCTGGACTGGTTCAACCCGGTGCACCTGTTTTTCGATCACAAACAAATCCTAACGGCGAAATCGAAGTCATTCACACCTCGACGGCACCCCCTGTCTCTGTTATTTCGGACGCAGAACTTGATCGACTGCTTTCGGAGACGCTGGAAATTTTTCCCCAGTTCGGGCGTCGCATGATTCGCGGTCATTTGAAATCTCAAGGGTACCGTATTCCTCGAGATCGAATTACCAGCTCATACTTGCGTGTCCACGGTGCTCCCGCGATCTTCGGTGATCGCCAGATCAGCCGCAAGAAATATCGTGTCCCTGGGCCCATGTCACTCGCTCATCTTGATGGTCGACACGGTCAGTTCTCTGTAAATCACAATCAATTTTTATTGAGCTAGTCTTTGCATCAAGGCCTCATTCGCTACAAAATCGTCATACACTGCATTATTGACGGCTATTCTCGGTTTGTGCTCGGCATCCGTGTGCACAACAACAACCGAGGAGCCAGTGTTCTACGTTTGCTCCTGGACATTATTGCCCTTCACGGCTGTCCCAGCCGTATGCGAGGCGATCATGGGGTTGAAAACATCGAGGTGGCGGCGTACATGGAGCAGGTTAAAGGCTCCGGCCGAGGCTCGTTCATCTGGGGACGGTAAGTTTTACTCAGCACAGCGCTTTCCCAACTTCTACTGATTTTGTTATTATCAGAAGCGTCCACAACACGCGCATTGAACGTCTGTGGTACGACGTCACGCATGGCTTCGGGAAGAAATGGAAAGTTTTCTT
Organism: Favolaschia claudopus; assembly: GCA_037176885.1. Classification (NCBI taxonomy): domain Eukaryota; kingdom Fungi; phylum Basidiomycota; class Agaricomycetes; order Agaricales; family Mycenaceae; genus Favolaschia; species Favolaschia claudopus. The sequence continues at coordinate 367,646 of JAWWNJ010000152.1, read as the reverse complement.
TCTTGATTTGGAAACCAACCACGGCCTCAACCCCACGCGCCCAGGCCATATATGGCTCCTTCATCATTTATTCCTTGCGTCGATCAATCGCGATGCTCAGGACTGGTGTGAAGCCTGGAATTCGCATCAGCTGACGGTTCGTCGCCAACGGGAACGCAGTCCACGCGATCTCTTCACATTCGAGATGTTGCGGGAGGGTCCAAGGGGGATATCTTCCTTCTTGGCTGCTGAGGACGAGGAAATTGAAGATATTAATGAGTACGGGATCGACTGGGAGGTGAATGCGGAGCCGGAGCTAATGGCTCACTTGCTCGAGAACAATCCAGACGAGCGGGCCAACAACACTGACCCTTTTGCGTCGTCCAGCACGCCCGCAAACCTTTCGGAAGTTTTGTGTGAGCCCCCTGGTTGTCCTTTCACTCCCAGACAGCTTCAACTCCTTGACCTGCGCTTGAGTGCATCTGTTGATCTCTTTTCTCGAAACATGAACGTTCGACGATTGGTCTGGGTTCGGGCACTTGAGATTGCACAGGAAATTCAACAGGGAGTGATTAACTAGAAATTATGTATCCGTTTGCGTAGAATTCTAGAGACGATGTATGAAAACATTTCAAACGTCTTGGGTAAATACCTCGAATGAACCAACATTTAACGAATAAAAATTGAACCGTGTGATTGACTTGCGTAGAACGGAATGGAATTACAGATCGTATTTTTGGTAATAACTGATAAGGTAAACAATCAGTTCAACGGCTGAATTGCTCTGTCCTCCCAATGACTTCAAACCTATTCCTATCAAAGCTATGAGTGCAAAACCCAAACGCGAGGCGAGAAACACACTTGAACATAATAAACCAACGTTCCAAATTTTCCTTCTCCCTCCCGGTAAGTCCGAGAGTCCCAATGACCTGAGTATCTGCTTCGGGTGTGCTCCCTTTGGCCAACGCATATGTGATATCCTTTGCAGGATAAGCCTTGAACAACCCGGCTGGACCGAACACTTCCTGTAACCGAGTCACATCAAACACCAGCCCTGTAAATGCAAAGTTTTTACAATTGGACTCGAAGAGATTGGACGGAGGTGCCTTTCAATACTACAAGGATTCGTGGACCGAATGCATATTCGTCTTCGGGAATTGCAAGTTCGGCCAAAGTCATCAGGGGAGAGTTTCTATGTTGAGGTTTGAGTTGATGTTGGGTTTCAGGGAAGGAAGAGGTGGAATAGATTGTGTATCTGAGAGGGACATAGTAGCGAGACGAGGCGAGAGTCTGAAAGGAAGATTAGATCCAGATAATAAACCTGTCATCAGATGTCGATCTCGGAGGCAAAGCCGAGAGCTCACGATCACGTGAAGCTGATCTTTTGCTCTCTCCCACCCAGGGTCTCGCTTAACTAAGTAATACTACAATTGTCACTGATTTTGATGGCTAGCGATCAGCGGCGACTAACGTGGCGATCACTGACAGGTGATTAGTCGACAAACATATATCTCTCATTTATGAACGGATTTCGGTTAGCAGATAGCGCGGTAAACCTTTCTAGCCCCACAGCAGCCCAAATCCCAAAAATTGGAGTTTAAAACGATGAGGAAGGCCGAGATACAAGGTTTAGTAGGCATTAGCGAGGGGCCGTGGGAAATTACTATTAGTTGGCAATCAAGGCGGATCACTAACTAGTAAAGCCATCACTAGTCGGCTAAGAGCTAGTCAAGCGAGACCCTGCTCCCACCACCTCTTCGTCTCCGCCTCTCGTGTCCCTTGTTATGCCCGAATGCCGGGAATCCAGAGCATCATTTCTGGCAGCTATGAAACGTCTCAAACAGCTTCTTGAAGCTGGTACCAAGCTCCGGCTTCTGGGAATTGACATCGACGCTACCGAGGCTGAGGAGGCCAAGTTTCCCAAGGACCATCCTGCTTCCCTCGGCCTGCCGTATGCAATCGACTCGACCTGCACGGTCAAGCGCGGCACAAACCTGGCTCAGGAACCTGTTTATCCTCCCATGTGGCACACTACCAAGGCTGCTGGACCTGCCGATCCCGACCCGCTTACCACCCTCGAACTCAAGGATATGTCATACACATATCGATCGTTGATCCTGGATCTTGGAGCATTTCATCTCAGTGTATTCGGCCATTTTTGTCCGATTTCTCAATGATTCTGTCGAATTTTCTTCCCACCCTGACATCATTGGGGAGATGCGGTCGGACCCTCGACAAAATATAGTGCTCATGCGCTTGCTGAGTTTCTTGTCCCTTTCTGACCTCAATAGCAGCGGTAATTGGGGAAATCTTTGAATTTTTAGTTGGTTCTTGCAGCGAAAAGAGCCGTGGGAAATTTGGGCGAATCAGCCCGGTAAATTAGGTCAAATAGGCCCGTCCGAAAAGGCTTTGGTAAATTACCTCGGTTAACCAGGCGCCAGAGCTATTTCCCGCCACCCTACCGGTGAAGCAGTCCTCTATCGCTGCATCGTCCCCGTTTACGTTCCTACGGAGGTGAATGTTGCCGACTTATTCACGAAACCATTGCCGGAACCACGCCACAAGACTCTCGTCAAGATGTTGGGCATGGCTCCCCGACCGGATGCTCGTTGAGGGGGAGTGTTGAAGTATTTATTTCTCTTCCATTTACCGTACATACCTTACTTTCTCCAACTCGCAATCCGTTCCGTTACGCGTCACACATTCCTTATGTAGCTTTGTGTCACCATCACATTCCTCAGTCGTTTCCTCCACGACTGAGGTATGTGCACTCGTATCTACTGTCCTTACAGCTTACTGATTCTCCTGGTAGTTTATACTTACTGTATTCTATCAGGTATATAATACATGAGTCGTTTCCTCCACGACTGAGTTTATACTTACTGTATTCTATCAAGTTATGCCTGTACCAAGAGAGGACACAATGTTCCCTTTAATGCCTGTCCAGTAGCTATCATCTGGTAGAGTGCTGAGCAGAATGAGAGGCTGAAGCTCTGGGGGAAATGGAAATTCCAGGCGTGCAAGCCTATCAAAGCAGGTCTTGATAGCAGCTACATGAGAAAGAATCTTGTTGCGATCCATGAGCTCTGGTTCGCCTTCAATAACGAGCTTGGTGCTAAAAAGTTCTGCTAGAACACCCATTGCAGAATCGGCACGATTTTCTGCTTCGAAGCGCTGGCGCAGTTTGGCCCGGAGAAATCCAGCATTAGATTCGTTGACATACTCTGTGCGCTGTTCTGCTGAAAGAAGCTTCTGAATGACACCTAAAGCACGGCTATTACGTTCGCCAGGGGTATCCTTGAAAGCTACTCCAGTAACAGGAGCTGTGGCAGGCAGAGGAATAACGGCAGCAGCAGCAATAGAGGCATCTGAATCAGCTGCATTTGCAGCGAGGATAACAGATTCAAGCAGAGTGTAGACTCCCTGTAGGCTCAGTTCCACTGTTGTAACATGAAAAATCGGCCAGTCTTCTGCTCCGGAAAGCTCAGAAGAAGCCGAGTTTGCCGCAGTTGACATTGTGTGAGAAGTCCGAGGTGAGATAACCAGAGTCCGAGGGAATTTCGGCAACAGGTCGTGTGATTTATTGATTGGGGGAGCTTGCTGAAAAATCGGTTATTTCGAGGGCTTTATTTCGCCGGAAATAGCCTCAGATTGCCGAGGGTTTTACTGGCCGTGGCCATCGGCTTTAATCGGTCTGGCGACCGATTTGCCATCACCCTTGGAATGGCGGGGTTGCCGACGCCATCCACCCTCGACAAACATCACATGACGTGACTGTCACACTTCTATCTTGGGCTGCAATGGTAAAAAACAGTTTATTCTTCCACCACCAGGGACATTTGAGCAAATCCCTTCGACCAGACTGTTTGTTTATATGTGAAAATGTCAATAGTTCAACCACGTTCCTCTGCGCAGAGGAATTAAAAATTGATGTGTGAATGGCTTTCCATCACGGCAAGCACCGATTTCCCAACAATCAGTAATTCCACTTCAGCCGTTGGCTTTTGTATGCTGGGTATGAGGAATAAAAGTATCAGAACAGCAATATCTGTGATCTGGTCGAAGGATTTTGCTTCAAAGTACCGGAGAGTAGTTCTACGGAGGGGAGGTAACGAAAGAGGAAGTGTCACAATCAGACACGTGATGTTTGTCGAGGGTGGATGGCGTCTACCTTAACCTCAACAAGCTTAAGCACCCCGCCTTCGGCAGGGCCGGCTCGCTGCGCTCGCGTCCCTCCCTACGGCTAGTGCACAGCTTGTCGGGGCTCCGCCCCAAACCCCGCGTGTTTTTTTCTTGCTGGATTGCATGCCCTCGGCGCCGCACTACCGCTCGCTGCACTCGCGGTGCGCGGCGCCGTCGGGAAGGTTCGTGGGAACCGGGAGCAACATCTCGACAGCCGGCAGCGACATCTCGACATGGTCCCGTGGTTTCGTGTCAAAGTCACGTTACTTTTCACGTGAGCTGATCCTTGTGTTTTCATGTATAGGATATATAACCTTGCTATAACCGGTTATATCGGCTGTAAGCAGTGTTGCAATTAAGGGTTAAGACCCGACCCCAGGGACCTCTAAGGGTTCATAAGCCTTAAGCCTTAATATGGGGTTATGGGGTTATGAGCTTAATTTCCTTTTTGGGAAGTATTTTCGCACAGTCAAGAGGTCTCAATATCACCCAATTATTCCGCAAAATGCCTATGTACAGCCATGATAGTATCAACAACCTCTAAAATTCGAGTGGAGGCCCTCAAACCAGTCCTCGTGGTACGAACAGAGTCGGCGTTGTCGGCAAATGCAACTGTTTCCAAAACTGGGCTCGCACTGCCGCAGCATCCTCGAGTGCAGATTTTGAGCAGTGTTGGAATTTAAGGGGTTAATAAGGGTAAAATTTGAAGCTAAGACCTTAACCTTAACTAAGGCTCAATAATAAGGGCAAATTAAGGGTCAAGTTAAGGGCTGATTAATTTTCTTCTGCGCGAGCCAGGACCGCCTCCAGGTGTACAAAATGCAGGTCTTTCCCTCTCAGATTCCCTGAAACTTCCCGGGGACCTTCTCATTCACGCTCTGGACCTCAAATCATTCATCACTAAAATTTCAACCAAGGAACATCAAATAAATTGAGACTGTTTTGTATATTTACAATGTGTTTTCAAATGTTTCCTCGCAAACCAAAAGGCTCTTTAGAGCCTTCTCAGCTCAAGTTGGTTCAACTGGTGAGATAATGGCGCGAAGAAATGTTACATAATCGATCATTAACCCTTAATTAAGGCTTAAGTCCGTCGACAATTGAAGCTAAGGCCTGAACTTAAGGGCAAATTAAGGCTTAACTTAACTTAAGGGTTGACCTGGGCATAGATCAAACTTGTCGACTTTGCGTGTCCGGCACTCTACATATTTCTGCATGAAGCAAAGTCCTAGATAGTTGAGAATATCTACGCGGATGTAGCTACAATAGTGATGGGATCAACAGGTTGTGATTTGTCCCTATATAGTGAGCAATGGCGAAACCCGGAAATTTTAGCCTGACGTAGGATTTTTTTCTTTGAAAATCCGAATCGGCCAGATTGTAGACTTTGAGCCCCTAATGCATCTGCAAGCTTAAATTGTCCAAAAATATACAGGCGTTGGCTTACTAGAAGGGCCGCAAAAGGGCAAAAATGGCCCAAAATGGCGAAAATGAGCCAAAATTGCTGTTTTGTGAGCCTTCTAGCGAAACATCCCCTGCTTTTTTTTGGCCAAATTAAACTGGCAGATGTATTAGGGGTTTGAGGGCTAGAATATGGCCGATTCAGATTTCCACGGAAAGAATCCTACGTCAGGCTAAAAATTGGGGATTTCGGGACTGCTGGCTGTAGAAGAATAAATCACAATATTTTAATCCCATCATTACTGTAGAGTAGCTACATCCGCGTAGATACTCTCAACTATCTAGGACCTTATTTCATGCAGAAATATGTACCCAATGTTCAGAAAAGCTTGAACAACCCTGGTGCCAACACTTTCCGAGATTCCGAGTACCTCGGCTTGTGCCGCATTGATTATCTCCCCCACTGGTGGGCCGAGATACCTCGAAATTCACAGGAACTTTTGGTGAAATATTGATGCTCCTTGGATGAGGCAAATGAGGAATGTCAACCTACCTTCCTACCCAACTATCAAGTACCACCTCTCTTGTCACTCTTACCTGTGACTATCTATCCAATCTACTTGCACCACAACCTTGTGTTCTATCTGAAAACTATCGTCCTACACCTTTCACCTCTTCATACCTTCAGCCTGGTAAGCTCTTTTGCTTCTTGGCTATCTACCAGAACATCCGCTCGAGTGAACGGCGTTTGAGGGTTTGGTTTACCCTACCTCTATAAGCAGCTAAAGGGAGAAATTTACCTTGCGGGGTACTCCGAGAGTGGTGGGTGTTTAAAAGAAGACCCAAACTCTTTTCACTAGCAAGAGATTGTTCTGTCCCTCAAGAACCTTGTACCACTCTGGATTCAATCTGACGCTAATACTTCCCCGGTTGATACATCGGCTACCAACTCCTCCACAACTACACACCCTACACCAATTCCTCCCTCATTGCCAATCATGACTTCTTCCAAAGTCGTTCTTGCTACCACACCACCATACTTTGATGGCGATAAATCAAAGTACAATAACTTGTATGACGCCCTGACTACGTACATTGCTGCCTATGATGGCGAGTTCGACACAGATAAGAAGAAAATTTGGATCACCATCTCATATCTTCGTAAAGAGGATGGAGGTGAATGCTCCGAGCCCATTTTGACCTCAGCCGTGGATTGGGGGATGCTCGACGAAGGTGTTGCTACGTCTCGCATAGCAACGCCCGGTCGTCAGAATTCTGTGGGTTCACATACCGTAGTGAATGATATTCTATCCCACTCTACCTCGACCGTATCCCGCGCGATTCACAACATGAGTGTTGATGAGCTTGTAAGTGTTGCTCGTCGCCACCAGGCGCTGGCTCAATAAGCTTTGGCGGCAGCGTCAAGACGCGGGCTGACAAGCTCGCGTGAGATCCCGCCCAATGAAGGGTAAAAGCGCAGACCCACGCAATTGGGGTGCTGCTAATTTTTCGGAAGATTTCTCTGAGCGCGACTTCGACGCGCAAAGAGCAGCTCTTGAACATTAAGTATGCCGCACTTCGTACTGTCAAAACTGAACGGCATTCACCGCCACCTGGGTTCTTTGATCAGACGCCAATCAACTTGGCTTCCCCCTAACCCCGAACTCCGAGACCTTTGCTGAAGCAGAAGAACGACGACATTGTCTCTGGCCAGAGCATAGACGAGAAGATTGCTGATCTGCAAGCACAGATTAGCAGCTTGCAACGTTCTCGGACGACGACACCGACGCCGAAGGTTAACTTAACCAAGGCGCAGACAGCTGTCAAAGACATCATTGTTCGGCAGATCCGTTCCGACACCCGCGGATCCCGCCCCGAACCGACACCTCCTGCGCGCATCGCGCCAGGCAGCTTCATCGAGCGCACGTTGCGCAATGCCGAACGTGTAGATGGTTCACGCACCCCTTCCGATCCATCTGATTCCTCAGATTCCAACTCTGAGTCCTCAGACGGTTCAGGCTCCGGGAAGTCACACCCTACACGAAATTGTCGCAAGCGCCGCCGTTCATCGAAGAAGAAACGGGATTCTGACCGAAAAGATAAGATGATTTTGAAACCCATACCTCCCAAGGAGTATGACGGCTCACCCGACGCTATTGCCTTCCACCGATTTGTCAAGGAAGGTTCGAATTATGTTCAAGTTGGCAAAGTTCCTGTCAACCAACGTGTGTTCTACCTGTCCTATTATTTGACGGGTCGTGCACTGGAATTCTACAACAGCAAGGTTGAGAACGACGAACATTCTTGGATCTTAACCGATTTCTTTTGGGAGTTGTTCAACTTTTGTTTCCCTGTGAACTACCGGGAGAAACAGCGCACTCGTTTGCGTCAGTGCGTTCAAGGTTCGAAATCAGTTTTGATTCACAAGGCAGAATGGGAACGAATTTTCAATACCATTGGTCTTGAAGCCAACCAGGAAAAGGTTCTTATGTTTTGGCGTAGCCTCAACGCCGACATTCGGAAGGAGATGTTCCGTGATAAGCTCAACCTCGAAACCTCTTCTTGGTCTGAAGTCACCGCTGGTGCTGAAAGTGCCGAGATTATCGTCAAGGTTGACGACGATAATGATGAACTCGATGCTACAGATGGAACTAGCCAGCCGAAAACTCGATCCAAAGCTGAAGAACAGAAACTGGATTCAGATGTGAACGGGAAACGTCGTACCGGAGGGCGCGTTATCTCGGTTTCCAGTGCTACACCCGAACCTACCGACTCTGCGCCAAAGTCTCGCGACGGCGGCAAGCCTCTTTCAGCTAAGAAGAGAAATGAATATCTTGCTGCCGGCCGGTGCTTTAACTGCGGCGTGCATGGGCATCTTTCTCGCAACTGTCCTGATCTCAACACGATGACTTCGAAGGGAGGTAAACCTCCTGGTTTTGCATCTCACGGCATTCATTTTGCTTCAAACGACGATCGTGATGCTCTCCTGGAGAGCACAGAGGTGCTTGAGACTCTCTGATATTGCGCTGCTTTATTCCTCGACATTGAAATGGTCGTCGAGGAGGGCGAGGATACCCAGATGTTTGATTTTGATTTTTCGAAGACCATTTCTAGTTGTTGGCCGACACGACAACTGTTGGGGGGTGCTGATGGTTCAAGCGAGCCCCAAGGACCCCGGTCACAGTGATGTGTGATGTGGGCCGCTTTCCATGCCCTCGCCCGAATAGGAAATTTCAACTTCCACTGTTTCTCTGCAAGTTTGCTAGCCCGTATGGATGATTCAAGTCACCTATGACCTTATGCACCATTTTGCGATTGAGAGTCAGCTAGTTTGTCGGTAATGCGCGCCGCACGACGAGGATCACACAAAGACAAAATCAACAAATTTGGCGAAGGTGCGATCGCGAGATCAGGTGAGTTGAGGATTGGCCGCAAGACACTGGATTTTCAATAAATCGAGGTACGAGATTAGTTTGTCGGTAATGCGCGCCGCACGACGAGGATCACACAAAGACAAAATCAACAAATTTGGCGAAGGTGCGATCGCGAGATCAGGTGAGTTGAGGATTGGCCGCAAGACACTGGATTTTCAATAAATCGAGGTACGAGATTGCCTATTGAAGTCTGGCTGAGAGACACTACTGGATCTGATAACGAAGCGGTTTTGCACTTAGTTCATCAAGGACAATCTAGAGAGAAAAAATGGAGTCCGATTTGAGTTCGAACTATGGCAAGCAATTTGATTGGCAATTCGAAGACCATTTTCTAGGAGCCTTTCAAGGCGCCATATAGCGAGTTGAGTCACAATGTAAAGGTTGAAGTGCGTCTTGCGATGAATTGTACAATTGTACATGAACCAAAATTCATTGTTCAACTGGTCACGAGGCAAATTTTCAAAGTTGAGCTATTTCAATCTCTTGAAGCGTTGTAACTCCCTAGACTAGTATGATTCAAACCTAACGCTTGAAGTTGACAGTTCGCGCGGACTATCTTAAGGTAGGCGTCAGTCACTTACATACAACGAGCGGTCACATGACCAAAGTGTGACACCCATTAAGCTCCGGCCACAAAACATCAGGGTAAAAAGTGAGACCTAGAAATGGTGTATTTGAGCAAATGCAAAACATCCCTGGTCTCAGAATTCAAAAATACTGTCTTGGGATGGAGCAGTAAACCATTCTTCCGACCCATTTTTTTTGAATGCAGAAATGAGTTTTACAGCGATTGGAGCCATCTTGGTTCGGGACGATGGCGAAATTTGCCGCTTATGTAATGTTCTCACGCACCATATAGGGTAGGATCCCATCAATTACCGGCAACCCGCTAACACAACAATAGCACAACAGCATACATACACAAGCATACACACTATACCGTGACCATTGGCTGCAGTGCGCAACATCTTGGGGCATCATACAACGGTGACCAGAGAAATCTCAGAAAACATATTCCTGTCTCCAGTTATGATTACATAATGACCAATTTTTTTTTCGACCTCGAAATCGTTGAAATTGAGCAAAATCCAGCACGTTTTGTTTTCGTGTCGAGATTTTGCCGCGTTACGCGTGACGTGACACGTCATGTGACCGCTCGTTGTAAGTGACTGACGCCTACCTTACCTGATTTGTGCATGGAAATTTTGGCCGGCCAGTAGATTGCATTGAACAAATTTACGCGTTTAAATGAACTGACCACACTGGCAGTCTGGCACTTCTTGTTTACTATGTTCAGCTGTCTCATCGTAATGAAGAAAGCTAATCGTCATGAATTTCAAATTTCACATGTTTTGTCATGAAGCACATCATGAATTTCAAGATGGCTTTCATGACGGCCCAAAAGCCATTTTATGAGGACATGAATTCATGGCAGAACATCATGAAATTCATCATGAAAAATCCAGCTGAATTTTGCAAAGTCCACATCCTTGATATACAAGTCTACAAGATGTATTGAGTGAATATTTATATCACTGATATGCCTACTCTGTTGCTCTTTGCTGAGTTTGAAAATTGCGGCAAGATTGCGACCCGAAAGGGGATGCAATCGGTATGAGAAGGGTGGGATAGATGTATGCGTTGCTACATGTATGGTGTAACAGAACATGTCCTGCAAAAGCCCTCTTGGTCTAATTGGTGTGAGGCATGCGGCTAACGAAATTCGTAGCCCACGTGGTCGCCGGTTCGATTCCCAGCGAAAGCCTCAATGATTATCCGACATTATTTTGCTTCGTGCCATCTAATTTTCTCATGTTTCCCTTTGAAATTCCTGACAAACCGTCATGGAAAAACGTCAGGAAGAGGCCCAAACTTGTTAGGAATTTCATGACCCCCCAATCCTAACGTTTCGTCATGAATTCATGATGAACCAACATGAATTTCAAACTAAACTGTCATGCCCAGTGAAAACCCGGGCGCGGCAGGTATAGCCGGGTATCGGCCGAACCTCGCCTGGTATCGAGCTGCCTCCTTCGACCCAAAACCAGCCTCAGAATACGTCCCGATACCTCAGGATACACGACGGTTCCAGAGTTACCTTGCTTGACAAGGTCTCTCCAACCTCATAATTAGCTAAGCAGCACATCGGATGTAACCCATTGATGCCCGTTTTCTCCCGACGCACAGCTTTCCAAAGGCTCCAAAATATTGATCTCATCAGATCTCTCTCAGCGCTCAACAAGCGCATAACCTGAACGCAAAGTTAACGCTCAACACTCAACAGCGCTCTCCCTGCTCAGGACATCTAATAGCTATGGTCACGATTGTGCGACTTCCCTGCATCGCTCTGTCTACCCCCGGGCCACCTGCTGTGTCTTTCTATCTCAGGGTCTCAACCAAAAAACCAATATCTTTCAAGTTCCGACACTTCCGAAATCTGGAAAGTTGAAACGGTTCTGAGGTCTGAACATCTTCGGCCTTCAGCTTCATGCTACCTAAGGCCCCAATTGGGCCCGCGGGTAAAATCCTCAGAAGTAACTGGAGCAACAGTAAATCGGCAATCCGAGCTCTTCTGAACCGGATGAGACCAAGGCATTCTTGCAGCTTCAAGCTCTCATTGTGCGGCCCGTGATGCTCCTGCACCACATATACCCGCTCCCGTCGCTCTCCTATGCACGCCTTGCCTGGACCGTCACCATTGCGAGGTTGTGTCTATTCGGAGGTGGTCTTTTGGTCGAGGTAAGCTATCTCGTTTCTGCTCACCCATACACATGGCTCAACACATAGCTCAACAACTTGACCAGAAAAATGACCATGAGGTTGTTGTCATCGCACCTCTGGACGAAAATATGACCTCTGGACTAGCGTATGTCATGCTGCTTTCTATCTTTTCCTTTTGCTCATCTCCGAGTTCCAGCTTCACATGTCTATCATGCCCATGAGCAATGCTCGCCATATGTAATCCCTCTATTCATACACCTATCCTCAGCTCTGACATTCACCGACAGACTCGGCTGCACCTTCGCTCGGTCGTTGCTGTCCCTTCTCACTTCGACACCACTCGGCACGCACGCAACTCTGTCGTCCCGTCTCCCTTACGCGAGATGATCAATACCTCTGCCGTCGAGGTCGCCCCCGAGGCACCTTACATCGCCGTCAGCATTGCCGCTGCCCTTGGTAGCGCTTGCGCCACTTTTTTGAGGAGCTGACACCGATGACGAGGAGTTTTCCAATACCATCACCGACCTCGACACCGTCATCGCACCTGTACCTGCGCCCAGCTTTGGCTTTGGCATCCTGATCATCGTCGTCATCTCATGCTCCTCTGGGAACCTCGCAGCGCTGTCACAGTCCAAGCGCAGGGGATGCAACACGGGAAAACTGGGTTTAAGAAGAAGGGAGGTGATGGTGATACGGCAGATGAAGTGGTGCTATGATATTCTGGATGGCTGGTGGCGGCAGTGCGCTCTGCTTCATGTATGCTCACCTCACGCTCATCCTGTTTGCAGAGTCTAAGAATTCAGCCGATCTAGGCTTTTATTCATCTGACTCTGAACAAGAGAACTGGCAACCATCAAGACGGTTCTGCCTCAACACACCGCCAGACGGTCGAGACTGCACCAATCGAGGTTCAATGTCGCCGACAAGTTGTTTAAAGCGCTGGTCAAGTTCGTGTCAGAGGATGCAAAGTAGTTGGTGACTGTCGCCACAAAATCTTGGGCTTCTCCTGGCTGAAGATACTGCTCATATTGCAACGACGGACTGCCACACATCTCTCTTCTAAATACTTAAACTCATTTCTCATTATTGGTATCTTTGTCGGGTTACTCCTTTTGCAGCTCGCGAATGAATCACTGCATTCCCCAAGCAAGGTTTTTTCCGACGAAGTCGGAGCTTCCTAGTTTAGAATAATGGGACCACTTTAGCATAAAGTATCGGGCAGTATCGCGAGGTATTGAATTTCCTTATAGTGCCATGGATTGAATACCACTGCCCCGCCCCTCCTCCCACCACCAGCACGCTCCCGCGGGGCTGAGGATCCCTCCAGAGCGTCGCAATTGAATTGCTGGGTCGTCCCCAAGTGCCGGAAGAGACAGCGCCTGTGGGGAAAGTCAGAAAACTTCCAAGTCGAAAGCAACTGACTTTCTTACCTTCTATGCGCCGCAGCGCAAATATCGCTATCCAGCTGGAGGGGGATTAGCGAGCAGAAACGAGAGGGGAAAATACGAAACACACCGTAGGCATGTAGCGTCGAAGACGCCGACCAGCATCCACCGCTGCGCCGTGCGGCGTCGAGGTCAATGCTGAAAAGTTCAAGGCCGATGCTTAGTGAGTAAAGCAAAATAACGGGGCAGCGGGGGCGTACAATTGGTTCCGAGACAATTTGAGGAAATCTGCTTGAAGTAAAACTGAGCTTCGAATGCGTAGTGGGCGAAGTGGACTTGAGTCGGTTTACAGAAATGGGTTAGTGAGGAGTGCGGGGTGGAGACCACGGCCACTCACGGAGCGTCGTGGCTTGAAGCATGCGAGGCATCAGAGCCATTCAAAGGTGCACTGAGAGTTGTGTTGCCGTGAATACTGTATCCCGTTCCTTGATATGATGAGCATACCGTTTCCGGCACCAAAATTCACTTACAGCATTGTAAACCGAGCGAGAAAAGTGCGGCGGCTGAATAAATACATAAGAGCATGAATAGATACGGACAGAAATCGATAGAGGACTCACCAACGAACGATTTGCTGTGAGCATGGTGAATGGATTTGGGTTATGTGGCTAAGACGATATTCATGGCTACCATCGGAATCGTGGACGAGCTTCTTGGGTGTGGCGAGCATAAGCATCTGTTGCTTGGTGGTTCTCAAGGCGACAGATGCGACGGCTTTCCATTGAAGTGGGTGAGCAGATCGAGGCAGACGATGGTGGCGAGAAGAGGTCACTCCAAGTAACCGAGAACTTCGTGGGCGGCGTTGGGAGGGGATGCACAGAGCGGACAGCGAGGCGGGAACATGGTGGTGGGAGGGAAGGAGAGCGGCGGTGTCACAGCACAGTGACAACATCGATGACGCGCGTCGGCGAGCCTACACTCAGGTCACTCACATTGCCTCACAACAGTGCCGCCAGTGTCCAGAGAAGACTTTGAGATTTTTCACCAAGTCCGACTGAAGTGAACGGAAATAGACGCCTTTTACATGACGTCACGATTTTTCCTCTGAGCCTGCGCGATACTGCCCGAGTCCGCCGCAGTCAACCAATACCCAGCGATACCTGCCGCGCCTGGGTTTTCACTGGGTGTCATGATTTTCCCGACTTTAGGTCATGACCAACATCATGAAATTCAAGACCTTGCCTGGGCACAGTGTTCCCCGCGGCGGCCGTTCTCCTATCACTTGAGTTACAGCCGTTTCGAATGCGGGTTTTGATCGATGATCTTCTTTCCTTTTCGATTTTAATTGACAGTTGTTGACGATTCCGTCAACGGCACCGTGCGGCTCCACAAGTCTCCACAACTGCCGTGAGCTTAACAACTGGGCTTGAACTGGGCTCAAGTACGCATTTGAGCCCTGCTTGCTGGAGGTCAGATTGGAGCTCTGATGTATTCACAAAGGTTCGGGAAGCCTCACCATCTCACTCTATGGCAAGAGAATGCGCTGAAAGAGACGTATAGCTGATTCGGCAACGGTGGAGCCGAGAACGCGGGACCAAACACAGGTAAGCAGATCTCGAAAACAAAATCAATCAAAACCCGCATTCTTTTTCCGAAACGGCTGTAGGACAAAAATTCTGGCTGTCAGAGTTGGCCAGCGCCCCAGAACTTCATACGACTCTCTAACCGGCCCTAATCTTGCACCAAATCTGTGATGGGTGACCGAGTCCCATCTGAGCAGGGAGAAATCTTTGCCAGGGTATACGAGCTGTGCAGAACTTTTTACGAGGATCTGGTAACGTTTTGTCTGTTATCCACGTGGCTCAGTCTCAAACACCTTTCAGAGTCAATGTGGCCATTCAAGGCCAGAATTGGGGGCTATGTTGAAGGAAATTACCAGTGACATGTCTTCTCAGCTCAAACCCATTGAGCGGTTCTTGACGGGAAATTGCCCCCCATTCAACGACTGGGAGTCATTTGCTGCTGACGAGCATACGCACCGAGTGTATGTCTATGGCGGTGTTCGTCCCCGTGACAAGAGCCTTTCGCCCACCCGTGATTTTCATTGCTTGTGCTTGAAGACGTTCGAGTGGTTCGAAGTCAAGGTAAGTGTTTCAAAACCGCTGTATAGCCATTCAAGCAGATACTTGACAAGCAGTCCATGTAGCCAGTATCGTCGGACCAGCAGCTGCTCCCTGCACTGGGAGAGCCAGCCGTAGCAATCATGACCCTAAACAGCAGATCATACATGTTTCTGTTCGGCGGGTTTGATTCAAGCTCGCGAGCAACGACGAACCGCTTAATTTCCATTGACCTTGAGACTTACATCTGGCAGTATGTTGATGTGTCCGACTCTTGCATTCTACCGCGCATGTCAGCAGCCATGGTGGGTGTAAACGATGAGCTCTTCATTTTTGGGGGAAGGCAACTTTATCATGATGAGCTACCTGGTATCTTGCCCTCGTTTTCCATCGCCACTTTTCAGCAGGATAAAGGGTGGACATGGGTCGTGAAGGATCAGGTGTACCCCTCAAACGTGCGGCTCGGCCACGGCCTTAAAGCTAGTCTGATCGATAGCCGAGGTACCGTCCTACTTTCCCGAGGGTGGTTTGACAATACAAAGGTGGATACATTTCGTTTTGCGCAGTACCCTCTGACATTTGACAGGCTTTTGACCTATCGCCAGAGGGAATAGTACTCTTCGATACACGCAGTCGGAAATTTTATTCGGGATACGGAACGTTGGGAGAGTTTCCAAAAGAAATGGCCTGGCATCTACATGGTCCAGTCAAATTCTCCAGTACAGTTTCCGGGACCTGCTTTGCTGCATGGATTCCATACCGCAACACCAAAACCCTGATCCCGGAGATTTGGCTGTATGTTCCTCCTCCTATTAAACAGTTCTACTGTCTCGGTCTTCGTGACGCACTTTGGGAGATGGGGTACGACATGCAATCCTTGATCACGGTTGGCGGTCGAGCATTCATAATGGGTAGCCAGAAAGGGCACGACGACGACATTGGGTATGAAAGTGCTATGATTGGGGAGACAGAGAAACAACCTCAACCATGTTGGGATGTTGCTGTTGAATTACTGATCGGATAGTCCTACAGTGGTGGCAAAAAAGAATGGCCGTGGGCATTTCGATACTTTCTCGTCGTGTACCGCATATTATGTCCAAAAGAGTGACCTGGATGGCAGAAAATACTCATATTTCCATCTCTACACTGCAGATAGCCAAATTCAAAGATAGTTTTCCCTATAATCAATACGCTAAAGCTCATAATGCATCAGCCTTTGGGGTCTACCAACTTGGTAGGCTGGTGTTTTATGGATTTTCCTCATTAGGGCTGGAACATTATGATTAAATACGCTTCCGACCCATAATGTATCATAATCTTAATATAATCTGGCGGTTTGGTCGCATATTTAATCGTGAGCGTATTATAATGTATTTTAATCTCAGAGTAACTGTATTTAATCGTATTTAATTGATTATTTTGAAATATTTGTTGACCGGTTTGCAGGTGCAAGAAACATCGGAAATACAGTCGCCAACTAGTTCCCTATGGTAATGTCAAGGTAATATACATTGCCCATACTGTTTGTTGTTCCTTTGAAGCCCTCCCTCTTCGCAGAATCCGGCAGCAAACACTCTTCCGTCCATATTTGGAAATTGTGCAACATGTAAGAATATGCGAGAATTTTAAATCTGTTGCTCCTGTAGGTAAGTCAGACTACCCTATGTGTTCCCTTCCACCATGCAATCCGACAACTAGCTCTGAGCCGGCATCATGTCCAGTTCAAGTTGAGATCACGCTATAAACAAAGCCAAATTATGGTTCAAGTTTGGCTACTAGGTACAGATAAGGCCTAGATTATTCACATACTATGGGTCATGTACTATGGGTCCCATAATCCATGTATTGTGGCCGACAGAAAGGCATTTCACTACTCCTACCCTCCCTCAAGATTACGATTAAATACGGACCCCGTACTGTAATATAATTGTACTGTAATCCCTCATATTCCTCAGACTGAGATTATGGGGGGCCCCCATATTTAATCATAATTTTAGGATTATAATCAATTATATTCAAATATAATCATAATTATATCCAGCCTTATTCCTCATAACACCTGCATGAGGTTCAGAGTGCATTTATGCATTATGATCGAGAAATTAGCGTAATTTGATGAATTTCTCTCTCTTTTCTTTGGCCCATTTTCAACGAAAATAAATACGCTGGTGGCCGAGAACACGTCCAAACATCATACTTGATGACTCGTATACCGCGAATGGGTCGTATTCCTTGGGTAGAATGGGTCTACCCAGCCGAATTTGTCATGTTTCTAACAGAATTTTCCTGGACACGCCCGCCGACCAGCTCGGCAAAATCCATGCAAAAACAGAAAAAAAGACGGAAATCGATCGGAATTTCTATATTGGGTAGGTAAATTGATTTCGCCGCAACTGTAATTGTCATGAATTTCAGAATCATTTGTGAATTTCATATTTCATGATCTCCGACGGGGTTACGGTAGAGAAGTCTGTCAATGCTCACAGATTTTGGAGCCAATTACATCTCGACTATGAATGAAGAATAGTCTAGAATAGTCTACGAGAGTAAAAAATATGTTTTCTGCTTATAATAAGAACACAGCAAGAACACAGTCGAATAAACTCGGACCGCATGCATGGGCACGGCAACATCCGAATAGCCGAAGTTGAGAGCAAAGTTGGAAAGTGAAAGTTGGGACGAAAGCTGGATGTCAGGTCTTGGTTTTGTGCACGACCTGACATCCAACTTCGAAATCGGCATCAAATTTGGACTTCCAACTTTCAAAGTCAGACCTCAAGTTGGAATGAAAGTTGGACCAAAATCGAGATATCTGAAACACCCTATTGAGATGTCTTTGAAGACATAGCCAATTGATCCTGTTTGATCCCGCACTTGGAATCCGACTGATCCCTGCTGTCAAACTCGGCATTTGCCGCGGGGTCAACCGACTATTCACTCCAACCTTCAATGCTCGCTCCCTCCGCTCAAGTTATTACATTGCTAAGAATGCACAAAAATGAAGGGTGAAGATATCCACATCCTGAAATTCCCCATGTATCTATTTTTCGACACAAAATAATCTTGCAACAGTGAACTTGAAGAGACTGCGCTGCAACTGCGCTGCGTGCAGAACAGAGTTTGACTTTCGCCATCGTACAATGGGCAGGACAACTCAAGAGGAAGCTCAAGCAGATTCTTTCAATGAATTCAAGCTGCCAACTAAATTTAATTATCCTCCGGGGCCTGTGTCTAGAGTATTATATGAATAGAAAAAATGAAGCTTTAAATTTGCTTTGGGGTGAGTAAAGGGCAATCAAATCAGCAACAACTGCAGCTTACTAGCTGCTTTAAACGTGCTCTTGGTGCAAACTTCTCCTGCCGTGCAACAAGAAACTCCGCACATCAATTTAACACCCAGGTTTATTATTCTCCGCGGCCCCCACACCCAACCAGCCATCTCTCTGGCTAAGAAGTGCTGCTCTTGAGGACTGGATATTCTTGACCGCCTGATTATCTATTGAAATGGAACAGA
This sequence comes from Favolaschia claudopus, assembly GCA_037176885.1. Classification (NCBI taxonomy): domain Eukaryota; kingdom Fungi; phylum Basidiomycota; class Agaricomycetes; order Agaricales; family Mycenaceae; genus Favolaschia; species Favolaschia claudopus. The sequence goes on along the minus strand of JAWWNJ010000152.1, from coordinate 348,910 downwards.
AGTTCTGCACCCAGCCTTGGACCCAGGTGAGAAGGTAAGGGAAACCGAGAAGGATATCGAGGCGAATAGGAACCGGACAGCCGTTCTTATTTGAAATACTAAAACATTATATAGATACCTTGCTCATTATGGTTTTGAATGACACAGAGAACCCAAAACGCGATGCTCATTAGGCGCTCACAAAAGACGATGCGCGAACTCGCGCTCAGCATTTGTGCGCGCCTATGATAATATCACGCTCGCGAAAGCGGCAGCGGAGACTTGGTGCGCAGACACGACAACGTCGCTAACGCACGCAAAACGCGCAGCAAAGGAAAAGACATTGAAGAAATGGACAGAGAACTGGCAGAAAACGTACCCAACGGGTAGATTCGCCCCCGCCGACCGCATCCCACCAGCGCTGAAACCCAAAAACCACTTCACTAACACAAAACGAGAAGTATATGGGCGCCTTGTCCAATGCAGAACAGGGCATGCATTTATTGGGGAATACTACGCTAAATTTGTGCCTACAGAACCAATCGCTTATCAATGCGGCGAGCGACTGCAGACGAGAGAACACGTACTAAGAGAGTGCGAGGACTACGAGGAATATCGCGGAGTGCTCCGAGAAGCATCCGAGGAACTCTCTCTGCCGGATTTGCTGGGAACCGAAGATGGCTTGCAGGCATTGGCGAAGTTCTTGGAGAAGTCGGGTGCGTTCACCAAGACGGGCCAACCACGAAATACGACGGAACCCTTGACGGCCGACGAAGAATTTGACAGGGCGATAGAGGAAGAGGAGGAGGGCTCAGAAGGAGAAGGAAGGGCAGAGGAGCCCGAGGGGAGCGTGGATAGTGACGATGAAGACTAACGGCCTTCGCGCCATGCCAACATCACGCTTCGCGGCCCGGAAAACGACCCGGCTCCCACAACCACATTGCGACGCAAGAGACACACTGGCCAATAACTTATTTTATTTTCCTTTCATGCGCTTAGGATACATGCCCTCACCTCTCTCCCATCCCGGCCTTTTACCCTCTTGTCCATTCGAGTTTACCGCACGCTTTCGACGCCGATTTTACCGCAGATTGGATACTTTTGAACAAAATGCAGACACAGCTGCAATTGATACGTTTTTAGAACCACTGTTTGGCGCAATAACTCAGCCGATTCTCGGTGTATGACCTTGCTTATGAGCTCATTTTGATCCTACAACATTTATCCCGCCGACTGACCGGATCGATGTCCAATCTGGATATTCAGAATCGTTCCTCTCATTACACTGAACGATACCGTATGCTCAGATCAACAGAATTGCACCAACAATGCAGAATTTTGGCCGATTTTGGACACACCAGAACAAAATATTCAACACGCGATACCGTCTTCCTCCAGGCCAGTACAAAAAAATCTTGATAATGTGTCTAGGACATAGGGCCATGAAGCAGAACACTTGACCTTGCATCGGGAACCATCAGTGGGTCGGCACCAGTTGAAATATGCTAAGGTGGCCCAGAAGCTGGTCGCTGACAACTATCTAAAAAGTTGGAATACGCTGCAGACCAAGTCTGTCCGTCCTCGCGAAGATCAGATGCATGTCGCCATGCGTGTTTCTCTTTTGATTCGATAGGGGAAGGCTGGTCCAATGGGTACCGGCACCTTTCGAAGTCTGGGTGAGCAGATGCGAAGACAATGAGTCGCCGCCTTGACGTGGTCTTCGTTCAGGCTAACGCGTGGGCGCAATTTCCCATCGAAGTTCATGATATCGGCCGCATCGCAGGGAAATTCATCGACAACAATTTGACCCACCCTTCCTAAATTATCCGATCCGTCGCGATCATCCTCTCCATCTTCATCCCAGTCTTCTTCCTGAGCAACATCCTAGTCCCTGATCTTCGATGTTCGCACCTTGTCAATTCTAGCCACGAAATCCCAGATCGAAATGTCTTTCAAGGCCTCCCCTCTACTTTGATAATCGGCAATTGGACTCGAAGCTGGTTTATAGTTCCCAGACGGGTCCACTACCAATACCAACTCCTCCTCTCCTCCAGCTGCATCAACACTTGAGTTGCCATCGTCCACCTCGACGTTGCCTTCTTGCTGGTTTTCTGAATGGGATACGATGTTATTGACATAGCATTCTGGGCTGGGATCCTCGGACTCAATGAATCTCTCGTACGTGCCGCGTGTGGGACTTGAGCTTCAAGCGCTCCGTAGGACCAGTAGGCCGGTCCCACAGCGCGGTCATCCCTGCCTGCTCTTCAAATGGTTAGAAAAGGTGTGTAACTTATGATACCTGTAAGATTTTCGATAAAAAATCGACTCTGGGTGGCGACGCCTTCAGATTCGCGAACGGTACCGGGCGGCCTTTGATCATTCCACGCGCTAGATCATGTACGATGAAAAAGGACGCGCTGGATCTGTCGTCGAGAAAAATAGCAAGCTGCGGCCCGAACGGGTCGCATTTCCAAGTTTTAAATTCAATATTCAATTCGGGCAGGATGATTCTGTGATACCAAAAAAATAGTGCAGCAAGCCAGCATTCAATCAGAATCAACCCAGGGTTAAATGTCGAACTGTTCACTTCCAAATACAAAGCAAAGGTGAAGCCGAAGAGATCTGGCGCTTTCTGGAGTTCTGTGCAGTCGGGAGCTGGTCGGGAGGATCTATTGAACGCACGATAGCCACATCAGTCAAAAGGAACGCGACATCACTTGAAACTGTACTATGGAATGCGGTGGATCAGCAGCTATCACTCCGGGACAGCTCTGGATCACCCGGGAAAGCTCCGTATCATTCGGGAGATCATCTTATCACGGTGCCAGTCGTCGCCGTGCAATTGACAGCAGCCATCACAAGCACTCACCACAGCCACATCACATTTGGGTACCGCTCTGATGAAAGGCTTTTTAAAAAGGGCAAGCTCCCCCAATTATTTATTACTTATTAATATTCCAAACGGTCAATGCGTGGAGCGAATTTCCGAGAATAGCCCAAATGACTGCATTAAGTTAGCCCCATTGGGAGTCCTGATGACAGTCAGGGCTCGAGCCCTGTGTACTCCGCGCGATCAAGACCGGTTACGAGAAAACGGCTGTATATATATATACCTAAACAAGCAGGCCCCACCATTCTTCAATCTTTCTTCCACCATGTCCGCCGCCACCTTGGACTTCGGCGCGCCCTTAGACAATACGTTCGTTTTGGTCATAATTTTTTCCTCGTTGCCGGACTCAAGCAAGGCAGGATGGGTGCTATGCTCCTCGGTGTCATCTGCAGCGCCGTACTGTATGGTATCAGTGTGCTACAATGCTTCTATTATTTCATGCGTATGTGCCTGAGAATGCGCTTTCGGTGTGTATAGGGAACTCACTTTCCCTTTTATTCGACAACACAGGTTACGACGGCGATACTAAGCTGCTCAAACTTCTCGTGGGCTAACTCTTCAAGTCATTTCTCCATCTCACGACTGTTTAGGTGGTGTCAACACTTTTGCTCGATACATGCCATTTAGCCCTTGTCGTACATACCAGTTGCGCTATTCTTGAATGTCTTTCAAACCAAAATCTAACGCCACAGCAAAGTGTATCATTATCTTATCGCCAATTACTAAGAGTCACTCCGGCAGCGGATTTGGATTTGGATTTGATGGGATTTAGAGCTGATGGGTGACGATCAGTCACCAATCAGTCACCGTTGCCAACTGATGACGGGACTGTTCCCGCCAAACTGCCAGCGCATTGTCTCGTCGGCATTTTCCCGCCATCCCGCTCCATTTCCCGCCGTGCCTGCGCTGGCACTTAAGGGGTCTGCTATAGCAATAAAATTGGGCAGGCAACATATAGTAGCCATAGCGGCGCTCTTCAAGTCATGATCTGGTGGGCTGTATCATATTGAAGCTTCTAGATGAAGCGCTGACTTTCCTCAGGAGAGTCTCCTTCGCATTACCAACGGTGAAAAATGACAAGATCTTCCGCTGTCATTTAATTCAGCCTCCCCACAGGGAATTACGGCTGGAATCATCCAATTGTACGTTTGACAACATCCTCGTGTAATATCAACAATTGACAGGTTCTACGCGTATCGGATATGGAAAAGTGGGGATTTAGTATTCGCATCTCTCCTGCCTTTGTTTATCATTCACTTTAAGTGAGCCACCATAACGCCTTTGCGACGGGGTTCGTATTGCTATTGGTCCTTGCCACAGGCGTGTGGCACTGGTCAAGATCGGTCCCGTTCGGATGTTGCTGTCGGACATATCTATCACTGCAGTAAGTAGCTTTGTGGCCTGCGATCTTGAACTATCTGGCTCCGTTGCCGAGTTCAAGGCTGATCTTATATGCGCCACTGATGCTGCCTAACAACCTGGTCGACGTCGTCGTGCACGGACCATGGATTCCATCTCGTCCTCTTCCCCACGCCCCCCAAGCTGGAGGGCCCCTCACCTTCCTGACCCAAAGAACACCGCAGCCTGTGCCAGATTCCGGCTGGCTCGCAAGCGGCGTCAAGCCGCATCCAAGCAGTCACCAACCTCGGAGCTCTGGGTGGAGATGCTGTCGTTGTGGAAGCACTACAACCAACTGTCGGCAGCCATGCTGGAGCATGGTCAGCACTTCTCCTCGCTGCTGCTGCAGGTGCTCACCCGCCCCAGTCCATTTCCCCCATTCCACACCGACGAGCTCCCCGACCGTGACTCGAATGCGCAGCAACCGCCTCCCGAGCCGGACGTCATTGTTGCTGACTCTAGAATTCATCGCAGTAGATTCTAATAACCAATATTCTAGCTAATTGCTACCTATGTAAGCGCTTCCGCCATCTATCGGCGCAGCTTTTTTGCCGCTTTTGCGGCTGAACACGTCGGGCAAATCCACGATTTGGTGAACCTTAAGGCTTGAAAGCATTTTCGGTGATACTAGATATCGATTCAGCAATTTATGATGATTTAGAGAAGTAAAATAACCCATTCAGTTTCGCATCCTGATTTGGTGCAACGGACTAGACCTCTGGATCGGTTCGCTCGTCATCGTTCAGAATTTCGCCACAATCACAACTTACAAGTGTTTGAAGTGTCGTAGACGCGTCGTTTGCGTCCAGAGCGAGTCGATGGTGCGTCTTTGAGGGGACGCTCCCATCCTCCAGAAGTCTCCGTTGTTGAAGACACTGCAGCAGCAACATCTGCGACGAACTCGTTTGAGCCGGGTGGAATCAACGCGGGGGGAATTTCTGCGTTGTCGTCGAGCTGAGCCTGAACAGTTAGCTGAGGGTCGTCAACGTATTCAAGCCCGTAGTCGTCGTTGGAAATATAGGAGTCGGGGATTTTGCCTGGCGCCGGGTGTACATAAAGGCATGTCAAACCCAAATTCCTCTTCGTCATCCTCAATTGGAGGAAGAGGAATAGGCCCGGCGGTGGAATGCGGAACAGAAGGGGCAAAAATCTCTTCCACATCAGTGGAAGATTCTACAGTTGGCTGCGATGGTGCCGCGGGTTGGACAATATCACTATAATTCAATTATCAGTGAATAGAGCATCGCAAAAATGAGATACGTGCTGGATAGCCGCAGACGATGACTTATGTGCATCGGAGGAGCTGCTTTCAGTTTCGGCTTCGTTGTTTGGTCTTCGTAAAACGGTTTGTCCCATTTGAGCTTGAGCCATTTCCGCTCGTTCGCGGAAATTTCGTATGCGACAAAAACACCGTTTTCCTGGGGACTTCAATAGGTATATGGCCCCGAAGATTGTCCGTGAGAGCTGTTCTAATGTGCTGCAAGATTATATGTCCAAACGAGGAGCGAGCCTTCGTCACAAAGCGAACAGGTGAACACGAAGGCTAGCCTGCTCTGACTGCTCCAACGAATCACAAGTGAGATCGGTGACAGACGATGGAAGAACGGACGTGGGGCCAAGTCATAGTAGCCTCATAGAAGCTGGGAGACGAAGATGGCAACGCAGAGACGATCAAGATCATGCGCAATGAGCAATGTAGCCAGGCTTGAAATTTAGACAGAAGTAGTGAAATTTGAGAAGCAGTCTCTTGTGCTGGGGTAGATGAGGTGCTTGGAATCGAAGTTTGCTTGAAGTTGAGTCGAGACGATCCACGCAGGTTGCAACAGAGAGGCAGAGATGCTTGATGCGTCCCCATGCTCAAATTCATAACAGCAAGCTGAATTTATCCAGCTCTCGTGCCCGAGGGGTTCGCAACATTAATTGTCACCATTGAGTCCGATACAACTGCTCACCGCTCAGCCCCTTGCACGATGTGGATGCCGCGAACGCCACGGAAAATCGAATCAAATGGGAAGGGCGCCGGGCGGTAATCGCTAGTAGATTGGAGGCGGTGTAGATTCTGTACAGTGATTGAGTGGGACTGAATTTTGAAAAGTTGAAACCGTAGTAATAATAGAAGACAATGGGAATTGGAGATTGTAGAAACAGAGCCCGAGTTTGACAGCCTAGTAAAGAAGAGGGACACCCGAATATAAGGCAGCGGAACAGGTGGCTAATCCACCCAGAGGCTGTCATCCGGTCCCGAAAGAAATTAGCCACCAATAGCCACCAGTGGCTACCGCAAAGTCTCTAATGAGTGTAGGGTTGCTTGGGTGCTGCACCAAGTAATCTCATGAATTTACATTGACCTGGCGTTGAGTTACAGGACCCTGCCAGATAATTACACAGCCACACGGCAGATATGATCGGGCGTTTAACCACCTTAATTGGAGCACCTACCATAACCCCCGGGCCGGCCCTTCACGCCTTACCGCTTTTCGCTCGTTGTCATTAACAAAGTGTGGGACTCCAGCACGAGACAATCATCCGATGCCTGCTTTCTTCGACTGTACCGTACAATTTCGGTCAATTGTACGCCAATAAATCCGATAAATCGAGAAAAAATTATTGCCGCAATAGAAAAAGTCGAGCGTGACGCGTGACAGACGAATTGACCGAAATTATACGGTACACCCACCAAAACCCCCCTATTAGAGAGTTTGCGGTGAGCCGCCAGTAGTGCTGCCGGGAGCTGAGTTGGAGCTGAGCTCGAGGTGATTGCCCATCAGCTCGCTCGAGCTCGGAGTTGGGCCGAGGCAGCTTGGAGCTGACATCCATAAACGGAAGTTTCCGTCCCACGGTCCCCCGTCTCCTCGTTTCGAGCTACATTGCTAGTCATGGACGTGTTACCCCCCCACTCTGAGGAGCGACAGCGATCAATGATCTGAGCGTTCGCCGTGATGACGGCTTCCCGTTTGGGCAATATCCGCTCAATAAGGAAGTACCTCCGTATTTTCAGTGCTTCGTCTTGTAGCTAGCTCACTCTATGGACTCTCTCTAGATCTTGTCTCTACTACCCTAATCTACGCATAATACTCAACATGGAATCACATTCGCTCGTTCAGACGACCTCGCACCCTCAAAATTCAGTGCAATGGATGGAGGACATCTTGTGCACAACTGCAAATTCATCCAACTGCGGCGAAGATGTGTCAAGCTTAATGATTCTCCCCGGACATGGTACTTAATAACGAATAACGCGAGGGGACGTGAGTTGGTTGCAAAGTGAGCGCGTCTCGGACGTACTTCCTTTTTGAGTGGATATTTCTAAAACGGGAAGCCGTCATCCATGCCGTCCTGTTCATCATTGATGGATGTCGCTCCTCAGCGTGACCCCCCGACAAATCCAAGACTTTATATACGTTTGAACGACTATCTTCAAAAGAGTATATAAAGTCTTGTTACGAGACTACTACATTGCATTGTTTTGACCTCGTATGCACCTCAAAAATGTGGTACAATTCTCCAAAAAGTATAATAAACATATGGACAATAAAAGACTATACAGTTTATGAGTAAATTATGGAACAATACAAAGCACAATGATCATACAAGTGAATACAACGTAAAAATCAAACGGGCGAAGCCCAGGAAGATTCTATAAGATCCTTAAGCTCTTGAGTACGCCCTGCCGCAATCAACCTTTCTGCTACATCAGGGTCAATATCAACAACAGACAGATCTTCCTCGGTTACGACTAACTCGTCGCAAAATTTGATGCGATCCTGTCGATAAATAAATTTGAGAATCTGGAGCATTTCCATCATCTCGGGGGAGAGACTGTTGCGTAGGGAGGCATCTGTGTCCTTGCTCGAAGAGAAAACACGCTCGCATGGTACCGCTGAAGCCTGAACAGGCAATACATCGACCGCCACGCGAAATAGGTGCCGGAACCGATACTGGCGAGCCTGTAACAATTTAGAAACCAACACAATCACAAAGAATACTCGAAACTCACCTCCCAGTAGCGAAGCAGGTCGAGGTCCTCATATTCTGGATCCGATCCACCCAGAAGGCCCTCCCTCTCATATTCATTCAGCTCCGTGTCGACAATCTGCTCATCTTCGGCAGCCGCCCGGCGCTCCGCCTCGGCTTGCTCTTCCTCCGAAAGCGGCTGTGAATCTTGACTGCTTGGTGGAGATTCAATGTCGGAAGCAGAGAGCTCTTTTACAAGAGCACCCAGTTTTGCAAAACCAGATTTCTGTGCACGAGCGGCGTGGGACGAGGACGGCGTGTGAACAGCGCGGCGACTGGCAGTTAAAGGAATCTGGGCAGTGCTTGCAGAGTTCTGGTTAGTGCGGAACTCTCGGCGGTACTCCAGCATCTTGGTAGTTTGTCAGTAGTGCAATAATGGGAAGATTTGGGACGCACTGCTGCACGTATCCAAGTTCTGGCTTCCTCCGCATCTGACGGGGACCAGTTATCCTTGAGCCATTGAAGTTTTGTTGTCGGATTTAAAACTGAGAAATAATATGAGTGGTTGAAGCGAATGAGGTGAAGAAGAGCGAAGTGTTTACCCATGGCCAGCGCGTAAATTCGAGTGCGCCGAGACATCCCGAGGTATTCGGTGAATTTATCGACAGCGGCGTTAATACCGAGACTGATTTTCGGGAGCTCTCGAGCAAGAAGCTTGAGTGCGGCAATGAGCTGCTCATAGAGTGGGAGCACATAGGACAGGGTAGGCGCTTTCTCCGCAGATACTATCTCCTGGACAAGATGTGGGACCTGTAAAAAGCGCCGAATGTCGACGAGCACAGTCTTGGCGATCGGATCGAGTCGGTCATCTGAAATCTCGACTTGCATTGGGTCGTCGAGAAATGCCTCAACAGCCTGAACGAAATTGCAAGTCAAATTCAATCCCTACCAGCAAGAAAAAACAATAGAACAAACCAAATCTTGCTCAAGATACCGGTCTATCATCAAGAACGTAGCCGACCAACGCGTGTCGACATCTTGCAAGAGCTGTATGACGCGCAGCTTCAAGGCGGGTTCGCCGAAGCCGCCCTCCTCGTTGCCACGTTCTATCTTCTCCTTAAAATTATCCCGTCGTTGACCAGACGCTCGGCACGATGTAACGAGTGTCCGAGTTTGTTTGACTGGATTTTTTCTTAGCGCCTCCCAATACCCGACATCCTGCTTCAGTGCCTCGGGAATCGGCGTGCCGTAGTTGTCCGAATCGACACCATCTTGATAAGCAGGTAATTCGGGAAGTGTTGTGAGAGCGGCTTTGACAGCAATATTGACGACATGCGGAAAACAGCTGAACACGGTTAGCCCTCAGACTCGGGAATAAATCATCAAAACTCACCGAATTCTGTTCCCTTCCGCATCGAAAGGAATTCCGAGTACGGCGAGCTCCTGCGCAATATACACCATGCATGTGTTATTGTTGCTAGCATTGTCGCATGTAATCATTCCGACCTGAGTGATCATCAGCAGGCCGTTCAATTCACAACTCTATGTGACTTACTTTGTGCAAACAACCAATCTCCTTCAAAACTTGTACAAAGATTTTGGCGATATTTTGACCGGTGTGTCTCCCGTCCAATCGACGAAAAGCAACGAGCCGAGTTTTAAGTACAAGGTGCCCATTTGCGTCTCGGACGATGTAGTGCGCGGTAATCCCCAGATGCGAGTCAAGATTTTCGCGACTCCACACGTCCTGGGTGTAAGACTGTCGCCCAAGCGAGTTCTGCGCATATAATTAGAAGGTGAATCGTTAGAATATGACATGACATACCTGTATTTCATGAATCATTAACTGATATTTGGCCTGGAACTGTTTGACAATCAATTCTGATAACTTCGTGCGATGTGGAATGTCCTTGTCCTCTAATTGAGTCCCAATAAAGAGGAGGAGATCACGGAGCTCGGGACAGTCCACCACGTCCAGAGACTAAACAAATATATCAGAATCGCAAGAAACAATGATGAGATAGCACCAACCTGATCATCAACAGCGATCCACTTAACCAATCGTTCGTAGAATCCGGGAATAGAAAATTCCTCTCGCTCTCCCGGAGTCTTCGGCGCCTTTGCGAGAATATCCCAATTCTTGAGCCCCTTCAGGATGACCATATCCTTCCAAACTTTGCCATGTTCTCCCTCAAGATGATTTCGGATGGTCTTGGTTTGTCCAGGACCATTCTTCCATGCCTTCCATTTCGGAAATCTAACGATGGAAGGGTTCAGATAGCGAAAACAAAAACAGAACACACTTGAACACTCACGGACAGAGGCGGCACGACAAATGGGAAAACACCTTTTTATCCGGTCGATCTTCCTTCATTTCCGTTGGTTCTGGTGCGACGGTTGGCGCAGAAGCGCCTTGAACGCCTCGAACAAAATACCAAACATCTGTTGCATCGTCTCCGGATGCCGAAGATTGATTGACCAAAGAGCCGAAGTTGGGGTGAGGGATTGAAGGATGGGAAACTGATTCAGAGGCAGCTGCTGCCGCTGCAACATTTGGGTCAGACGGACCGACCCCGAACACAGCCGGTTCGGAGGTGGAGTTGGGGTCGATGCGGCGACGGGTGCGCGATGTAGCTGCCGAGTTAGCGTTGGGATTCGCTTTACGTTTCTTCTTGCGCTGTGGCGGAGCGAGGCCGGCATTAATCGTGTTAGTCGCGTCGACAAATGGTGCATGGGTTGCCGCAGAGGAAGGGGGAGGAATCACGGTGTTAAATGAGGCGGGGTATGTATTTTGAAAGCCGTAAGTCTGGCCGAAAGTGACGGGAGGTGGTGGAGGATACGGCGATCCGGGGATGAAAGCTTGAGGCGGGAGAGGCATGGCATGAGCCTGAGAGCCAGGCCAGGAGCCAAAGACGTTGGGCGTGGGGTAGGAATTCGTTGTGAAATTGTTTTGACGCGGGGGTTGGATGTAGCAAGTGCATGCCTGCGGGTTGCCGCATTGGCAGGACGGCGAGGCCATGGGAGTTCACAAGAGGGAGGGTTGGAATGGAGTATAATTGGGGCAATATATATAACATTTCGGAGGTATCTATTGCGCGTACCTTGGACCCTGAGTGCGCCAACGCACTATCCCGACGCGCCACCTTTGCGTCATATTTCCAGCTCTGTGTGGGGCGTTTCGCATTCTCCGTAGCAGCCAGGCGGTGACGTCGACGCCAAGCGAGGTTGAGGTGAATCATAGGAGGATTGGTTCGCGGCAGGAACGCGCTAACCGGTGAGCGGGAGGACGAGGATTGTGCTTGACGCGCCAGTCACTCAGTGACGCTGTCAAAAGTGTCACAGTGCCTGTTTTGGGGGCCGAGGCGAGGCGAGCTGGCATCACCTCGAGGTGCCGTTTATGGTAACGGGCCGAGTTGGAGCTGAACTCAGCTCGGAGCTAACTCCAGCTTCCGGCAGCACTAGCCGCCAGAAGCCACCTGGTGGCTCTCACGGCATGCGCTGTGGAGCGGCTACGTCATATGGTGGCTTCCTGGACCGGCGGCTTGCTCAATGGTGGCTAACTGCAGTTTTGTCTCGTCTTTTTCTCGATAGCTAGCAAGCTTTAAGGTGCGGAAAAAATTGTAGATGAGTCGGATGTTTATATTCTGACACTCCCCATAGAAAAACGCTGGGTTTCCGGTCGAAACAAGCCAGACGACCCCGCATGCCGTCAGAGCCACCAGGTGACTTCTGGCGGCTCACCGCAAACTCTCTATTGTAAGTCCAATTTTCCGGCAATGAATCCTCATTCATAAGCAATCCGCTCCAGGTATTTAATACTTGCTTCGCATTAAAGGCCAGTCTGCCGAATCGGGATCGGACAGTCAAAGTTCGGTCACGATGTAAGCAAGTAACCACTTATTGTGAACTTCAGCGTAGGAATGAATTTTTCCTGGATTTTTGATAACACGATCTACTCGCAAGTTCCAGATGACGTGCCAGGATACAGATACAATAGAGACTTTGCGCAAGCCGCCAGAGTGGCTCTAACGGCATGCGTATACAGCGGCTAATTTCATACGGTTTTTGAGGGGTTTTTGAGGATTTTTTGTTCACGCTGGTGATATGTGAGTCTGAGAGCACGTTACGATTTTTTCCCGCCAGTCAAACTTGTGTAGGCGTTGAAAAACCAGACTGGAGTTGTTATATTAGCCGCTGGACCAGCCACCATATTGTGGAGCCGCTCCACAGCGCATGCCATTAAAGCCACCAGGGAGGCACCCGGTGGCTTGCGCAAAGTCTCCAATGATTGCGAACAGCCTGGTAATAAAGATCCCTTGGCTGATATAAACCGCACTAAATTACAGCCCAACACAAGGCCCCAGTTCAATTTTGGCCAACTTGAAGGAGAATATTTCATTGTCCACAGCTGTTCTGCCAGGCTCCAAACCAGGCTACGCTCGGGCAAGTTGCATTCCAACGCAATGTGCTCCAGCGACTCTGTGACTCTGCAGTTTATGCACGAGCCCATTGGGTGTAAATCATTTAAATGGAACCAAAAGTCCCCTACTCGAAAGGGGTCATGAATACACTTCCAAAAAAATTCTCTGGACAGCCGACGTGATGTACCAGACCGGATTGATTTCCAAATCATAGTATCGGATGGAGTGTATGTTGAAATCTCCGCAATAGCGCAGCACCTTTAGCCGCAGACACAGCGAAAGTCTTTGCTGTACTGAAAGCCAAGTGCACCCACTCTTCCTTGACCCACATCCGTTATAGCATATCACGGACCAACATCCTTCTTTACCCAAACGACGGCGTCATTGAACACGACACCTTGCGTCTGTTCTTTGCATTCCGCTCCCTACGCGAGGTGGTGCTCCACCCTGGCTCGGGATTCGACTTAGATGATTCAGATATTGATGCCCTTGCCCGCGCATGGGCGCAGCTTTACATTTTGCACCTCCACGGCAGTGGTTTCCGATGCCCCGCGTCGCGCATAACCGTCCGTGGCCTGCACTCCCTCGTGGATGTTTCAGCGGTTTTCGAGAGTATTCTGCAGTGTAGGCGAGAGTGAGGAGGGTAGACGAGCAATGTTGACAAAACAGAGGCTGGGTGAGTGGCGACGGCGGCAATGGCGACGACGGTAGGGGTGAGGACATAAGGTTGTGGCTGTGACCTTGGTATGTCCAAAAAAGGAACTCGGGACTAGCGCTGTGTTGGAATCAAAATCTGGCTTGAAAAAAAGTAAAAAAAAAAAAAGTAAAAAAAAAGAATCAGGCTACCCCAGCTGATGCCTTGATAGCCGATCATCTGAGTTCGGATGTCAAGGCGAATGTCAGATGTACTGTATTACGTACGGTTTGCGCACAATGTAAGTATCATGAAGGCCCCAATATGTACTCGAAGGTACATAACTTACATGAAATTTTATTCTAGGTATGATGGGTACATAGATTTGTTTCTTGCGAGCAACTTTTCTCAAATTCAATCCCCAAAAGTTGCACACGAGTAAGTTATCATGCTGAGAGCCGAAGTCCTGAGTGGGAACGTTGAGCTGGTAAAATCATACCAATTGCGACTTCAGGTCCTCTTTGACTTGACAGCGGTGCTCATTCAATGGCATTGCTCTCCTCATCTGTAGTGACGGTACCAACATCCAGCATTTGTATCTTAAAGTGCTGCTTTGAACTCCACCCATTGCGGGCTCTGTTTCACTTGTGGCGGCCATTGATCAGGTAGGAGCAACAAAACACATAATTTGGACTCGCAAGATAGAGTAGAGTGGGTAATTGCTTGCAATAGGTAATGCATGTAGTCAGTGCATTGATATCAAGTCCCGATTACCAGGGTTTGAGGTGGAGATCTGGAGAAGAAATGGCCACCGGCAATTGCGGTTCGGAAATCGTGCGCTTAGTCAGCTGATAGCCGAGGATTTGCTGGCAAATCTCTTTGTCTAACGACTACCTCAATCTCTGGCGTCCCTCCTCCTCAAATGTTCCTCGAGACACCCTATTTCATTGCAAGATACATTCTACTTTGAATAATATTCGTCTTCGCTGTCAATTCCACCGTCGTCGACGTCCATTTCTTCGGATAATCTCGGGTCTACTGGGGTGTCTGCAGCATCGCTTGGGTTAGCGGCAACTCGTTCCAGAACCTCTGCGCGCTTGAGGAGAGCTTCCCTGAGGTATGAGATGCGATTCTCCCGAGTTCCCCGCCCGTTCGCCCCTGTTTTCGCTTTCGGAATCCCTGAGGCAGAAGTTTTTGTGGATGTCGGCAACTCTTGGACTGGATGAGCTATCTGCCAGTCGAGCTGGAGGTCTAAGTCAGCAACAGTGAGATATCCCTGCGCTCCACGGCTGATCTGAGCGGCCGCGTCGAGATCTTCGGCTGAGGCAATGGCAACTGTGCTATCGAGAATCTGTTTAGCCTTCTCTGCGCGCGCCTTACGCTCCTCGTCGCGTATCTGGTTTTGTTCCACGACCTCCTTCATGTGCTCGATCTGAGCATGCTTCTGTTGTCGATTTTCACCGGAAGAATCCTGGACCCGAACCTTCGCTCGCAGAATTTGTCGCTGCGAGGCTGACATATTTGACAAGAACTCGGAGGTGTCGTTTTTCTTGTACATCCGCATCGCGTTGTGGTAGGGAAGCGAGATATTTGGCGCAGAGCGGCTTGAGAGCCGGATGATACCCAGCTCACTCTCGTTCCCGTCGTTTGTGAGCTCGAGCCACGCGCACTCGATGTTTTCAGGGGTGAGAGAAGCTATCGGCCCATCCTCTGCCCATTCGGTGGTGAAGCGCGGCCAGGTCAAGAGCGCACCTTTGCAATAAGCCACAACAAGGGAGTCGACATGCTCGAGATTCCACTCAACAATACGAGCTCGAGCGGCATATATGACTTCGGGCTTCTCCCACATCCGACCATTAAGTGTTGCCGTCTCGAAGCATGCATCTGCGCCGGTAACGAGTTTCGGGTTGGCGGCTATCTTTTCGAGGTGTTCACTGACTTTTTTGTGCAGGGGACCGAGGTTGAGAAGGTTATCCTGGGCGCGTAGTGGTCCGCGTATCTGCAATTGACAAAAATTCAGTTCCGCTGACATCATTGACAAGAAAACCAAACCTCGAGCATGTACGGGACATCAACACATTGATTGAGCAATGCAATGACAACAAACTCATGCCGGGTAGCCCAACACGACAGCCCACGCTCGACATTGGACTCCATCTGGTTCAATGAACGGCTTGCCTTGTTTTCTCGTACGTAGATCAAAAATTGAAGAAGCAATTCCATGTCGGTGACAATCACTTCGCAGGCTCCAGCATGGGATTGGAAGCGGGTGTTGTTGGTGTCGGCAAAGCAGAGATTAAATCCTGTTTCGTGGTCCCAGAAATAGCGAAGGGTGTCTTGTTGACCCCGTTTGCGGTCCTTGTGGCGAAAGATAGCTCCAGCAAGCGAGGCGACTTTGATAGCGCCACCCACAGAGCGATCTTCCGCCCGTGCCGCCGCTCTGCTACCCTCTCCGAGCGCGAACGTGGCTGCGTTGTCTCGATTGAACATCTTGACAGGTCCAGGAAGTCCATTGTCGATCCACCACTGCTGCATCGCATAGACGGCATCCTTGAAAACATTCAAACTCTTGTGCATACAGCATCCACCCCAGATGAAAAGGTCGACACTCTGCCTCTCAGCAAGAGTCAATTTGTCGAAGGCTTCTTGTCCAACGGTGCGCACGAATTCGGTCATCGCAGCCTTGTGTCGAGTCTGACGCTTGGCATCCGGAAGACGTTCCCATGCCTCGATTCCACCCGCAGCGGCTAACGTAGCTTGGGAGACTTCGAAAAGCTTCTTTGCCCACTCCAACGGTGCCATCTGAGCAAGGGTTAGCTCTCCTCGACGCTCTCGTTCCAACCGCCGTTTCATAGCCTCGACAAGCCGGAAGAGTTTCTTCTGGTCTTCGGCATGATCTGAATGCCAGCCCGTCACTTTCAACCAGAAATCCCGAGCGTCCTCGTCAGTCTGGCATCGATCCGAGGTCTTGTAAACCTGGTACGCAGCTTCAATCAACTCCAACCATCCCTCGAGCTGTGTTTCGCTGGTATGGTTGATTGCCATTCCGATTCCGAGGAAGAAAGTTTTCTTATTGTTGTCCTGGTCGATAACGGTAGCCCGGTGGGATTCAAGATTGATGTTCTTGTGAGTAGTTCCATCGCTGCTGAGTGTAACACCTTCAACAAAATTAACAAGAGTCTGTATCTCAAAAGAAATTGAATGAAATATACCTTTTGCCGTCCCGACGGCTTCAACAAATTGTAATGTCGATGCCACACCTCCTTCCTTGACAATACGCCGTATGCTGCGATCCGATGCGTTGCCGACGACTGCAATTCCAAGCTTTGCTGCAATCCGCCGAAGTACACTCACGACCTTATTCGGCCGGACACCATCAAGCGCAACAAGGTTGTTGATCATGTCTCTGGCAGAGTCCGGAATGACACCGTCCTCCTTAAGGGTGAAGGAGAACAGGCGGGTGATTTCTTCTCGAGCTTTTGTGGCAGCTTTTTCAACTGCAGTATCGATGCGACTTGGAATTCGACGAATTTTTTGTGCCATTGCGTGCATTTTTTGGCTTGCTACACTCCGAGCAAATTTCTGGGACGCGACCTCGGCACGGAGGGATGAGGACTCGGCCTCCAGCTGGGTAACCTCGGCCGTCAGATGGGATACCTGTGCCTTCAGTCTCCCAGTCTCTTCGAGACTCCCTGCTAAAACCGCGGCCTGCTGCTCATGGGCCTCGTGCGACCTCTTGAGCTTCTTCCTGGTACCATAATACTGCTTTTGGTACATGTCTGCACGCCGTTTAAGAACCTCCTCGCCGTCATTCTCCTTGTCAGCGCTGTCAGATGTGTGTGAGGTGTGAGAGTCTTGAGACGCGACGCGATTAAGATTGGCCGTCTGGTTTCTTTGAGCCTTGGAGCGTCTTCTGCCTGTACCCAAGTAGCGAAGGGTCTTGGAGATAGAGGGCATGACCCCGCTGCAATTTGACGCGTCGAAAACGCGTCTACGGCAGCAAGGGAGTGCTGGAAGTAAGCGTGTCGCGTTTGTTTGTTCTTGTTTCCAAAGCCTTCATCAGTGTGATAGAAGCCGTCCCAGCAGCGACCGTCACAGACCGCATATAGCCGGGAATCGTGTCAAAAGTGGGGTTTGGGACGATTCTGTAAGTATTCTTGGTAAAAGAATCAGAAAATTACTATAAGAAATGCGTAAACCGGTGTCCACCCGGAGCCGATTCCAAGCAGTTCCAAGCTGACAAAAATTCTGCTCCCAAGAATACTTTTATAATTGCATAATGAACACTTTTTCCATATAATATTATAGTCCAAATGCCCTGGTTCACGCTGCGTAAGTATTCGCCATGAAATCCTGCCAAATGGCAGGCTTCCGCATTGGGATGGCTCACGGTGATGCGATCAAATTTCCCTCACATTGCCGGTGGCCAGAAGAAAAGCGGCAAAACTTACCTGGTGGCGTGGCAATGATGTAAAATAAGTTGTGCGCACCTCTCTCCCGTCTCTCCACTCCGAGCTCAAAATGAGGAACCTGGCCATGGAGATCAAGCCACCAGCTGATACCAGTGGACCGTCTCTGGCTCGATGTCCCGCGACCCCGCTTGAAGTCAGACGTGGCAAAAGAAAACTGAAAGAGTTTGAACTCTGAAGCTTTCACGGCAGTTGAGCACTGCAGCTGCATTATAGCCAATACAGAAGTGATCCAGAGTTTGAAATGCGGTGGACTGGCGGAGGCTGATGGGAGACGGCGATCACGATGGAGGAAAGCCTCCGTGGATGCAGAGAAGATGGATGATGCTAACAACTACCAACAAACGCGGCTATCTACCGGCACAACGAGTCCTCCCACGACCGATCTCGACCAACTAACCCCACCACATGCGCCCACCACCTCTATGGCGGCGTCCCCGCCGCCACCAGCTATCCCAACCACTACTCAAGCCCCCCTCCCACATCCTCAGCCCTCTCCCGCTCCACGGCCGCCTGCTCCGCTGTCCCCTCCGCCACGTCTAACGCATCCCACCCAGCCTCTATACCCCTCTGCTCCGCCTCCAGTGCACTCCCCTTCTTCGGCACGAACGCCCGCAATCGTCGCGCGCTATGTAGACCGTCAATAGGCACTCCCTGTAGCGTCTCCAGTTTGTACGAATGCCAAATCCGCTCTCGCACACGATACGGCGTCGACCAGTACCATAAGAGCTTTCGCAGTGACTTGAAAGTGTAGTCCCACGGACTGTTTGCGACTTGAACCAGCTGCCCCTTCCTGAACACCACCCTCCCCGCCCTCGACGACATCACCTTACGATCGAACGCGGCCTTCCGACCTATCGCAGACTTCACGCGCGCAGCGTACCCGTCCAGCCGCTGTTGTGCAACATAAGCCAGCTGCGCCTCAACCTCACCCTCCCCCGGCACCCCCACTATCTCCTCCACCGCTGTCTTCGGCGTATCCACCACCATCCCCAACATCAACTCCTTCGGCCGATACCCAACGGAAGGTAAGATGCGCTTGTTCATGATGACGAGCGCCGCATCGAAATGTTCGGGCCAGTTGCGCGGCATCTTCTCCCAGGTCATCGCGTTCCACTCGTCTTCGCCAACGTTCGGTGCACACAACCGCGCCAAGATGTGGAGAAGGATTTTGTTAGCACCCTCGACCAAGCCCTGAACCCATGGAGAGTACTTAGCAACAACCCGGTGGTTTATTCCACGCCCTTTGCAGAAGTCATCCACCTCGGCACAATCGAAGTGCGGTCCGCCGTCGGTCATGAAAGTCTCTGCATCCACAAATTCATCCCCAATACGCCCCAAAGTCTTCACCGTCGTCCTTCCCGTGCCAGCTGATTTGAATTTTTCGCCCCATACGTTCTGACTGAAGACATCCAGGTACAGCCCAACGGTCTTGAAGCCACCCTTGCCCACGGGTAGCGAGAGGTAGTCGCCGACGATTAGCTCGAAAGGGTGTCGCCTCGTAATCGGATCCAGCAGCGAATGAATGTGTTTTGCACCGAACGCCTTGCACTGACCGCAATCACGAATCGCTTCCACAATCGAAGCATCTAAGCCCGGACTGCACACACTATCCATCATCCTCAATTTGATCGCGTCCCGCCCGAAGTGACCTTCCTCCGCGTGAATCTTTGCCGCCATCTCA
Organism: Favolaschia claudopus; assembly: GCA_037176885.1. Lineage (NCBI taxonomy): Eukaryota > Fungi > Basidiomycota > Agaricomycetes > Agaricales > Mycenaceae > Favolaschia > Favolaschia claudopus. The sequence goes on along the minus strand of JAWWNJ010000152.1, from coordinate 329,481 downwards.
ACTGCCTCTGCCCGAGTGATACACTCCCGCCTGGACCTTCCACGATCTCGCCGTCCGCCATACAACCGCCACAGCTTCAACCCCTCCACGAAGTAACCCGCTGCCCGATGCTTCGCCCGCTGCCGTTCCCTCTTCGTCGTCCCCATGTCCAGCTCGAACAACGCGTCGATCACCTCCACATATACCGGCTCTCCCTTAAATCGCTCGCGCAACGCCATGACCCCCTCCGGCAACGCAACCACCATAAACGCCTCACTCTCCCCGATCTGCTCCACACAAACTGCAAACAGATCGCTCACCAAACCGCTCTCCGCCTCACCATCCGCCGATACTGTCCACTCATGCCCATCACCCTTCACCCGCGCGATATCTTCGTACATCCGACTGATTACATCCGCCGCGACATTCTCCGACCCCTTGACATGCTTCGCGCCAACAATCTTGTAGTTCAGAACACCGTTCCGCCACCGCTCATGCGCAACGTTGAGCCTGTTGTTCATTAGCACATCCCTCAGCGCACTACAATCCGTCTCCAGCAACACCGGCTGCCCGTAGACGATATTCGCGAACTTGTCCAGCGAAAACTTGAGGGCCGCGAACTCCAGAACGTGTGGCGCATAGCGTTCCTCGGCTTCGGCAGTGCGTTTCGACGCAAATGCGATGGGATGCCTGCGGAGAACCTCCCTACCGCCGGGCAATCTCGATACCTGGTCCTGCGACAAAATACCCGCAAAGCCCGTCTTGCAACCATCGGTCGTGACTACGAAAGGTCGTTCCTCAACGTCGTCGAACTCGGGGGGCCGAACTACAGGTTCTGAAGTCAATATGCGCTTCAACGTCAAGAAACATGTCGTATGATCGTCTTTCCAGATTGGGTCCAGCAAGAAGTCCCGCATTGCCTGTCGGTAAACCCGCTTTGACGCACCGGCTGGAATCTTCACGGCGCGCAACATGTTGCGCAGGGGTGCTTCGACATGGACGTAGTTTTTAATGAGGTCGCGGAAGTACTGGGTGAGACCGAATGCAGTTGCGCCGCGTTTGTTGGGCGGGGCCAATTCGCTACCACGGACAGTTTCCTGAGATCCGGTGAAACCCCCTTTGGTCCAACCGTTGACCCTGCGAACACCGCTTCCGTCATGAACAACTGGGTCTTCTTCGTCGACAACGACAAGCCCGACTCCCGAATCCGCGTGAAGATCGTCCGCAGATTCCCAAGCATCTCGTCAAACTCATCCGCCGCCGTCCCCCCGTCATCCACCCACAGCTCCATAAGCTCGGAGACAATGAGATCCCACATCCGCTGCGCCACCATGTCGTTAAACGCTGTCGGTGCATCCGTCAACCCGAACGGCATCCGCATAAATGCAAAGAAACCTCGACCTGGGATAAAAACGACGATGTAGGGCTGCAAGCCCTCGTTGATATGCAGTGCAAAGAACCCTGACGCAAAGTCAAAGACAGACACGTAGCGGCGCCTAGAGAGTCTCCGTTGCTTGTCCCGAATGTCGCCCTGAGAGAACGCGACGACCTTCAAGTGCTTGTTTATCTCTGCAAAGTTCCCACATATCCGCCACGAAGGTTCACCCGGCGTGCAAGTCGTTCTCGGAGCGTCTCTCGGTGGTAGGTCCAGCCGGGGCTCCATCCCGTGTCGCCGACACTCATCCTCTACCGCATGCAACAGCTCATTATGCGTCACGGCATCCACACCCTCCTTCTCCGCCAGCGTTATAGGACTGACACACTTCACGTCGTGTGGCGCGATCCGACGAAGAACACCCGCTGCGATCCACTCATCCACCTGCTTATTCACCGCGATGCTTTGTGGTTTCGTCCAAGGCCGCTGGGGTACCACTCCCGTTGGGAATGCTAACCCATCTGGCAACACTGGCGCATATTCCGCTCCATCCACCACGCGAACCTCCCTAACCGACAACGCGAAGACGTCCGCAAATTCAACTATGAATCTGCGCACCACCTCCCGCTGCTCCTCCGTCAAATCCATCCCCACCTCCACCAGCTCGAGTATCTTCTCGACCCGCCGCGGGTTGAATGGATCTGTTGCCCTAGTAAATATACTCCCTTCCTCAGGCGGCGCGCCAGGATAGGGCGTATATGGTGACGGTACTTGGGAAACATGATTAATCCCCATCCAACAAGGCAAGACATCAAGAAGTACTCGCCTCGCGGGGGGAGTTGCGCACAACTTCACCCCCGTTGAGGCTTCGCGCGACTCTGCGTTGCCAAAAACACTCAACTTCTCCTCATTCTCATCCCCCTCCTCCACAGCGCAAGCGGGCATACACCATTCATCCACGGACGAATCATCAGCGTCGGGCAGAACAGGCACGAAAAACAAATTCACTCCCCTCGCGGGGGGAGCCACGCATGACTTCACCCCCTCAAAGGTTCCGCGCGTCCTCGGCGCATCCGTATCTTTGACTCCCTTCATCCCTTCTCCGAAACCCCGCTCATCCACACGCTCTTGGTCAGCAAAATCACCACGGGCATCAGCAACAGGCTCGACTCGCCTCGCGGGGGAGATCATACTCGAATCATCCCCCATTGCGTCTCCTCGCTTGTCTGGCAGCACGTCCTCCCCTCCACCCAACATCTCTCCTTTCCCTCCGACCTCAACCTCTTCGTGACCTACAAAATCGGCCTTGTCAGTGTCCTTCGTCTCTACAATCGATTCCACTGCCCTCGCGGGGGGAGTTGCTCGCAACTTCACCCCCATTGAGGACTCATGTCCTTTATCCCCCGCAAATACCTCCCCAGGTCGCAGCGTCTCCCTCCTTCGCACCCGAATTCGCCGTCGTCGCTGCGAACGTCTCAACAAAACTGGTGAGTCGCGAGCAGCCTGCACAGTACAACAAAAAACTCCCCTCGCGGGGGGAACCGCAGACGATACAACCCCCCGATGCGCTTCATGTGTTGCAGCCGCTCGAGCAGTCGCCCGGATCGCCTCTAATCCGACCGTACTGCACACCGCCGGATTCTGGTTTTCCAGGACTGCAGATTTCCCCCTCGACTCTACCGTCACCACGTCCCTCTTCATGTCGTGAACCGCACCAATCGCCGCCTGCAGATCTTTTCCAAACAAAAACGACCACCCTCCGCTGCTATCAAAGACCTCAAACTCCCCATGCACCCACACATCCGCCACCTCGATCTCTCCCTCCCAATGCGCGATGGACGGCACCCTCGTACCATCCGCCATTCTCAACATCTTCCTCCCCGGCCCTGTCTCCCCCAATCGATGACGAACTTTCCCAAAAAACGCGAGATCCAAGACGCTGACTTGCGCTCCTCCATCCCACAACGCCTGCACCCGCACTCTCTCCCCTCTCGGCCCCTCTATCCCAATCCAATGCATGAAAGCAGCCGTCGTTTTCTCACTCTTGCTGGGGTCCACGGTATACAGGTCAACGATTTGCATTTGAGCACCTGTAAGTACACAAGAAGTAGACCCCGCACCACCAATTTGGCCGGGTAAAGAGGCGTCGTCTTGGCCTTCGGACGCCGCCTCCTCTAAAAATCCTGCCTCTCCTCAGCAGCGCCTCCAGCCTCACTATCGTCCCCCCAAAACGGCGTCCCCACAACACCCATGTAGTTCACGTTCGCCTGACCCCCACCCGCTCCAGCCCCCAACCACATCCCACAAACCATACGAAAACGTTTCTCCAACGCATGCAGAGGCGGGGTCGTGCACGCGTTCCGCTCGTGTTTTGGTGACGTCCGCATCCCGCACGTCCAGCACTCGCCCGAGCAAGGATCTGCCGTCCCGGGACGCAAGGGGTACCCAGTCGTATCAATCGCGACCCGATCAGCCGGAATACCACCATTCCTTGCGTTCCACGACGCCACATCCGCATTGTACTGCACTCGCCCCTCCGCTGTATCTGCACGACGACGACGAAGAACCTCAGCCAGCACGCGATTCTCAGCCTCTGAACCGCCTCGCATCCGCCCATTTCTGCCGCCCCCTCCAACCCCTCCTTCACCGGTGTTCGCCGCCGCACGACCCCCCGCTGCCGCGGAACCTCCCGCTGCTGTCATAGGTCCGATCGCCACCGCCGGTGTCGACACACGCACTCCAGCCAACTGACGCGCCAGTCGATCTAGCTTTTCCTCCATCGCACGGCTCTTCTCCTCGTACTTGAATTGGTCTATAGCCGCTACCACCGCACCCTCCGGGATCTTCTTCAGTGCCGCTAAAAGGTCGTCCCAGTTGCCAGGCGCGTCACCCACAGCGATCCGCAAAGGGTTCGGGAGCGCGCTATGGAACGCCCACACGCCATCCGAAGCTGTCCCCGCACCGGCGCTCACAACGGCGTCCTCGATGCGCTCCACAAACGCACCCAAAGGCTTCACAACCCAACCTTGCGGTGTTGGTGCCGCGCCCTTCGCAAGCTCCTCGACTGTGATTCGCATACTCGAAAGCTCAGCCAAACGCTGAGCTTGAGGTTTCACAATCGCGGAGCTGCGCTCAAACCGGGCCACGAATTCCGTCTGGAAAGTCGCCCAGACGGTAGGCTTCAAAGCCTTGAACCAGACGTCCGCGGGGGACGCAGACCTGAACCTATCACCCACTTCTGTAAGCTTGTCTTCATCTGTTTTGATGCCGTGGGCACGGAAATAAATTCGCGCATCTTTCAAGAAGTCTTCAGCCGAAGTAGTATCAACATCACGAATGCCAGTAAAGTGGGGAATGGTCGCCATTGAGATCGTCTTTCTTCCAACAGGAATTGACTGAGGAGCGGTAACCACTGCCGCGGGAGACAGAATTGCGCGAACGGCAGCAGATAAAGGTGGAAGGGCAACCAGAGGCTTCAAAGACGACAGTGGCGTCGTCCACGATGGTGATTCGTCGATGTCAGCAAACAGGACGCCGGTCAAAGACAAGACGCTACCGGATTGTCGCAACGATGAGGAAGAATTGGAAGATGATAATCCTGCGTCAGGACTCAAAGGCGGAGACGCGAGACCTGGAAGTACGCTGGAGAAACTCTTTCGTCGATTCAAAGCCCGCAGAGAACGCGCCGCAATTGCAGCACTTTTCGCAGCAGCAGATCCCGTAGAAACCAAAGACGCAGTGGAACTCTTAGCTACCGCCAGTGTGTCCCTCGAAAAACCCGAATCTCGCAGATCGCAGTGGATCGGACCGAACAGTCGCGTGGGTCGAATCGCGCTCTCGTCACCACAATGGACTGGCGGAGGCTGATGGGAGACGGCGATCACGATGGAGGAAAGCCTCCGTGGATGCAGAGAAGATGGATGATGCTAACAACTACCAACAAACGCGGCTATCTACCGGCACAACGAGTCCTCCCACGACCGATCTCGACCAACTAACCCCACCACAGCGGCAGCGGAAGTCTTTCGGTATTTTTCGGCTTTGATTGCGTTGGCATTCGCGAGAACTCCGATGAACGTTTGATTCTCATTGGCTGAGGGCCTTTAGTGCATTTCGGGCAGTCGCTCCGTATGGACTAACGACTCCTCGGCAGTAGAGCTTAAAGGCCGGCTAAGAATTCAAAGATTGATTCAAACGCTGAAAACGATGAGCTTTCCGAACTACAGTGCCGGACACGCAAAGTCGACAATGTTGATTGCCGGCGAACGAGAATTTTGGGGATAAATCTGACTTCAGAATCGGATTCGCCGACCCCGGAAAAGCTCAAAAAACCACCTCCGAAATTTTTCCCGCGACATTTTGGCTGTGGCCAAATTTTTGGGGTCAAAAATCGAAACTCTGTGCACCTCTTTTGAGCTCCGAGCGCAAAAAAAATTGGTGCCGGATAGAGTACGACGGCCGAGACTGCAATCTACAGTGCAACTAGGCACTTGTCTTACACCGGCCGGTACGGCCGGGAAAAAAATTTGTGATTTTTAAATTTTTGACCATTTTCGGCGAACTCAGCGCCTCAAAATACAATTTACGCCTTCAGACCGAATATTCCCACGGTGTTTCACTTTCTCGGGCCCAGCTGGCCGAGAAATTGCACCCGTTCCCTTCGGATCTGTCATCTTGCTCTTCTCTTCTCATGCCTGCCCCCACGAAACAACGCAAAGGCGCATTTGAGCAAGAAGGCAATCACAACAGCTGGCTCGGGACGCGAAAATGGCGAACCGCCTCATTCTCTTCAACGGCGTTAAGGCGTATGCGGAGGAGCGCCACAAGCGAGCGTTGCAGAGGTTTCTGAACTGTTTTGGCACAGGTTTCCGGGAGCGTGCAGATGGCACCTTTCCCACTGCCAAAAAATTGGTACCGGGCTAGGTTTCTGTCGACACAATCCGACGCTTCTTTCGACATTGCAATCGATACCGCGACGCTTATCGGTATGGACTCAATCCTCGGCAGGCGGCATATGCCGTGAAAAAGTACTCGTCTCATCGACGGGTCCCCCACAACATTATAATGGATGTAAATATCATATCTAGGGCTTAGATATTCTCAAAACACTCTTATAGAGTAGACAACTCATAAGTAGATACATCCGAGTCGTTTTCTTGCGTTTCTGAATGATGCCGGTGGCTGCCGAATGACTTTCCCACGCCTGTTTCACTTTTTCGACCCTCTAAACACCAAATCTTGGCTGATTGCTTAGCTGTTGAATCAGAGGATGCCCAGAGCATACTAGAGTTGTTTTCCACTGTTCCCAAGTCTCTCCAATCACATTGTAAAATGTAAATGAGAAAGTTTTCTGAGGGCCGGTGTTACCTGTCACCGGCATTCAAGAAGTCACCAGTTGCACTGTAGGCGCAAATCCGTGCAAACTTTCAACACCAACTCACGGCAGCGGAACGGCACGGTGGACGGCAAGTGTGTTCGGTGACGGAATTGATCAACATAATGTAAAATGTCCAAATACGGTGATGTTTCCCAAGGAATTTGTGTCAAAACGGCTCGTGAAATTATTTTTATTTTATCAGGAACAGAACAAGCTCGATTAACGGAGTCGATTGCGCTATGTTTCGTAATTTTCCCATCAAATTTGGGTGTTCGGCCAAATTTTTGGGGGTGAATTTTTTTGATTTTGAGTTTTGGGGAAATCGGCTCGTGCAAAATTATTCTTTGGGTGTAACATCGTGTTTACACGAAGAACTAGCCGCCTGGGCATGTGTAACACCTTCCATAAATGGAAGATCAAAGTTGTCGACTTTGCGTGTCCGGCACTGTACTTCGCCAGGTAGCTGGGAAACCCCAAATACCACGCCGACGGCAAATGTTGGTCCGGAAAGAAATTGTGCGGAAGTCTGGAGGAACAAGAGAGATGCCGAACGATTACAACTAGTGATACGGTTGATGTAAACTAGACTCCGACATAGGCCAAAAATGGCCTGCAGTGAGGATAATGGAAAAATCAATCAATCAATTAGCTGGGAAGCGCTGGGTTTGATTCTTGCTTCTTCCTCTATTTTCTTGCATTTCTCCCTCTTTTCTTCGTTTGATTTTTTTTGATTTCTTGGCTGACATAGGCCATGGGTCGTTAAATAAGGCTCATTAATCAAGACTTATGTCTAAATAAGGCATACTCTGGTGTTCCGACTTGATCCCCAAAGTTCCGGTCATGATTGACATGATATATTCTCGTCCTCCTCACCAGCTCTGCGTACGCCTCCACCCATGCACGGCGGTCCGAGAAGAAACACCAGAAGAAAATAATCTCCAAGACACAAATTCCTCACGGTCCGCACTCTTTCTGGGGCAGCAACTCACAGGTCACCTTACGGTCACCCCTGACTCAAGTATCCGCCGATACGGGCCAGTAGTTTCTGTCCGCCCATCTACCAGGGTCTATGTACAGGCCTATGTACTCTGCCTTGGAGTCTGCGACTCACTACGCTACGATTCGGACCTTCTGTCCAATGTTTCATGACCCCTATTCCCGGATGGACCTTTCAAGCATCAAGAAACACTCTGTTCGAACGTTCTCTGGCGGTTTTGGCGAAGGTGAGTGACATTTCTATTCTCCCCCTTCTCACCTGAGGCACCTACGTTTTGGTGCCGTAATCACCTGTTAGGGTGGTTCTTTTGTACGAGTTAAACCCACCTCCGGGTGCGATCTGGTGCGATGCGGCGTTGAGACAGCGGAAGCTTGAATGAAGTCCGGCAGCTCCGCCAGGTTCTTTGATCGCATTAGACCAATGCAGCCTCTCCTCGCCGAATTTCCTCGAATTTCGCCTCTCAGAAGCTCTGGAAAATCAAGGCCACAGGATATTCTGTTCGCAAAGTGATCCCAAAAATCCTGCCCAATAAGATTGTTCGGCATCGGTGGGGGCAGTGTCTCTTCGGTACGTACGCTTTGCAAATTAGGTGTGTGCCTTACCTATTCCAATCGCCCTGAGCATTGTGGTTCAGCTCAAGTTGAACTTGATCGAGTCTGCGAGGACTCGAGAATTAGCCCCCCGACGGGGGCCCAGGGTTTATTGCCGTTTCTGGATGGCTAAATGGTATAAAGAAGAATAGAGGAAAGAAAGTTGAGAGGAACCCGAAGGGTGAAGATGGGACAGAAACGGGAAGAATTGAAATCAAACCCATGTTTGCGAATGAGTTTTGAGAAGGGCCCTGCGCTGAGGTGTTGCATTGTACTACTTAGGAGGACGGGAGGGTTACCTAATTCAGCGATTTGATCGGTATCTTCTCGAAAGGAAAAGCGCCTCGTGCCTCCGCCATCGTCCCGCCATCATACTCGGTGTTACAAAAAGTGACCGACAATGTGCCATTTTAGGCCGAATCGTGTAGTATTTTGTTGGTTCAAGCACATAGGAACGTTCATTGGGATGTTCTGTACCCATTTGCATGGCAGTTTGTGAGAAACGACGCCGCGAATCTCTCGCACCAGTCGGTTCAATCTGACAGCTAACATTTTGCCTTATTTAGAAGAAACCATTTGGCTCTCGCTTTGTTAGCACAGGAAACACAGTTTCAAGTATTCTATGTTGTATTTTATACACAATTCTATTGTCTGACCAAATTTGGTCTGTCTGAACCATGTCATTGGGGCTTTTTTGAGCGTCTGAATTCCACCACTCAGATTTGATTCAGTTTCAAGCTGGGTATCAGCTCGTTTTGCTACAAAAAGATGGAACTAATGTGAACATTCCAGCAGCTCTCTTGCTCTCTGTGTCAATCAAGTAACCAAGAGCTATTCAGCGACATATATTATCATCATCTACCCTCATTAACCGGGATCAACAACGGGGACAAATTCGAGGTCAAATATGCGCGACCTCTTTTCACACTATTTTGACGCCGTTTTCACAAGTATTTTGTATGACTGGATGGGATAGTGTCGTCTTTATCAGATGCAGGTTGGAAATCCGGTACGTTGATCAGATATTGTGGATATCTTTCGAGTTTTTGTGTGGTTTGTGCCGGCTGCATGCAAAAATAGTATGACGTTCAGTTTGTTGACAAGCCTCAGGAGCCTCAGACAAGGAATGTCAGGGATCTTTTCATGTATGCTGTAGAGAATTGTCAGGGGTATATTTGAAGCGCCACACTTCGAAAAAATATCACGTGGCCGTGAAGGAGTGACCAAATTATCGGTTACTTTTTGTAACACCGAGTATGCCACCTCCGCCGCGTCCTCCTCAGCCTCCCCACTCTGCCCCCCTGCGTTTATCGGAAGCGGGTTGTTGCTCAACGCTTGCGGGTCTGTATATACTCCAGGGTGCTTGATTCTGTCATCACAGCCACTCTTGAATGCCTCCGCCATTATGCATTACTCTCCGCCTGCATCCTGCGCCGCCTCGAATATGCCATTTGCTGCTCTGTTCACACATTGACGGTATATCAGGTTGAGGCGCAGCCTTTTAGCCTGAGTATCTCAACCTATCTGCACCCCTCGGCTTGCTAGCAGCGCCTCCAACTCCTTTCCCGCAATAAATCCGCATTTTGCGTACTTTTCTTGTTCCCCGGCCGAGCTACACCCCTGGCGCTTTTGTTTGGGTTGGCCAGGCTTTCCACAGCGCTTGCGACTTTGTTAACTGTCAACACTGTCTGAATCTCCTCCCTTGACCTCAAAATTTGGTTCTCCTCTGCCACCCTCCGCCCCGGAAATCTGTCGCCGTTTTCGATGCTTCATGTACGTATGCTGCTCTTTCAGCTGGAGAAGACGTTGAAAACTACCTGCTGCACGCATATTCCAGTCCGGCCTTGCCTCCTGGGCTTGCCTAGGGCTTCTGCACGACCATTTATTCAATTGCTAATGGATGTCTCGGTGCGGCGCGCTCGGTATACATACGGAAAGACTAGATCAACCCTTTTATGTCTAACTGGGCGATCTATGCTTCTTGCGCTCGAAATTTAATCCGGCTCTGTGTCCGAAACAGGTAGCGGAGGCCTTCGCGCCAGCCTTCGCGCCGACCTTCGCGACGCCTTACGTGTTCAAACTTCCGACGGTCTCTCTTTCTGTGTCTCCTCCTATGAGAAGCAAGTTCACTGAACCCTCACACATATGCCTTCGTCATCGCCCCTATGCATTGCTCACATTCATCTTACAATCTTTTCTACCATTGGTGAGCGGCTTGAATTCTTCTGTAGTGGATAATTTGTCTACAATACAATTACTTTGACAACTGCTACACCTGGCTCCTCTCCTGCGGATACGGGAGTAAATCTAGACTCTGGTTACTTCTCTATCAGGTAATCTCGTGTCCGCTGGCGCTTGAGGAGTATCTGAATAATTTGTATCTGCATGCCCCGCCGTTGGACGCCGTCTATCCGCCCCCGGCCTGGGAATGGAAACCACTGTCTGACAAGATTCTTCATCAGGCGCTGGCTTGGATGAAGCCGTACAAAGCGACTTTTCCGGATTCAGTGCCGAGCTGCGTTATGAAGGAGTGTGCTAACCTTCTCGGCCCATTTCTAGGACCCATTTACCGGTCGCTGGATGCTATGGAACATTGCCCAGGGGTGGGCTGAGCTCCGGGTGCTGGTTTTGCGGAGGCCTGGGAAACCCAACTACACAGACCCATCAGCGTTGCGACCCATAGCTTTGACGAAGGGCTTCGCTCGTCTATGGTATGGTGCGAAGACATTGCAGTTAGTATCCGAGGCCGAGCTAGCAGACATCTTGCCGGCGAATCAATATGGAGCACGCCCAGGTCGCGCTACAACGGACGCTGTACACATGGTGGTGAAGACAGTCAAAGATGCTTGGCGAGAAGGTAAAGTGGCCTCAGTTCTGTGCTTAGACATCAAAGGAGCATTTCCGAGTGTTAATATTGACCGCCTCGATGATTTACGCCTAAGGGGTGCCCCCATCCCACATGCAGAATGGGTGAGGCGACGCTTTGCCAACCGCACAGAGCGCCTGGCTTTCCACGATTTTGTGTCGGGAGCTTTCGCCATTATGGTGGGACTGGATCAAGGCGACCCCCAATCTGGAGCTTTGTGCACAATTTACAACGCGCCTTTGGCCGAGGTTCCCAGAGAGCGACGGGGCGAGTCTGGCGTCGTCTTCGCGGACGATAACACCCTCGTTGCGGTTGACTATACTTTTCAGGGCACACACAAGAAGCTCAACAGCATGATGGCTAGAGACAAGGGAGTGGTAGCATGGGGCAGCACACACAATGCAAAGTTCAGCGCTCCAAAATACCAGTTATGCGACCATGCGCGAAAACTAGTCCCATCCGGGGTTTTTTATCAACGCAAACTCGTGCCTTTACCCCGCTTCAACTTGAAGCTGGATGGGCACACCGTGGAATCTACTGACTCGATTAAACTTCTAGGCATTGTTTTGGATCGCGAATTGCGATGGAAGCCTCAAGCAGTCTAAGCTTCTGCTGCAGCCAAGGGTCATGCCTGGCTCAACCGCTTTGCGGGCTTGGGTCGGGCATCCCGCGCCGCAAATTCTATCTCGCCGTCTGCATTCCGCGTATGTTATACGGCGCCGACCTCTTCCTCTCCCCTCCCGCGGTCAATCGCTCCATTGCGTACCTCCACAAAAAGCCCCGCGAGCGTCAAGTTGTGAAGACTTTGCGCTCTATTCAGCGTCGCACTGCTCTCGCTATCACCGGTGCACTCTCATCAACTCCCACCGATGTTCTGGACGCACACGCCAACCTCCTCCCCATCACGCACCTCATTGCCAAGACCCGCTTTCGGGCCGCCCTCCGCATCTCCTCTCTCCCCTCATCTCACTTTTGTGCATCGTTTCATCGTAAGCTGAGCGCGGCAAAGGTACAATCTGCTGAGTTGGCGCCGCTCCGTACGCAGGCGACGCCATTATTGCCAACGCAGACTTCGCCAGGAGCTGCTCGTCCTCTATGTCGTCAATCTCCAGGTCGTCGAGCTGCTGCCATACGGTGTTTGGAAAGATAGCGCGAGAGGACACGACTGTGTCTGAAGCAGTTGCAGCGATGGTGGACATGGCTAAGTTCGAATCGTGCAGGCGCTGCGGAGTCTCCAATTGATATGAGGCAACTTGAATTGCGCTCGGTGGGGCTGAGGGGCCCCACCGGTTGACTTATGAGATTTTTGTCGGCTCTCCAGAAGGTCCTTAAAAAATTTCTTGTGTCTAGTACTCATAAGCTTCCTAAGGCTCATGATCCAGTTGTAAATTGGTTCAAACTCGTCCGAGGGTAAATTTCCGTCTCATGAACCCATCTGACTGTCAAAGCAGCAATAATGTTCCGGATTTGGACAGTTTTCGCACGCTAAATAAGCGGCGTAAAATTTCAACGATTATTTTGCTTCTGTTGTTAGGCCACGAAATTGAGTTCTAGAATTTCTTCTAGCAAATAAACTCTCAAACGCACGAAACAGATATAAAAAATGGTGGGTTTCGGAAATTACCGAGGGGGGTGTGTTGACCGACAACACGGCAGCCTGACAATAGTGAGAATATACTACCGTATATAGGAGGAGAGGGGGGGAGGGGGGGTCTGGCCGAGGGCTTAAAAAATAAGTCGACCCGATATCCGAGTTTCAAATCCCGACACCCCCTTGGAAAAATAAGTCATGTTCTGAAGTACAAAAAGTCTTATGCGAAACGGCCGGACTAAATCTGGGCAACGAAGCTTAAATGCAGGCAGCGTTGACCCCTCAGATATTCGCGGAAAAATGTCTAGGCTTATGGGAAGTCAACCATTATTTCAAGTTGGGTGGGTGCCAAAAAATTTCTAGCCCTCGGGAAGCTCTAGGTTCGGAACAAGCCCGCGCAGGTCCGGTCCGGCACGCCGGAGACCTTCTTGAAGGGGCTTGCTTCAAAGTCCGTCAAACAAGCGGGTTGGTAGATCGTTGAATCCCACTTCCCCGTTGGATATATCTCGTAGGTGTAAGTTGTAGTACAAACTACATATATATGGGCTATATTCACACTACTTATCTTCCTTCTACTTTTGCATCTTGGATCTCAGTGGCTGTATTGATGCGCACAGAGCACATTTTCAAAGAATGCCCTCCATGGGTCCAGGAATGTACAGAGAGCTCAATTCCTTGGTCATGGAATATCATAAAGTTTCAAATATGACTCTCAAATATTCTTGAGCTTTTATGTCGCACACAGAGGTTGGGAGCACCCACACGAGGCGGGAGGAACGAGTATGTCACACCTTGTCACAGAGCCTGTCTCGATGTTCAACGCGCGCATCTGCGTGAACGACGTGGTTTTGACGCGCTTTTTACGCGAATATGACTCCGACTAGCTAGTGAAGGTATGTAAAATAAAAAAAAACAACGAGCCCGACACGTGAAAAAATACCTCTCAAAACTGTGCATATACCCGGTGAAATTTTAGATCCCAACACAGTGAATCGAGGTCAGAGCACAGAGTCTTCGGTAGCTATAGAGCTATACCACTGCTATACACTAAAATATCCTCCCCTGGCATATCCTACATTGAGTGTGAAGCATACAAAGAGGGTTCAGACCTAAAGTGCTAAATAGATGATATTCCAAGCTGTTCAAGGAAAAGGGGTGGACTTTCTGCTTCATCAATGTTGTTCATACCGGTCTCAATCATATATTGTAGAGCTATGGTCAACTGCTTGTGCTATGGTGGAAAAGGAATAAAATTGTACTGACGACGCGGGTGTCACACTATGTCACAAGTAAGTGATTTGGGCTGTTTTCGCGAAAGACAAGTCAATTCCTGGAGACACGGGGGACGTATGACACTGCAAGTGTACAATCTCAAAGTAATTGCATCAAATAACCTTCGATTTGAAGGGTCAATGAAACAGATGAAAAATAAATATATGCAAGGCACCTCAAGAAAAGCGTGTTTACAGCACTTTTGCGGGCCGTCTAACTTAATGAATTCGACCCGAGTCCCTACAAAGTCTGAGAGGATGTTGTAGCCAGATCAAACATCTAAATATTTTATCAGCTGACCATAATAGTCCGGGGGGAGAGGGAGGCGGTAGAGGGCAAAAGTCAAACCCCAGATTTGACGGACTTTGAAGCAAGCCCCTTCTGGAGAATGCGCGCGTGGTCTATTTGTTCTGATGTTTGGCGTGTTTGGTTGCTCGGCATTGCGCGGCTTCTCCAGAACGGTGGCTTGGAACGAACCTAGGGAAGCTCGATGCAATGGATGCTGGAACCGTCTCTGGCATTCTAAGAGAGTCATGGGCATCAAAATCAGATGGACTATACTAGAGTATACAAGGTACAGAAATGACACTGATTTCCCATCGACTTGTGTTTTCTTCAGTTCTCGTTGGGACTTGTGTCAGACTTGGACTACATATCAAAACGAGGTGTGAGTTTCTGGCTGTGAAAGGAAATTGCGAGGAAACACAGTCAAGAATCGCGGAAGCGCAGCTATCCTTCGTAGTACTCGAGTAACTGTTTCCCAAAAAAAAAAAAAAGAATCATTCAATAACGAAAATAAATAAAGGCAGTCGACTCACTAAATTCGGCAATTTGGAGTGGGCCGTTGCTGAGTCAATTCTTTCATGGTCTCCAGATAGACTCGAGGGGAGAGTAATCAAAGACAGTCGTTTGATGAATTACACCGGAGGGACTGGAAGATAATCACCGGTGACATAGAGACACGGAGAATCCCGAGAATTGATCTCGGGACTTCGTCAAAATTTCGAGGACCTCCATGTAAAAGTTTTTTTTATCGAAGATGTGAATAGACAGTTCTGTAGCTCAACACATTCTAAGACTCTTGTCGTGCTCAGAATTCTTTTAACCGAATTCCATGCTGCACTATTCAGGTTTTCATCTTGGCCGTTTTCGGGCAAATCAAAGCATGTGAGCATTCGGCTTTACTTTGCCCACTTTCGGTCCATTTCGGCTCACACGAAATCGCGTATAGAGAACTCGTTACTTCGTTTAGAAAGATTTGGAGCACGACAAGAGTCTTAGATTTTGAGTAGCTACGCGCCCATAAACTTATATTCACCGTTTTCAAAACTTTTGCATGTAGGTTTCGAAAATTTTGACGAAGTCCCGAGATCAATTCTCGGGAATCTCCGTGTCTCTATGTCACCGGTGATTATCTTCCAGTCGTTATTTGACCGCTCCGTTGATCGACCCCCGTCGACTTAGGAAAAATAACGACTGGTTAAGTCAAGATGGAGACTAGACTATGGGACATGGGTATATGAGAACTCCCAAAGCGCCTATCGATCTCGTTGGTTCTGTGTGTTGAAGAAGAATGGTTCATTGCGCCTTGTGCATGATCTTCAACCATTGAACAAAGTTTCCGTTCGCGACGCAGGAGTACCGCCAATCCTTGACGAATTTGTTCAGCCATATGCAGGCTGTCAAGTTTTCACAGTGTTTGATCTGTTCTGGGGATTCGATGCTCGAAAGGTCGATCCCAAGAGCCGTGATCTCACTGCATTCATGACACCATTGGGATTGCTTCGCCTAACCTGCCTTCCAATGGGATTCACAAACTCTCCCTCCGAGTTTCAACAGTGCATGGTATTTCTTCTTCAAGATGAGATACCTAACACCGCAAATATTTTCATCGATGATTTGCCCATCAAAGGAGCAACCACTCAATACCCTGATGCCAACGGGAATCCTGAAGTTCTTGCAGAGAATCCAGGGATTCGCCGCTTCATCTGGGAACATGCTTGTGATGTTCATCGAATCATGCATCGAATTGGCCATGCTGGCGGAACATTTTCGGCAAAGAAATCACAAATCGCTCGTCCCGAGGTCCTCATTGTCGGACAAATATGTAACCAGACAGGCCGCTTGCCTGATCCTGATCGAGTTGATAAAATCCTCAACTGGCCTACATTGAAGGATTCAAAATCTGCACGTCGCTTCCTCGGACTCTGCGGCGGAGTACGAAATTGGATCGAGGGGTACTCAACTTTGGTCAAACCGATATCGCAATTATTTCACAAGGCTGCCGAATTTATCTGGGGACCCGCCCAGGAATCTGCATTTGCCAGAATCAAGCACCTTGTCACGACAGCTCCGGCTCTTGTCAATATTGACTATTTCTGTGACCGAAGAATATTCCTTTCCGTCGATTCCAGCAATCGAGGTACGGGATTTGTACTCTCCCAAGAAGACTCAGACGGCAGAAGACGACCCGCTCGTTATGGTTCGTTGCCCTTCAACGAGCGGGAAAGTCGTTACTCGCAACCGAAACTCGAACTTTATGGACTCTATCGAGCTCTGCAACATTGGCGCCTCTATCTATTCGGTATCAAGAAGCTGAATATTGAGGTAGATGCAAAATACATCAAAGGAATGTTGAACGCACCCGACTTGCAACCCAATGCTGCCATCAACCGTTGGATTCAAGGAATTCTTCTGTTTGATTTCAACCTTATACATGTCCCTGGCAAAACATTCCATGCTCCCGACGCCCTTTCCCGACGTGAACTCGGAGAGGGAGAAGAAGTTATTGACCATGACGATTCATGGCTTGATGAAATCTCTCTCCTTGCAAACATCACTGAAACTCCTCTTCTCCGCTTTCTCTCATTCTATGTCCAATATACAGATCCGGCTCATACACCCCTATGCTTCCCTACTGCCTATGCCTACACCAATCACATCTCTCCACCTCTATCTCCGTTCGATTCTGTACTATTTGACATCCGGCACTTTCTGATCACACTCCAACTCCCTAAATTCCTCCAACCTGACTCAGCTCGCCAACTCCAAGCCAAACGACGATTCTTGAAGAAGGCTTCCGAATATTTCATGAAGGATAATCAGATGTTCAAGCGAAACGGAGATAAGATGCCATTGCTCGTTGTCTTTGAACCCGACCGTCGCACAAGCATCAGAGACTTTGCGGTAGCCACCGGTGGCTATCGGCGGCTCTTAGTGTGCAATAGTTTTTTGAGCCTCCCGCTCGAGGTAGCCACCCTGGCATCCCCTGAATAGGTCGTGCAAATGGTGGCTAGTCCACCCAGAGGCTGTCATCCGGTCTCGAGAAAAATGAGCCACCGATAGCCACCAGTGGCTACCGCAAAGTCTCTATCATGACACAGGCTCATGAGATGCTAGGCCACCGAGGTATTTTACCAACACTTGAAACCATTCGGCTACGCTTCTTTTGGCCGCACATGGAGATCGGAATTCGAAAGCATGTTCGATCCTGCCATGAATGCCAGGTTCGCACCCGAATCGCATTACAGGTTCCGCTCACAATCACTGTCCCGACAACGGTTTTTGCAAAAATCTACGTGGACGTCATGTTCATGCCTACTGCTCGTGGATTCCGTTACATCGTGGCAGCGAAAGACGATTTATCTGGAGTCACTGAAGCTCGTGCCTTGCGCCGTGCTACAGCTCAGTCGCTTGCCAAGTTCTTCTGGGAAGAAATTTATTGCCGGTATGGAGTCGTGATGGAAGTCACTACCGACAATGGGTCTGAGGTCAAAGAGGCTTTTGCGCACCTAATGGTCACCCTCGGAGTCCCGCATGTCAAAATCTCCCCGTACAATTCACGCGCCAATGGTGTTGTCGAACGCGGACATTACATCCTTCGGGAGTCTATTGTCAAAGCTTGCGCAGGAAATATAAATCAATGGCCTCTCAAGCTTGCAGCCGCCGTTTTTGCAGACCGAGTAACCTTCCGACGTGCTACAGGACAAACTCCGTACTTCACGCTCCACGGATTCCACCCCATTCTACCGTTTGACCTGACTGAATCAACCTTCATGGTTGAAGGGTGGAAAACCCATATGAGCCCCTCCGATTTACTTGCCCTCCGCATCCGCCAAATAGAGAAACGACCTGAAGATATCAGACATGCAGCTGAACGCCTTCATGCAAGTCGTATACATTCAAAGGCCGAATTCGAGCGCAGATATCACGCACGATTCTATCGAGAAGTTTACCTCCCAGACGAACTTGTATTGGTTCGAAACTCGAGAATATCCAAGGACTTGGGACGCAAGTCTAAAGCAAAATGGCTTGGACCGTACGCAGTTGTCCGACAAACTACCGGTGGCTCGTATGTCCTTCGGGAACTCTCCGGAGCACTCAGCATTCAAGGAATTGCCGCGACTCGACTTCTCCCCTACATTTCTCGCGATGATCCACGACTCACCGAACTTGCCAAAGGATTTCCTGCAGATGATGGGATGGAAGTTGAAGATCCAGAAATCTCATCTCAATCTGATTCCGAAGGCGAAGATCTCGAGGAAATGGATGAAGATGATCTTTGATTTTCTCCTTACAGCGTCGAAAAATCCTTTCCTCTGCGGCTTCATTTTTGTTTGCTCATTCGCACAAAATCACCACCTTCGAGCAGACCAGGGACGGTCTGAATTTCCTGTTCCCCGCGGATGTGACACCAAATACTTGGTTTTCCATTAATCACCCATTTCCCCCTCGACTTCTACTTCGGTTGATATTCAAAACCTGGATTCTCCAACGCGTACACCTCGACTCACAGAATTGCCAAACGTGACCGCGCCGGCAAATTTACCTTTTCAACCAAGGTTACGGGAAAATTCCCACGAGCCCGAGATGGCCGAGTACATACAAGAAATCTCGCAGCGCGTACCTCCACAGTGGCAAGATCCAGGAGAACAATAAGGCGTACAGCCTTCAATGCGCAGAATCAGGCCATTTTCCAAGTATAGTAACCCCGTCTTATTGTTCTTCGGCTTCACAGCCTTGTTTTCTTGTTTCGGCAACCATTATTTTGCCCTTCTCATTGTAGCATTATTGTCTGCTGTGCTTGCCTCCGAACAGTATAAATAGAGGTACCTAGTTACAGTAGAAGAGGTCCGGTCCATGTACATTTGATCCCCACTTTTGCTTCCTTCACGGGTGTAAATAATTCAATCCAATTGATTGTGCACCTAAAAAATCTGCCTGATCAACCCTTTGCTTTTCTTATCGCCCTCCGGTCCTCGTAAAGATCGAGACCATCAGTATTGTCCAGTGTTTTACTTAAACGTACTGACTTCTTGATTTTAAGTCTCAACAACATTTCGGTGGAAGTTTACGTCCAGCGCGTAAATTCCTCAAAAGCGAGGATTGGCCTGAGTTCTCGAGAGGGAGAGATGAGTAAGCAAGCCATTGATATATTGGGCGTGAACTCCGAAATGGAGCTCGCTGCACTCCGCCCGAAGACGAAGGAGCCGAGGCAGCCCCTACGCAACTAAAGAATACAGAACAAATCCGTAGCTACGTGAGTGCGCAGGAAATAGCAAAAATAACTAGGGATGGGTGGGTGGGCACGAAAAAAGAGGGTATGACGGCGACGGGGGGACAAGACTAGAAGCGGGGAAGGAGACTCGAGGTCATGGAGGGGGAGGGGCTGGAGAAGAGAAGGTCTCAAAGAGACGGAGTCACCGAGCCAAAGGCGCGATGCGGAGGCGGGCGAGACGAAAAGAATGAGGAGACACGTGACTGATGGGTGATCGCTTTAGCCAATCCTTTCGGTCTGTCCAGACCACCTAGGATTGGCCTGAGTTCTCGAGAGGGAGAGATGAGTAAGCAAGCCATTGATATATTGGGCGTGAACTCCGAAATGGAGCTCGCTGCACTCCGCCCGAAGACGAAGGAGCCGAGGCAGCCCAAAACCAACAGCTCACCCTGAAGCAGCCAAAGGTGGGCAAAATACAGGGGGAAGCGCCACAGGCTCCACAAAAACAGGGAGGAGATGGACAGCAATGGGGAGGCGAGAGGGGAGGGAGGGGGAGGGGGAGGAAGGGGTGCTAGGAACGCACAATAACGACAGAGGGGAGAGAGACAGCGACGCGGGCAGGACGGGTACCAGACTTGGGGCTTTCGGTCTGTCCAGACCACCTAGGATTGGCCTGAGTTCTCGAGAGGGAGAGATGAGTAAGCAAGCCATTGATATATTGGGCGTGAACTCCGAAATGGAGCTCGCTGCACTCCGCCCGAAGACGAAGGAGCCGAGGCAGCCCAAAACCAACAGCTCACCCTGAAGCAGCCAAAGGTGGGCAAAATACAGGGGGAAGCGCCACAGGCTCCACAAAAACAGGGAGGAGATGGACAGCAATGGGGAGGCGAGAGGGGAGGGAGGGGGAGGGGGAGGAAGGGGTGATCTTCGCAACTATCATACAATTTGTTTTGTTAATCAGTGATTAATCGGAATTCTCAAGCCCGTATCTTTTGGAGTACGTCGGCTCGAATTAGAAATGTCAGACACGACCTACCGTGAGAGAGAGATATGGATCGTGCGAATACCTGCTATATAAGGCTTGACAGGCGCGTTATATAGGCATTGATGCGATCATTATTACGTAGATAGGGTTCAAGGTGCCGAAAAACTTTTTAAAAAGTTGCGCAGAATCCTCCAATTCGTGCAGAAAAATACTTGACTTGGGGATTTCCTTTTGGGGAAAGAAATCCACTCTCACGGTAGGTCGTGTCTGACATTTCTATCGTGCGTACCCCTTGGGGGAGGGGCCAGTGCGGATACAACTTTGAAAGTGTGAGCCAGCGGAAGCGGGAAAGCGCATCAGCAACAGAATTCTCGTCCGTTGAGATCCAAACTGGGCGAAAAGTGAAGTCCTGTTGAACGGCCAGGAGAGCGAACTGGCGGAAGAGAGCTTGCGTAGGCGGATGGTCAATAGAGCCAGACTGCAAGCAGGTCGAGATGGCCTCGTTATCAATACGAAACACCACCTCCAACCCAGCCCAACAGTGGCCCCAGAGCTCCGCAGCCCTCAACACAGCACGCATTTCCTTCCAATGGATCGGATGACGTGCATACTTCGCTGGTACAGGCTCAGTGAAGAACAGATCGCCGCTACCCCAATGGCCACCCAGACCTAGCTTACCACTCGCATCTGTAAAGATTTCGACAGTGGGACGTGGAGGTCCAATAGCAAAAATGCCATTGAAAGACGGGAGGAAGGTATTCCACCATGCAATGTCGAGGCAGGCAGAGGAAGGAAGACACCGGCGGTGGTGGCGGGGAAGGAGGGAAAGGCGGCGCATGAAGTCCCGAATACGGCGAGTGAAGAATCGACCAACCGGAATTACCGACTGAGCAAAGACGAGATGGCCGCAGAGCTGCTCGAGGTCGTAGTGGCTCGCAGATCGACGGGACAGGCACCCATCCAGAAGAACAAGGAGGCGAGCAAGCTTGTCCTGAGGAAGACGAGCCTGCATAGCAATACTGTCCAGCTCAATGCCGAGGAACTCGAGGCAGTGAGTCGGACCCTGCTCCTTGTCACTGGAGATTGAAAAGCCCAACTCGGCAGCAACGGTCCGGAAGACTGCACGACCATGACGAGCGTACTCCACCCCCTTCGCAGCAGGAGTAACGTTGAACCAATCATCCAGGTAGTGCTGAATGAGCTTCATGACATCATCACGGCAGAGCAAAATCCAGTGATGAGCCTCCGCAAAGTAGTTGTACAGGCGGGGGCCTGTACGAACACCAAACGGTAGGAAGATGTCAAGGAACAGGCGCAACTTCCACTCGAAACCCATCAGATGCACATGGTCAGGGTGAATCGGAATATGCCTGAATGCAGCCTCCAGATCTGCCTTATAAAGGAAGGATCCAGGGCCAGCTTCCCGTATGCGATCAATTGCCCCCATAACAGCCTCGTAGACCAGATGGCCATACTCAGCTGGGATTGCGTCATTGACAGAGGATCCATGGGGATACGAGAGATGGTGAATCCGACGACGTTTCTCGCTATATTTCTTGGGTACAGAACCCAGGGGAGAAAGGACAGGCTTGACAGTATCAGCCATGTCCGTGATATCAATGATACGCCCAAGAGAAACCTCATGGGCAATATCCTTGTCCACCGTCTCGGGAAACGCAAGTGCAGAGGGAAGGGGTGCAGGGGCCGAAGAGGAGGGGGAAGGCATACGTGCAGGATCCACACCAAGAAGAACACCATAGCGAATAGCAGACACAAGGGTGTCCGCAAACTGACGGTCTGGATAATCAATCAGCGCACTGGCCCAAGCGTCAGGATGTAGCTTCGTGGGCGGCATTGACTTTGAATGGGGAGATGTGAGGGGGAAGAGCAGATTGGTGTTTGGGCGAGCCGGGGGAAAAGGAGGCATTGGGGGTATCTCGGAAAGAATGGGAGCATGGTCAGATTCGACGACGCTGGTAGATGACAGGGGAGATGAGACTTTCCTGCTCATTGAGCAGGGAGAGCCAGAAGCATCTCCCCCTCGCTCACCCGGCTTCATTAACACACCAACAGGGGGATTTTCCTGAGGCGGAGTAGGCCGAGCTACATCTGGGGGTTTTGACGAACGACGTGCGCAGAAAGCCGCAGTGTGAGCACGGTCACCGCAATGGGAGCAAACATGACGACGGGGACACCGGCGTCGACCATCCCAACACCCTCCAACGCGATTATGGCCCCAGCATATCTGAGAGCGCACCCGAGTCCCAGCAGTCATCAAAATTCTTCCATCATCTGGCGGTGTCCATGGTCCTCGGTCGGGAACACCAAAGCGAAGAACTCCATCAACTTGAATGAGTCTGGGGATAGGCCGAAGAGGAGGCATCGAAGTCGACCAGCCGAAGGCGGGGGAGTGGATGAGATGGCAGCGGAAGCACCCAGAAAGGAAGGGAAAACACGAAAAAAGAGGGTATGACGGCGACGGGGGGACAAGACTAGAAGCGGGGAAGGAGACTCGAGGTCATGGAGGGGGAGGGGCTGGAGAAGAGAAGGTCTCAAAGAGACGGAGTCACCGAGCCAAAGGCGCGATGCGGAGGCGGGCGAGACGAAAAGAATGAGGAGACACGTGACTGATGGGTGATCGCTTTAGCCAATCCCTTCGGTCTGTCCAGACCACCTAAATCAAGACTCGTAGGGACTCAGGATCTTCAAAACAGCTGTCTGTGTGTCGTTCTACCGTGCAACGGAGTATATTCGACATAGGAGCCCACTCATTCACGTATTGTGATAAACGATACATCTAATCGATACGTGAAAGTAGTTATTTTTCTGCCTCACAGTCGTGTATGTGTGCTATTCTATTCTGACTTCTTTCAAGGCAAGTGTTACTTGGACCATGCGTTTGATTTGTATTTGTGGTGCCCGTTGGTCAGCTCACGCTCAACTTGTTCAACCCGCAACGTGGGTATTTTCATCATTACGCGATGTTCATTGATCCGTTAATTTAATCAAGCTTAACCACTACCGCGACCACCACCACTTCGGCTCTACCTTCCGGGACTCCCTCTCATTCGCTTCCCCAGCCTGTCCCTGTTGCAGCATCTTCTACCGCTTCCTCTGTCATCGTTCCCCATCGCCCTGTTGTTGCCTTCACCGGTCTCGCTCGGCCTTCGACTGCTTCCGTTCAACAGGCTCGTCAGGCTTCGATTCAACGCAACTTGCATGGATTGGGTTCTGGTTCATCGGCGTTGACCCCGACTTCGCCTCCGAAAAAGAAACGCAAGTCCGGTCCGCCCCGCTCGTACACAGACACCCCGGCTTCTACTAGTAGTACAGCGTTGAACGACTTTGCGGTAACCAGTGCGCCGACCTCAGCCACTATCTGGTGCGGCATTTTACCGAAGGTGGTACGTAAACAACTCCTTGAAATCGTTTTAAATAATTCGTTGACCAGATTCATTTAGCTTGATAGCTCTGACTTCAACGATCCTCTGGACCTCTCTCCACGCCTCTTCTGGAAGAGTGCCGAAGAGATTGAAAACGCCCAACTGACTCTCAAGAATGCTCGTCTTGTTTTTACTGTCGACGTCTCTACAACCGGCCCCATTTTCGAGGCGATCGAGCTTGGGTTTCAGAACCATTGTGCGACCAACAATATCGATTACATTGCTCCCACTGTCAATGCGGCTGTTCCGAGTCCGAACACGATGTCGTACGTGCTGCTGGGGCCTCGAGGACGGTGAGTTTTGTTCTCGGTATTGTCATTAGGGCAGGAGACTCACATCATTGACCCCGAAGTTCCAACGGGCGCACTTGGATCGAGGATCCGAAGTCTCTCACACGCTTCACGTTCACCTTGCAGGCACTCCGAAGTGCTCCTTACAGTCACACTCCGAACAATCTCGGTGATGGGGTCTTTGTTTTTCTTGGTGCGTCTTCCATATTCACATATGATGAAACGAACTCTGATATTCGGAGACCGCAAAAAGTAACTTTGAGGTGCGTACTTGTACTTTGATGGCCGGTTATTTTGGCTGGGCGTACGTTGCGTTACTTTACTTTACTTTGATGTACTTTTCCCACGCTTGGCGAAAGTTACTTCAACTTACTTGTACTTCTAGGCTTATGATATGAAGGCACAAAAAGACATTATAGGTCAGTTATAAGGTATTAGTAGCCCCTATTGATGAATATAATGTGTCTTCACGACTTTGTGCTCACTTTTTATGACTAATACTACCACACCTATCCTCCTGTCCTCCACCCCCTTGGCGGTGAGTATTTGACTCAATGTGGGGGATCGGAGCTAAGAATCTACCTCTGAGAAGTAATTGAACTTTGATTTATCCCGTTTGATCGCTTTTTGTGTCGATCTGAACTCATACTGGTTCAACCAGTCAATTACCAAATCCGGAAATCTTCAACCTTGACCCGCGGGTACCGTGTTTCGGACACAAGATGTAGGCTAAAGAGGCAACAAAGCTCTGAGATATTACTCTCAAGTAGATTCTGAGCTTACTGCATCTGCTGTGCGTATGTGTATGGCATTTCGGCACTGACTTCCATCCGAACAGCGATAAGTATTACTTCGCAACCTTTTGAAGTGCTTCTTCCAGTTAAATAGTGCTTTGGGGTACTTTAATGCGACGGATTAGCGCAAAGTAGCCTTAACTTCCCTTACTTTACTTCAGAATACTTGTACTTTACTTTACTTACCCGCCAAAGTTCATCAGCCAAAGTTACTTTTGCCATCAGATGGCATCAATTACAGCCAAGTAGGCAAGTAAATGCACGTAACTGTAACTTGTCACTAATAATCCACTATTAAGGCATGCTAAGTACGCTATATAGTCTCTTGTATCGTTCTGATAGCTTCAGTGACTGTTACTGGCAGCAGCAAAGCATCTCAAGTATTCCTCAAGGCTCATGTACTGATGTGCAACTGTTCGAAGCACTGTTTGCAGTCGAGAAGTAGCTTGGGGGGCTTAAAGTGAAGGTAGAAGCATTATATTTACCTTACTTTGCCCTACTTTACTTGTACTTTGCTTTACTTGCCGCCCAAGTACCCAGGCAAAAGTTACTTTTGCCATCAGATGGCATCAATTACAGCCAAGTAGGCAAGTAAACGCGCGATTTAAGCAAGTAGCAGTGATTAACCACTCGCAATTAGTGTGCATGCATTACTGAACCAAATATATTGCATATTAACCCATTTCCAACGTTTCCCTGACTCCCTTGGCAAAAGTGTGCGGAATTTAATTTTACTATCTCGCGGTTCAATTCGGTCATGTATAACTCTCAGTGCTAACAAACTGGAACTTTAGTGCTAAAACGAATGCATTTCATAATGTAGAGTGAGTAGTACAGGGTAATTCCAGCCAACTGGCTACCCCTGGGATCGCGTCACTTCACCCTTTGTTGGGCCCTGCGCCCTAGAACTCTGGTATTCCGTCTGGTTGCCACCCTCTCTGACCTTTTGGGATCCGTGTTTTGCCTTCACTATCTCTTTTCCCAGCATCCTTCGTTGCTCGTTTGTGCTTGCTGCGTCGCTCCGACTCCAAGCATTCTTCTTCGCAGAAATTCTAACAGTTTCAAGCATTTCTCATTGACACGGTTGAGGCAGACCTCGCACCTGGCTATCAAGTAAGGGTCGATGCAAGCCATGTACAATGTGTGAAGGTCCCACGCGGGTAGGGTGCCAACGAAGCGGTCTAAACCAAGCACTACGTTCGCTGCGGTGGAAGCTTTCTTTGATTTGAGGTGGTACTGTTCCCGGAAAATATTCTTGGAGCCAGTTTTGAACCAAATTCCTAGGTAGCAAGCCTTTTTGACTTGCTGGATATAGTTTCCGTCCAAGTGGAAAGCATGGCTGGACTTTTGTCTTCCTCCGAATACTTGTGCTAAACATTTTGGAATAGAAGTCTCACACCCGTTGTTGTCAGCCCATAATTGAGCATCGTTGAGGTGCATTTGGAATCCAGGCAGTGAGGTTGAGGCCTTGGCTATATCATCCACATGTTCAACATTCGGAACAGGCATGCCGTTCAGCTCCACATCGTCGGGGTGGACAGTCAACGTGAAGTCCGACCTAAGGTAAATATATTCCACAGATGCGGTGAACCGGGATATCCAATAAGAATACCCAGCAAGGACTGGAACGCGGAAGCAAATCTTCCGTCTAGCCGCACAATCTATCGAATCCGGTCATAGAGAATCTTCAACCAGGCAACCATTGGTCCATAGATCCCGAGTTTAGCCAGTTTAACCCAGAGAGTATTTTCAACATGCAATATTCGAGCGCGATGAGACGATAGCTAGATGGTTCGAAAGGGTCTTCGTCTTTCTTCAGAATACCAATCAGCAACGAAACCAACCAAGGGCGCGGGATGTCTTGGTTCTTGAGGCAGTACCGGAAGAATTCCAGTAAATTCTCGTTCGGAATCTGGAGGCAGTCCTTGTATGAGAATCCATCGACTCCAACGGCGGTGTCAAGACCATTTTTCTTGATGTGCTTTTTCATTCCTTCAACATCTTCAAGGGTGATTTCACGAGTATACGACTGTCGAGGCGACAGGTCTGGTGGCTCAGCGGCTAATTCTCTTGCCATCCAGGTGTTGAACGCGAGTTGATCTGAGTTGAAGCTCTTAGGCATTGTGGCAGGAAAATTCAGCCGTGCGTCAAAGTCAGCGGAAAGATTGGTCAAAGAAACCTTGGCTTTCGTGGGACGAGGGTCAGTGTCTTTTCGCACAAAATCCCAGAATTCTTTGTGATCCTTGCAAGCCAGTAGCTCGGTTCGAAGGGCAAGCTGTAGCGCGTGAACTTTCGCTCAACCTCGGTGAGATAGATAGGCAGGCTCGTTGAGGTCATCGCCGCTTTTCCACAGCCTCGGTTTTTCCGTGGTGATTTCTTCAAGATTGGTATGACCTTGGCGTATCATCGTAGAAGGTGATATCGTCAATCAAGAATTTAGATGTCCAGCGTTTCCGTCCCGCGTCAAAGGAGATGGATGGTACCAACTATAGTAGGTAATTGATATTGAAGAAGATTGCCGGCTCCGTCACAGATTTCGAATGCTTTAGCCAGAGGAAATCTCGCGAGTGTTGAGGTTTTTGGTCTGAGATGCAAGATTTTTGGCTAATAAAGCTTTCAACGATTGAAAATAAACTGTGTTGCCTTTACTGGACCAGTTCTGGAAGGTAAACTGTGGCTGTAGAGGCGGAAGATAATGCTGAAGATAGCCAAGGCTATAGTTCTGACTGTATGAGTTCATAGAATTAGGTGTACCCGTCCCCCGCTGAGACTCGGAGTGGAGATCGGATGACTCAGAGTCACGGCGACTTGGCAAAGTGCGCGGATTTGGCGCGGATATTTTTTTGGGTAGTATTTTCGTGGTTGTTGATGGGGATGGATTCCTGCGGTGACAAAGGAGGTAAACAACTGATAGACCACCTTCTGCTGTGGGGGAAAGACAAAGAAAATGCAGAGAAGAAGATAAGAGAGAAGACGAGATGGTCAGATGTCATAAGTTTATGTTTCACGTGACCGCGGGGGCAGCGGCGAGGCGAGTTTTCAAGCTCGTTTGCTTGTTGCACTTCCTGGGTAAAGAAGAAGGATTGTTAGTTTGAATTAAGGCTCAACTGCAGCCCCCCCGATGCGTGGCGGCCGTCTTTTACATGATAATACACCTATTTCATAGCCATTGCCGCGGCAAGGCCCGCAAATCCCACTAAATATGAAGCTACTTGGTGTTGCTTCAAGTAACTTAATGTAACTTGAAGTTACTTAACGCTGCTTAAATTTACTTTACTTGTACTTTTACTTTCAAAGTTTGCTTCCCCAGCCAAAAGCAACGTAACGTACATTTTGGCAGGACAAGTAAATTTAGCCAAGTTACTTTAGTAACCGTCTGATATTCGGACAGCACCCCGCCACCGCAATCTATTTGCCCCAATCGACTGTCTTTTTGGGCCTACCAGCCGCCTCCCCGATCACGTTTTGCCGCACCGTTGCTTTGGGCAGCGTGTCCTCCACTCTATCCTTCCTTCTCTTAGTGGCGATCCCGATCCCGTGTGCGGAAAAGCGTGCACAACTCTGACGACTTCCACTTCTGAACCTGAAGTCGAAGTTGTTTCTCGATCAGTGTCCCCGGAGATCTTTGAGGTTCCGGACAGTGACGACGAGGTATGTCCTACTTCCATTGAATAAAGATCAATTGTGTTTAGTGTTTCTCATCTTTCTAGTTCCCCGACATGTTGATTGATTCGGTGAGCATTTACTTTGAAACAATTGTTCTATTGCTAAAACTACTAATCAATACAGGTTGCTGTCTACCAGAGCGATAACGGGACTGAATCGCATTCAGGTCCAGCAGCATCCATCCAATCGGCACGCACAGTACGTAGTTTTCTTCAATCTTTTGGTTTTAACCGCTTATACTGAAAATCTAGATCGTCACCCGTGCTGCGGCCCGTCAGCAGTGGCAAGAGGTGATCTATTCGTTGTCTTATGCCACATATTCTGACATTTACATACAGCAAGCGGCGGCGGCAGCTGTCCCAATCTCAAATGTTGCAATCTTTGTTCCCGGACCACTCCTCTTGTCGGCAATGGAACTTGCGCCGGTCAATATTAAGGCAAGTCAACTATCTCCATCTCTATTTTTACCAAATCCGTTAAAATTCCTTCAGCCGCGTTCGTATCTCGGACCCATGGCTCCAGTGGACCTCACTCTCCAACACATGCCGGGGCTCTGGACCCTGTGATTTGGTGGCTTGGCAAAACCATCTTCTCGGGCCGCGGGACATGGACGATCATATCGTCATCACTGCCAGTTCTGTTGACGAGGGAGCCCGAGCTCTCATCACTCTGTGTTTCTGGTTGTGCTCGCATCCAACCAACTTGAAGCTCAAGGAAGTTCTCACGGAGCAGTTTGCCTCTCCCCGACCGAAAATTGACAATGCGCATCTCGGGAATAAGGGCCTGTTTGGTCTTCGAGCAAGAATGTAAGTTTTTATCTTGCCGTCAATACTCCGCTGATAGACTTACGCTTCAGCGGTCCGGGGATCGGCAGAGGGCCTCGTAACGAGGTCGTCGCTGAAGCTGTCAAGATATTGCTTGCAGACGGCCGTTTCTGGACTGAACGCGAAGGCTATCTGACTCTTCGCCTTCATCCATCTCATACGCCTATCCCGTATCGTTTCTGTATTCCCAAAGCCACTGGGCTAATTTTTCTTCTCCATTTCTTGTTTATTGGTGCTCCACTTCCGGCATCGCCGTTCCTTTTTCTGACTTTGTTCGACGGTCGTGCAATTGCGTCTAAATTTGACGTTGATTTTCTTTCCACATTCATCTCTCACACGTCACTCGGACTCATCAAGCGTATTGTCGGCGGACCCTTGGATGTGCCAATGTATTCCTCTCAAGGCGAGTATTGCGAGGAGTACCAGTATCTCGTGAATATCCCCGGCGTCGATGTGAGTTCAATAATTTCCTGATTTAACTCGAACTCATCCTGCTCGACAGCCGAGCATAATATCTACACCTCGCTCAAAGGAGGAGCAGCAAGGCGTAGCTGAAACTGTTGTCAGCTTTACGACACTGGGATGCGTCGACATTGAGCACCACCCGGATTTCCTTGGCACTGGTGATGGTTTCAATGTTATAGTGGAGCCTTTCGGAGGGCAAACCCGCCGCCATCATATTTTGGAGGTGAGGGTGACGCCTTCAGATCTCTTCAGTTTCTGATTTCACTTTCAATGGTTTGCGACACCGTGCATTGAGCTCATCAAGGCTGCCTTTGACCGACAGGTTAAGAGCGGTGTTAAAATTTTCCGTTTTCTCGACTTTGTGGAGACCAATCCCGAAGACGATCCATGGGGGGATAATATCGAGACGGTGGAGCTTGTCCGCCGCTTCTTCTTTCACTATTTGTTGGAGCCAGGGCATCCCCGAGATTCGAACAACGTCATAAGCGCATTGGTTGATGCTGATACCACACTTGCAGCCACTGACTCCGTCCTACGGGCTCGCCTCTTCCTTGCTGTGGCCACTGGTTGTACCCTCCTCCCTGTCAAGCCTACCGGTTATAAAATTAAGGTGCGAGTTATTGCGCTTCACGTTTGAATTTTCCTGAGTTTTCGCAGTGCCTCATCACCCATGATCATTCCGAAGACTACCCCACCGTTGATGAAGATGGCAATGACGACTTTGGTCCGGATGTCGTTATTAACTTCCAGTCTTGCTTCCAAACTTTTACTCTCACCAATAATGCTCGCCTTCGACACCTCCTCATCTCAGAGAACCCGGAGGAGGGGAAGGATACTGCGTTCGGCCGTGCTTTTCACGCCCAGCTCCTAGTGGCTTACAATTTTTATACCTCACAGTAATTAGCACAATGATCTGCGATGTAACCGAGCTTATTTGAAATAATCAAGCGACTTCAGGGTTCCCGGGTTGTGTGAAGATCCAAGTTTTATATAAAGCGTCTCAGGATTATGTGCAGCGCCTCTTTGATATGAATCGGCCATCGACTCGACAGAGTCGGAGGCTTCACGGCCAGCCTGCGTCTCCACCTCAACCGCTGCCTCAACGGCGCAGTACTCCGCACACTCGTATTCTCCAAGACGACATCAACTCTCCCGAGTTGCACACTGAATCGAATGGTAGGATAGCTCCGCAGATTGAATCGAATTATTTCTCAGATGTCGTTATGTAGCTGCCGTTGATGTAGCACAAAATGATTTGGCTGCAATCCAGGAAGAACAGGGCAATATTTCAATGGAGTACGCCTATCTATTTTGAGTTTCGGTTTTTTTAACACACTCTTCGTACAGCTCCCCCAATATTCATTCTCCTCGTGCCCGTTATCCCGTTTCTCGCACGGCATCTTTCGGTAGCAGTTCACTCGGATTCCCTCTTGGCTTGGAGTCTCCAGCTTCCCCTGCGCTCGAAGCATCTCAACAGACGCACTCTCCTCAGCTCAGCGAGCAGTTTCCGCCAGTCAATACCGAAAATCGGCTTGTCGCGCTGCCTTCTCGGATCGGAAATGGAAGCCTAGCCAATCTACGGGAGCGGGAGCGCCAGCGGCGTACTCCTGCTCTGCCTCTCTTCATTCCATTCCCCGATACTCCCTCCCCTGCAACTCGACTGGACGCTGCTATTTACCTTGGGCTGCCATTGGGAAATCCTTCGCAGCGCGGCTTCTTGGAGCTCGTCACAATCGCTACCGCAGCTCCATCCCTGAGCGATCTTCTTGGTGCTTTGTCTGGACATGGAAGTACTGCAGCAGCTGTATTGAATAGAATCTACGGCGAGCTCGATCAGATCGAGTATCATATTGCATGCTCACAGCGATTGGTCGAGGTTCACGATTTATCGTACAGCATGCTCCAGAATGGATATTTCGAACAGGGCTCTCTGCGCGCCCATTTTTCGTCTTCAATGGTTGTTGTTCCTGTTGCCGGGCATACTCCTACGAGCCGCGAAATTTTCCGACTTCGCAATATCGACGAAGCGATCCCTTTTTTCGTCTACATTTTCCCTTCTGTGAGTTCGTCTATTCGGTTTGATGCTCGGTTTGATTTAATACCTTTTAGAATCCGATCGCTTCTACAACAGGAACTACACCCGCGTCTCGGGCATCAGGAAGCAGTCGGCCTGCAAGTCGCTCGATGTCACGCACCCCAAACTTTCTTCCAACTCTCCCTCTTCAACGCAGCTTGGCCAATCTTGCTGTGGTGTGTGTGGCGCTCGACACGCATTTTCTCCAAGAAGGTCATCAGTTGGCCGCACTGATGGAAGACAGCGACAGCAGACCGAGATTCGGGGTTGCATACATCCAAATTCGGCAGGTTATCATCCTCGAAGGCATCCTCTCGCGCCCAGGGAATCTTATTCCAACACCTACTACAGACTTCCCTCCGTCAGAAAGTGTTCCACTCTGGGGGAGACTCAAGCCGCACACGTACCGCAATTACAAGACATTCGCAAAAGACGCTCGTGGAACATTGATTCATTTACGGGATCGCAAGAATTCCGGTGTCACGGCTATTTCACCTGTTGAGCAGCGAAAGGAAGACGAATTACGCCGATTTCTAGCCGTGTGCTTTGCACCGACCTTAGCCACATCCGACGTGGTGGAGTCACTCAATCAGGCGGGCGGTTCTGGGACCGCAATTCTTATCACAGCGGCAGTTAAAGCGGTAAGGGGTAGATTGGAAACCTACCAATCCGGTGCTCGCCCCTTCAGAGAGGCACCTGTTACTGTATTGTCAAGTACTTACAATGTTTGAAACTCGTCATAGAGTTCGAAACTGTACCTTCCTATTTAGGTATCTCTCTAACCTGACGTTTGCAACGACACTTAGTTCTCTCGAGGGGATTGGGCACCTAATGTAATTGAAGTGTACAAAGCTCTTATAGTTACACCAATCCCTCTTCTCATGAATCCAGAAGTATTCTCTCTATAACAGCTGTCCCGCACGAGCCGTGTCTCAGTGACAGTTGATGCATTCCGCTCAAAGCCAACTTCCGGGGATTAAACTGGTAGGATCAGCTTTTTATGACTCTCTACACCTTCTCTGAGCTCAAGCTTAACTTTCTACGACTTCAAAATGTCCTCGGAGTGCTGGAAAAACGTCGAATATAGTATTGCGGCGAGGCATACGCGGTCACGTGACCGCGTCTCCCCGCCGTCTTCTCTCCTACACTGACCCACCTGCGATATCAGGGAAGCTGTAAAGCTTTGAATCCATAGATACACCAGTCCTCCCTACATACACGACTTATCCGCTAATTTCACCATCAAACTTCTATACAAGATACCAATTTCTTTTCCATGTTTGATAGTTGGGGAAAGTACGGTTTGCCGGGAAGGGATTGTGCGTCTAACGCAAACCGAATGTATACTCATGTCATATTACATCAAATAAACCTGTTCTGCACGCTAAAAGTATTCTCTCTTCCTTTCTGGGTTAATTTGTATACTCGCCGGTTTTGGGAAGGTGTGGTTTCACTGCAAGGGATTGGGCGTCTAATGAAAACTAAGCATGCGGGCCACTTCTATGATGCTAAAAGTGTGTCTTGAATGTGCTCAAAGTATTCTCTCTGCCGCCGCCGCGATACAAACTGGTGTTCACCTTTGTACTTGTTTTGTCTCCACCCCCTATCGAAATTGGTGATCGATTTCAAGACTCATACTATGCAGATTCTCCGCATGTGCACCATTAAGAGATTGAATCTCTGAGCTTCATTGTGAGTTTGGCATCACAAAATCATTCGCACTGAACTCAAATGCAAGTAGTGTGAACCTCCGAATCAACCATGGTCAAAACGCAAGATAGAAGACAACCAAAAAACGGGATAGATTCACGAAATCTCGCTGTTTTTCTCCATAATTTAATTAAGAGACTCGTATTATGCTCAACTCTTAATTGCCGCATTCAAATTAAATCAGACTGAAGAGACAGACAAGGAAAGACAAGAGTGAACTCATCATGTGATCGCGTTTGAGCCCTTGTGGCGGAAATTTACTTAAAGCCTTGTGATGGATTCATTCTACCTGAGAAATATGACTCGTGGGCATTCAAGGAATAGGCTGATACACCAACCTTGACCGCCATTATGCCAATGGCAATTTGGTGCTTGTTTCGACGCGAAAAACATTATGTCGGCTTTATCGGGCTGCCTCGCGTTGACAGGTCACGTTTGAGCAACCTGTCCAAAGCTGTCACAACAACGCGTCTTGTTGTGTCTCTCTCCCACCATAGTCTCCGAGTCTCTCCCACCAGACAACCCTCCCACCGTTAATCCTCGACTCTAAACTCAATCCTCAACTCTACACTCCTCTCTTCCCATTGCTCTGGGTCGACGCTGCTCCAAGCTCCTCAGTGGCACGGGTCTCGAGATTTGGTCTCAAAACTCACAGTCATTTCAAGATACTAGCAACCGCCTCCAAGACTGAAGCTGTAGATGTGAGGGGATGTGAGGGGATGCATGGTGTATTGTGTATTGAGATCTTGGCTGCAACTAGGTGAGTGACACACGACGGAGTGACTGTGTTCCATGACCAATATTTCTTTTCTCCTCCCTCCTTGCCCTCTATCCATCTCCTTCTGCCCTGTAAACGTCGCGCATCCTCCGCTGGGTCTGACCATAGGCCCTATAGAGGTGCGCGGCGGTTTTCCTCGGCTCCATTCCTCTCCTTCTACACCCGTGCCGACTGTGAACTGAGTAACTTTATCCATTTCTCTGGTGACTGCATGCACTGAGTGTAATTCACCGCTATTTCTCCTTCCCTTTGTTTGATTTCCTCTATTGCGAGCCAAGGCCTGGTTTGTCCGAGAGGCGCCTGTTACTGTAATGTAAACACCTTTAATTTTTAGAAGTTGCCTTATGGTTAGCTTGAAACCATACTTTCCCGTATAAGTACCTTTCTAACTCAATGTTCGGCACAACTTCAGGTTTTCTATAAGGGATTGGGCAGCTAGCGTAATCTAAGTGTATAAACCACCTAAGACAGTACCAATACATCCTTTTCCGAGCGCAGAAGTATTCTCTATATAATCGCTTTCCTGCACGCGCGCGGACAAGGTTGCAGGTAACGGAAGTACGCGGTCACGTGACCGCGTGTCACTGCCGCCTTCTTCCACTGGGAGGGATCGGGCGTCTAATGAAAACTGAATGCATACTCACATTAGATACTATTAAGTAAACCTGTTTGCACTCTTAAAACTACTGTACTATTTCGATCAATTCGTCTCGCACGTGACTTTTTAATTTTTCCGACAAATCTCCAAATTTCGCTAAAATCGAAAGAAAATTATTGGCGGGGTCCCCGGAAATCGGCTGTGACGCGTGACAGACGAATTGATCGAAATTGTACAGTATTCTCTCGATCACCGTTGTTGCACACAACCAATTTCCTTGCTCACAAGGTTGGGAAATTGCAGTTCCGCGGGAAGGGATTGTGCATCTAACGAAAAGTGAGCATATATTCTACTTCCATGGTATCAAAGGTGTGTCTCACACGTGCTTGAAGTATTCTCTCTGCCGCCGTTGCGATAAAAACCGATGTTCAACTTTATACTTGTTTGGTCTTCTCGTAACATGTCGGGAAATGTAGTCTCATGGAAAGGGATTGAACGTCTAATGAAATCTAGCTGCTCAAACTTGTTACTCGGTGTACGCAAAAGTAACCGGAAATGCCGATATTTCGACGCGATCACGTGAGTTTCCCACGGTTTCTGCACCTGGCTGCATACCTTTCAATGTGAGTAGATCATTCCCTAAGTTTCTTGGAGATCTTCTCTTTTTACATCACTCTAGAGCTAGTTGAATTCATGATGTTATTGTTTGGCAATGCCAAGTTGTCAACGTTGTGCAAGAAATTGGTTGCTGTTTGCTCAAATAAGCATGGTTGACCATTTTTGCACAATGCATGCTACATTAGCGCTCTATTGGTATCTTTCAAGCCCTTTGAACCATTCCAAATGATGCACTATTGGACCAGAATTGTGGAAACCAGAATTTTCAACCTTTTGCTTAAATTTCAGTTTTGCACTCACATTTATGCTAGTTTGAAGACAGCAGCAATAGCAATAGGCCTCTTAAACACAATCAGTGTTCATTATTAGGTGAAACAACACCAGAACTGATTGAATTGTTGCTTAAAACACCCCAAATAACTGTCTGACGATCGGTTGAAAGTGACAGACTGAGACAGTCAAAATAAACGCTACAGATATCAACTGTACACAGTTTCTTTTCAACATTGAGTGTTCGTGCCCACAAAAGGACACCATGCTGAAGAGTCTTGCAAAATCAAAACCATAATTTTCCTCCCAGAACAAGCTGTGTTGCACTGACTTTGTTGATCACCATCAAAATACAGCTGATAGATTTGTCCCTCTACAACGGTCTCTCCTGAGCAGCTTTACACATGATATGTATGATATGTGACCAAAATAAAGCAAGGATTACACCTATCTAGTTTGCTTCCGAAAATACTACAAATTTGGCAAGCAATAAGCGAATTTCCGGTTACTTTTGTGGGCACCGAGTATATAGTGTCAAATAAACCTCCCTGGTACTCTAGAAGTATTCTCTCTTTCACCGCCGTTGTGCAAAATCGGATTAACTTTTCGGGTCGGTGTATGTGTTTGACATTTCAGGAAAGTGCGGTGTTCAAGTGTCTAATGACAACAGGGTGTGTGATCCTTTGAATAGAACTAGATAGAGTGTATGCAATTATTACAAAACTAATTTATAGGAGTCAAAGCGAGCCGCTTGTCCGCACTTAGCCGCTTCTTTTTCGGCTTCTGCACATTGCTTGCTTCGGGCTCATTTTCGTCATTGCCATCACGGGAACGCTTTCTTGACACGCTCTTTGCATATTCCTCAATCTCGTCATGAAGATTCGCTGCCTCCTCCGCACTCAGTGAAGCACGACGTGCTCCTGGGAGTACCGGCGGAAGCATGCGGTTCTTCAGATCGCGAATAGCGTAGTACTCTGGCAAATTTGGATCGCCATAGCACGGAACAACTCTGAATAACTATTGTGAGTGGGTTTAAAGACAATAGGCACTTGAACTTACACATCAGAGCTGCCGATCCGCACAAGGTGTGCGTTTCCGCAGTATTCCAGAGGTCCAATGGCGACCTTACGAGTCTGCTGAACGATGTAGGAGAACAGCATGCGACGCCGTGCATCGCCAGTGATTTCAGTCGGAATGATCTTGTCGCTAAGAACATGATAAGATGTGTCAGATATTATAAAATTTGATAGAAGATGAGCGCACGGAGTATCAGGGTAGCCTTGGGAGTTTGTGGGAAATGGGGTGATTGACCACAATTGTTTCTTCGCCCCTCTATAGGTGTAGATGTGGCGGCGCGGTAGAGAGAGAGAGCTGGCGTCCTCACTCGCCAAGAACAGTGGAGTGTAGTGATGAGGACGTAGGAAGGTCGGAGAATCCAACAGTTCTGCAGCATAATTAGACATCGCCGGGCAAACCAAAGTCAAGATGTACGTACCCTTGTCAGTGAATAAAGCAGTGAGCGGGTCAGACTCATCAGAGAGAGTACCTCCCATTTCGATCCATGCCTCTCGGCCGAAAACGAGGTGGCCGAGGTTGTGAGGGAGTTGAAGACCAACAGCGACGAGGGATGGTTCAAAGACATCGTACAGAGTCGTAGTTTCATCGCGGATCCACAGATCCTCGGAGGATAACTCAACGACTTTGGTCTGGAGAATTGGTAATGAGTTGAAGGTGGAAGGTAGGACTAGCACTTACTTTATACTCGTCGACGAGAAAGGCCATTCGTTCGGGGAGCCGAGTGCGATCCTTGGCGTAGACGTGCAGCCAATCTATGTATTTCAACCGCTGTTGTTTAGTTGGAGCGAGATAACCGTCATGAAGAGCGGGTCGCAGCAGCTCCCTGTAATCGTGTTCAGCAAATTAGTGGTGATCGAACATTAAACTGATGCACTCTAGTCCAGTTTCCGAGCGATGGAGGTAGTAGAGATACGCCAGAGCAATCCGGGCCGCACGTGATGGGTTGGTGAATACTTCAGCTTCAGTTAACTGCATGGAGAGACCTGTTGACGGGTGAATAACGCGTAAAAAGGATATCAAGGTCAACGCACCAGCCAGGAAAAACAACTCGACAACGGTGTACACCCCAATTCCGGGAAAAGTCTCGTGATTTGCTCGCATAACCTCGCATGCCAGGCCACTCCGATCACAGTTGACGCGCTTGCGGATCCACTTCGCTAAATCAGCAAGAAAAGACCACTCGGGACTGTAAAAGTCGGGAGGAGGAGGAGGCAAGTCGCTGCGAGACTTTGCCCATTTTGGCTGGGCCTTTGGTTAGCTCAGATAGACTCAGAGAGAAAACAACGTACTTGAAATACAAGATCAGAGCTCAAGAATACAAGAACATGGTCTTCAAACACAAGCGCCAGGCCAACCCGTGCTCGCCGCACCTGGTCCAGCTCAGCAATGGATAGAAGCGTTGTATATAATCACACACCTTCTTGTGTACAAACTTTATAGTTGACTCATAGTCCGAACGCGGACAAAACAGGGCAGAGGTGTGGGTAAGCCATTGAATCTATGAAACATACGTAGTGAGAGAGAGCGAGAGAGTGAGAAGAATATATGTAGCTACACTTAGATGAAGAGCTCCCAGATCCAAGATCAACGACCGATATGTGTATGACATATCCTTGAGTTCGAGCGTGGTAAGCGGGTCGGGATCGGCAGGTCCAGCAGCCTTGGTGGTGTGCCACATGGGAGGGTAGACAGGTCCCTGAGCCAGGTTTGTGCCACGCTTGACCGTGCTTGTCGAGTCGATTGCATACGGCAGCCCGAGGGAAGCAGGATGGTCCTTGGGAAACTTGGCCTCTTCAGCTTCAGTAGCGTTGATGTCAATTCCCAGAAGCCGGAGCTTGATACCGGCTTCAAGAAGCTGTTTGAGACGTTTCATAGCAGCCAGAAATGACGCTTTGGATTCCCGGCATTCGGGCATAGCAAGGGACGCGAACGGCGGAGACGAGAAGGTGGTGGGAGAAAGCAAAGATCAACTTCACGTGATCGTGAGCTCTGGGCTTTCCCTCCGGCGGATCGACATCCGATGACAGGTTTGTTATCTGGATCTAATCTTGCTTTCAAACTCTCGTCTCGTTTCGCTACTATGTCCCTCTCGGATACACCATCTATTCCACCTCTTCCTTCCCTGAAACCCAACATCAACACAGACCTGAACATAGAAACTCTCCCCCTGATGACTCTGGCTGAACTTGCAATTCCCGAAGATGAATATACATTCGGTCCACGAATCCTTGTGGTATTGAAAGGCACCTTGGTCATCCCTCTTCGAGTCCAATTGTAAAAACTTTGTATTTCCAGGGCTCGTGTTCGATGTGACTCGGTCACAGGAACTGTTCGGTCCAGCCGGGTTGTTCAAGGCCTATCCTGCAAAGGATATCACATATGTGTTGGCCAAAGGGAGCACACTGGAAGCAGATACTCAGGTCATCGGGACTTTGGGACTTACAGCGAGGGAAAAGGAAAATTTGGAACGTTGGTTCATTATTTTCAAGTATGTTTCTTGGCTCGCGTTTGGGTTTTGCACTCATAGCTTCAATAGGAATAGGTTTGATGTCGTTGGGAAGACAGAACCATTCAACCATTGAACTAATTGTTTACCTTATCAACTCTTGACAAAAATACGATCTGTGCTTCCATTCCGTTCAGTGCAAGTCCATCACACGGTTCAGTTTTTATTCGCTAGATGTTGGTCCATTCGAGGTAATCACCCAAGACCTTTAAAATGTTTTCATACATCCCTCTCCAGCTTGCTACGCGAAAGGTTACATAAATTTCTAGTTAATCACTCCCTGTTGAATTTCCTGCGCAATCTCAA
The DNA here is from genome assembly GCA_037176885.1 of Favolaschia claudopus. Taxonomy (NCBI): domain Eukaryota; kingdom Fungi; phylum Basidiomycota; class Agaricomycetes; order Agaricales; family Mycenaceae; genus Favolaschia; species Favolaschia claudopus. Next base: position 289,533 of record JAWWNJ010000152.1, on the reverse strand, counting down.
GTGCCCGAACCCAGACCAATCGTCGAACATTCATGTTTCGAGAAAAGAGATCGACAGATGCGCTCAAACGCAGGTCGAGGAGTTGAAGCTGTCTGGGAGTAAAAGGACAACCGGGGGGCTCGCACAAAACTTCCGAGAGGTTTGCGGGGGTGCTGGACGACGCAAAAGGGTCAGTGTTGTTGGTGCGCTCGTCTGGATTGTTCTCGAGCAAATGAGCCACTAACTCCGGCTCCGCATTTGCCTCCCAGTCGATCCCGTACTCATTAATATCTTCAATCTCCTCGTCCTCAGCAGCCAAGAAGGAAGATATCCCCCGTGGACCCTCCCGCAACATCCCGAACGTGAATAGATCGCGTGGACTGCGTTCACGTTGGCGACGCACCGTGAGCTGATGCGAATTCCAGGCTTCGGCCCAGTCCTGCGCATCGCGATTGATCGACGCAAGGAATAGATGATGAAGGAGCCATATATGGCCCGGGCGGGTGGGGTTTAGGCCGTGGTTGGTTTCCAAATCGAGAAAGAAAACTTTCCATTTCTTTCCGAAGCCATGTGTAACGTCGTACCACAGACGTTCAATGCGTGTGTTGTGTACGCTTCTGAAATTAATAAAAATCAGTGGAAGTAAAGTTGGGAAGCGCCGTGCTGAGTGAAACTTACCGTCCCCAGATGAACGAGCCTCGGCCTGAGCCTCTAACCTGCTCCATGTACGCCGCCACCTCAATGTTCTCAACCCCATGATCGCCTCGCATACGGCTGGGACACCCGTGAAGGGCAATAATGTCAAGGAGCAACCGTAGCACACTTGCTCCTCGGTTGTTGTTGTGCACACGGATGCCAAGCACGAACCGAGAATAGCCGTCAATAATGCAGTGTATGACAATCTTGTAGCGAATGAGGCCTTGATGCAAAGTTTAGCTCAATAAATTTCGATTTAAAGAAAACCGACCGTGTTGACCGTCAAGATGGGCGAGTGACATGGGCCCAGGAACACGATATTTCTTGCGGCTGATCTGGCGATCACCGAAGATCGCGGGAGCACCGTGTACACGCAAGTACGAGTTGGTAATTCGATCTCGGGGGACACGGTACCCTTGAGATTTCAAATGACCGCGAATCATGCGACGCCCGAACTGGGGAAAAATTTCCAGCGTCTCCGAAAGAAGTCGATCAAGCTCTTCGTCCGAAATAACAGACACAGGGGGAGCCGTTGAGGTGTGAATGACTTCGGTTTCGCCGTTAGGGTTCGCTTGTGATTGAAAAACAGGTGCACCGGGTTGAACCAGTCCAGCTCGGAGAGCAGCCCGCCGTACAGTGCGCGCGCAAACACCAAGCTCGGGAGCAATCCCTGTTGGCCCTCGGAGATCAAGTGCAGCGCTCAAAAACTGTGGATCGATTTCCACTCGGGGCCGACCACGCCGACCAGTACGAATGTAACGTGAAACAATGAGGGGAGGAGCATCAGCAGGATCCATTGATTGGTGGCATGCGAGATCGAGAGCGGTGACCATGTCAGTGATTGAAGTCTGGAGAGTCGCATATTCGTTCGCAGGAAAGACAGCTCGATGCTTTTGAGTGGAAATTAGTCGCAGAAGTCATAAAGAATGAATATCCATACCATCTCCGCTGCCGAGGCTAACGCTAGCGCCCGGTCTCTCACAGCATTCAGACTCGGAGGGTCTCCGACCATAGTGCGCAGCGCAGATAGAACATCGTCGTGAAGAGCATGATAGGCGTCTCGGAGGTTGTTAAGCCGTTGGTCAGTGTTCATGGCCGCAGATAGTAGAGCTTGAGTTGAGCAGAGAAGGCGTCGCACAAGAAAGAAGAAAGAAGAGTGAGAGCTGTGTAAAGACACTAAGATTACGATGCGGGAGCCGATCCCGATCAACTAGGAATGATGAGGAGTATCAATGAACGCAAGTTCAAGCTCAGAACGAGTCAGAATGTCAATTTCAACCAGAGTTAGAGAAAAACCGGGAATGAGCCGGAATCCTCAGGAATGCTGAGGATGCAAATCTGAATGCTTCAAGGGGTAAATGCAGGATTCACTGGGAAATCCTCAGGACCAGCGATGATATACAGGGATTCGAGAGGATAGCTGAGGATCGACGAGGAATCGCAAGGAATCGCGAGGAATGATGCGGAGCCGTAATGATGGCCGAGGAAACAAATGCAAACTGCTATTTATTTTGTCCGGTACCGGCCACCAAACAATTTTTAGCTAGAATCCCACTGCTCTCACCGAGGAAGAAGCAGGAAACTCTGACACTAACGATGATTTCGACGTAGTCTTGCAATCTTGATCAAGGATGCTAAATTGGCGTTGAAGTCACTGCAGTTGAAGGTTCATTTTCTTGCAACTCGCCTACAGCTAATCTCGCTGCACTTTGTGATTCAAAGGATGGATTAGTGGCTGCGGATAAGGGTGAGAACAGCACAGTGATCAACGTTGGTGCGATGTTACGGAGTTTGATGTAGAGAGTGATCGAGTGCAGTGAGAAGGAAGAGGATTAAGTAGATTCAGCTAAATTTTGACATTTTACGCGTTTAAACGACTATCTTCAAAAGAGTATATAAAGTCTTGTTACGAGACTACCTGACTCCTTTGTATGTCACGCAGTCCTCAGGGAAACCACACGACCGTTATGCGTTACCGTTGAAACGAAACAGGGCGGGCGTTACGCGTTACGTTTCACCCATACAAATTGCTACAGTATTGCCGTTTGCAGGAAAGTTGGCGTGCGTGACTTTTCGTCACATTTTGCGCATTTAGCGGCCACAACTTCGACGGCTCATTTCTCCACAACCACTGGACCAATCTACCTAATTTTTATATGGGCGTGCTCGTCTCGTCTACCGCTACCACGCCCCACTATCCTTTTGCTCTAGTTTGACTTAGAACAAATTTGACTTTTGGCTGCCCCAAAAACCCTTCGGCGGCTCATAACTTCGTATTTATGGCGTGTAGAGCTACAGATTTTGAATATGTTGTTCTGATGTGTATGCGGAATGCAGCCCCCTGGTGCTAGACAACTGTGTCGAGTATTTCAAGTACATAGATCAAGTACATTTGTCGCTAATCATCAATTTCCAATATTATTTGTTTCAGCCCGTTTCGGGCATTTCTTCTTCTCGTTCTTTGTGGTCCTCCCAAGGATGGGGTCGAAGAACAACAAGGAAGAGAAACAGAAGAAAAGCGAGCGCAATTCTGGCCAGAGAAAGCAGAAAAAGTCGGCCGTAGAGGAAGAACCACCGCCGTCTCCCTCTGTCCCGCGCCCGCGCCCTCGCCGCATCGTTCTTATCGGTCCAGCCTCGCCTCCTGCAACGGTGCCTGCCAATACAGCTGAGGAGCAGCAGGTAGCCGAGGCCCTTGCATCCATGGCGGCGGGGAAGGCTGCGAGGACGCAGCCGGAAGAACAAGATGATGAAAATAAATCAATGGACTCACTGGAGCTTACTCCGCCGCCTGTATACGTCCCAAAACCAAAGAAACGGTCTCAAAAGCCAAAAGAGGACGACCCTCGCTCTGACACGAGCAGCAGCAATGAGGACGAGGCCGGCGATAATACATCCAATTCTGATTCCGAAGAATGTGAAGCATTTTTTACTTACCTTTCATGGAAACTCATCCCATTCTTCAGTGCCTGTGAGCTCCCCCGCGAAAGAAGCCAGAATACGTCGCATCAAGCCTTTTGACATCACCTTCGAAGTCCCTTACAAAAATGCGACGAGAGATTTCGAGGTTACATCAACCACTTCTTTCCCGAACTTCCTTACACTTGTGGCCGACAAGATGGAAACACGAAAAAGCCTCTTGACGGACATTGCGTACACCATTTCCTTCTGGCCCAAAACTCCTAAGCCTACACCAAAGCGTCTTGAGGACGAACGTGACTGGGGAAAGCTGATCCGAAGCATTGAAGAACACATCTCCACCTGCCAGAAGAGGAACAGAGGGAAGGGAGTGGTCAAGAGCTTTTCTGTTAGGATAACCGATGCGCCGGGTGAACAAACCAAGCAGGCGGGCAAGAAAGTAGGTCATTACTAAGTCTTATTGCGGGAAATTCATTGTGCTGTAGGGGAAAAAGGCGGCAAAAGATGTGGACGAGCCTGGTTCTGAGGGCGGGCCAGCATTGAAGGAGCATGTCTTCCTCCGAGGGTTGGAGGAGAAATGGGCATGCTCCGAGCATGGCGGCAAGCCCTGCTGGCCGATGAATAACGGCATCTCACCGATATCGATTTGGCGAAGTGGGCGTACCTCATCGTAAGTTCTCGTAAACTCATGTCGTCCATAATTATTAACATGGTGAACTGATGATAATCCGATAGTCCCAGCACAAAGCAATCGATACCATTCTACCCAACGAGCTCAAGGTTACTGATGCTGCTCCTAAGCAACGTCTTGCTAAAAAAGCCCTCGCAACATCCTCGACTAACGACTCTGAGCCTCCAAAATGGATCCGTGACTTTGCGCCGCTAGTGGGGATGGCGTTTGGTATGGCACGGGCAAATCCTGTCCTTGAGACGCCACAGCCTTCTGCGCAAATGCCCGTGGCAGCAACTGGATCCTCTCGTCAGTCGGCCTTGTTTGCGGATCCCCCTTCCAGCGGAACGAAGCGTGCTGCCTCGGAGACCGCTCCGAGCATGAGCGAATGGCTCCTGAGTCTAGATATGGACTCGGGACGCGGGCGCCATAATTCTAATTTCTATGGGTGCTACGACACCTTCGCTGACAACGGGATTCTGGACTTGACGGACATGGAGGATCTCCAGTCGGGCGATATCGTGAACATGCTCGGCTGTGTTGTTGGGACTGCAAATCGGCTGGTCAAATACGCAAAGGCTGATTTATTCAGTCTCCTTTCGAAATCCAAGAGAGCACGTATCTAGTCTTCAAATAGTATAATATTGTTTACATGCTAATGTATCATACATATCCACAATGATGATACCAGCCTAATGCATTGTCTGGTGTGATTGAGAAAGCCGCGTCAAAAAGGTGTAAGTAGACATATGTATCATCGAGTTTCTGATCTACGTCTTGCCGTCCCAGCATTCCATCTCGACGAACAAATGCCTTGATGGCGGAGAAGGCCAACTCAATGGGATTGTAGTCTGGAGAATACGGAGGTAGAAACATATATCTCATGCCGCTGCGCAATCAGAACTATGTAATCAATAGTTTGGCCTCACTCACCGGCTCACAATGAGCTCCAGGATGTCAGGATCTTTGTGGATTCGAGCATTATCCATTACAATGACCGAGTTCTTCGCAGGAAACGGCTGCATTCGATCCAGCAGACCTTCGATGAAGTCATGAAAAAGAGCGGAAGTAAAAGAACCTTCCACAATATTGACGTGAAGCATGCCATCGAGCGAGATTGCGGGCAAGAGGGAATACCTTCAGGGTATTCAGGCAACATGTTGACTATAAGAAGACAAACTCACCGCCGTCCGCGCACAAAGAAACACTTGCGAATAGCCCTCCTTCCCGACAAGGCCCATGCATGGTTTCTAATTGATGTCCGCCGGTCAAACGAGCTTTCATCTACAAATACGGTTTGCTCGGCGGTATACTGGCTGCCGTGGTTATATCGGAATGCTGCCCTCTTTTCCGCGCTCCGCTCTAGAGCATCACGAGTGAGCTGATGATAATTTTCAGCAAAGATCTAAATAAGAAACAGCCAAAGGTACGCACCTTCTTTACTGTGAAGCCACAGCGCTTCAAGGTTCTCCAGATAGTGGCCTCTGTAACCTCTATACCTCTTCTATTCTCCAGCATCTCTCGCAGCTCATCCAAATAAACATCTGGACTATGTCGCACAATGCCGGTGAGGAACTATATCACCGTCAATCGAAGGCATTCAGACAAGTAATAAGGAGGATCACACACCTGAACGTCACCACAGGTCATCGCCCGCTTTGCCCCGCGCATCTCCTGCTGCAAATGTTCCCGCATAACAGTCCCTTTCCGGCGGTAATCTTGTAGTACACGTTGAACAGTTCGCGTCTTGCAACCAGTATAGCGGCAGATTTGAGGAACATCAAGGGTGAGGGCCATGTTGAAAATGGCCCCCCGGAGGTCGTCAGAAAGAGCCTTGCCCCTGGTCATGGCGGCAGAAAGACGGAGAGGAGAAAGAAGTTGGTATCAGAGGTAAACACGGTCACATGGATTGTGATGGCATTTCCGCTTCATTGCTTTAGAAATTAATGGGAATATATTCAGCTGGGGGCCACTTTCCGAACACATAGAGGAGCAACATATTCAAAATCTGTAGCTCTACACGCCATAAATACGGTTTTTGGGGCAGCCAAAAGTCAAATTTGTTCTCAGTCAAACTAGAGCAAAAGGATAGTGGAGCGTGGTAGCGGTAGACGAGACGAGCACGCCCATATAAAAATTAGGTAGATTGGTCCAGTGGTTGTGGAGAAATGAGCCGTCGAAGTTGTGGCCGCTAAATGCGCAAAATGTGACGAAAAGTCACGCACGCCAACTTTTCTGCAAACGGCAATAAGCTCTGGCCACAAAACATTAGGGTAAAAAGTGGGACCTAGAAGTGGTGTATTTGAGCAAATGCAAGACATCCCTGGTCTCAGAATTTGAAGATACTATCTTGTGATGGAGCAGTAGACCATTCTTCGAACCCATTTTTTTTGACTGCAGAAATGAGTTTTTCAGCGATTGGAGCCATCTTGGTTTGGGACGATGGCGAAATTTGCCGCTTATGTAAGGTTCTCACGCACCATATAGGGTAGGATCCCATCAATTACTGGCAACCCGCCAGCACAACAGCATACACACTACTGAACATTGGCTGCAGTGCGCAACATCTTAGGGCATCATACAACGGTGACTAGAGAAATCTCAAAAAACATACCTCCAGTTACTGTAGATACTTGTACCGAGGCAACCGACCCCGGCACCGTGACACCGTGACCCGCCTTCGGCAACGCAACCAGAGCGGCCATGAGCGTGACGGTTGGATTTTGGGCAACCGAGAACGCGAAAATTTGCTATGATCTGGGGCAAATTCAGACTTTGAGCAGTCTGACTGCGACAGAAATAGCTGGAATCGACAATTCCGAGGATTTAAGCAAAAATGGCACCAAAATAGGGCGAAAAATGAATATTTTCTCAACTGTCACGATTTTTTGGAGGCAACCAGACCGCCCGTGACCGTGACCCGCCGCGGTTTGGGCAACGCAACGGACCCCACCGTGACCGTGACGGTTGCCTCGGTACAAGTATTTACAGTATGATTACATAATGACCAAATTTTCTTGACCTCAAAAATTGAGCGAAATCCAGCAGGTTTTGTTTTCGTGTCCCGTGTTACGTGTTACGTGACACGTCATGTGACCGCTCGTTGTAAGTGACTGACGCCTACCTTAGTAATTACAAGCTTTAGCTCCCTGCCTCCGGCACGGCCGACTCGCTGCGCTCGCCGACCTCCCTCCGTTCGGTCACACAGCTTGTTGGGGCTGGCCGCCCCAAACCCCGCTGCGCTCGCTCCGCTCGCGACGTCTAGTACGATCTCAACATCTCGACATTGACCCCGTGATTTTCTGTCAAAAGTCACGCGACTGATGGCCTGGCCCTCTTTTCAAGTAATAAAGTATGCCGTGCGCGTGAATGTGGACTTAGAGATCTCTCAAGCGCACTAGTATAGTGTGCTTGATTGCTCTTGCATTCATCAAAAGCCCTTCACCACATTTGTATCCCTCCGCCGCACTTGAAAGCCCAAGAACAAACCAGTGGAAGATAGTTTTTGAAGCAAGTCGATCGAGTCAGCCCCAATGTCAGTAAGCCATACATCCAGAGCTCGCAGTAAGTATTCTCATAGCTTGACAGATGCTTCAAGGCATGATTGAGCGCGACCGAAGGAGCTGGGAGGATTTGTTTCGACGGTAATTCGCGGCGACAGATAAGGCCAAAAAATCGGGATTTTCCGTCATGAAACAGAGGGAGAAGGAGTTTCTGAAGGAAACAAGCAGCATAGAAGTTCATTCAGACAGGATCCGCAAGTGTGAACGCCGTAGTGGTTGAGCAATCGCGACAGCAAGACGGCAGAATGTTAAGTGTTACCCCTGTGACATCGTCACACTTAGTGTTGACGCGTGCCGGACTCGTTTGGCGGTGTGAGAAGGTGGCTGTGAGACTTGACACCTTAAGTGGACCCAGCTGATCGGCCGGTTAATCCTCAATTTCAACTCGAAAAAAAAATTGGTCATTATGTAATCATAACTGGAGATAGGATGAGATTTCTCTAGCCATTGTTGCCGGTAATTGATGGGATTTTACCCTATATGGTGCGTGGGAGTGTTACATAAGCGGCAAATTTCGCCATCCTATCCTATACATGAAAACAAGCTTAAGCACCCCGCCTTCGGTGGTGTAGTGGCATCCATCGTCTCCGGGGAGAGTCGTGTGAGTTTTGCTCACGACGGCGAGGGCCCTCGTTGGATTAACCGATCGATCAGCTGGGCGATTATCTGCCAGGTGGCTGTGTAATTATCTGCCATGTTGTTATTCCTCGCTGTAGGCGGCTCGGAAATTCACTTAACTGCATAGAGGTCAATGTAGCACTAGTTGAGGATGTTCTACCAGCTCAGAATTGCTGAATGTGTCCGGGAGGGAGCACAATTCAACGTTGTCAGATAATTCCGTGACATGGCAGATAATTTGTCACGGTTTCATCAGTGATGTGACTACTGACATTGCGTCACCCCGCCGCTCGTCTCCGCCGCTCTGCATCAACGGTCTCCTTGCTTGACTGCAAACAAAAATATGATCTGTATGCCGGAGTTCCGGCCTACAGAAGGGGGAGCTTGCGCGAATCTGTATCAATATTACAATGCACATCGGAGTAAAGTAAGTTGAACATCGAAATTATCAACTACGCTCAAGTAGATGAGGTTTCAGAAAAATACATATTGACTAGTACTAAGTAAAGTCCATTCCTTGGCTGTCGAGAGTAAATGTAATGTATCAGTAGTCTCAAGCATCCGCATTGAATCTATTACATTGAGTTTTTCCAGTCGTCCTCAGTGAAAACTCGTTCGAAACGCAATTCCAGCCAAAGTCTTTACGCGTGAAATAGCCACAAATGAAAGTCCCAATGAAAAGTCTTTGTCTCCGAGGTCAACGACAGCTTTCTTTAGGGTTAATCCTTGATTTTCGTGTACAGGCTGTATTCAATGGCAGTTGTGTCCTTGAGAGTGATGTTTAGGAAGCTTAAATTCTTCGCAGACAGTCGAAAAAGGGGAAGAAGGCATCCGACATGGCAGATGCATGTGGGTGTCTGTCAAAACTGTGTTCCCATCACCATCCATCACTCGGGATCAAGCGGACTCCCTCTGGATCAAGCGGAAATCCCTCGCATCACTCGGAATCACAATATATCACAGATCTATCGATTACATCAAAAAGCCCTCTAGCACAGCTTATTGCTTTTCGGTGACGGCTCTGATAAAGGGGGGAGCAAGCTCCCCCAATCAGCCGCCCAACTTCGCCGGAGGATATTCTAATACACAGGTTGGCAAACTCTACCAAGCAATATCTAAGAATATTCACTGGATTGGAACCGACAGCTTGGACAATACATTTCAAATGTCAGCTCGTCCGCGCGGTCGTCCAAAAGGCTCGAAGGACGGTCCCCGTCCTGAAGGAGCGCCACCTAGAGGCAGACCGAGGAAGAATAACATAGGTGATGTGCATTCATCCCAATTACGGCTATCAGACTGATGATTTTGCCTTGACATGCTCAGCCGCTGAGCACGATGCCGACGACGAGAACAGCGACACAGAAGCCACAAATACGAACGGAAACCGTGCGGTCGATACCGAGGATGGATTTGACGCGTCAACCAACGCGTTTGACGCGTTTACTGCCGGGTTTACGGAGGATGACTGGCGGGGTGTTGATCAGGCTTCGGTTAACAGTGAGTATTATTCTTATTAACCATTTGGTCAATGCATTAATTCTGTCAAGCCGGACAACCGCCTATCGCACCAACTGACACCGGACCCTCCCTGGAACAGCTTCGCGAAGCCAGGAAACGAACACACTCTGGTACGAGAACTAGATCTTTCTAATCGAGTAATTTCGTCCTAATTTTTCCAGCCCCATTTTTTACTCGAGGACACACATTCAGCAACGAGTGTGATTCGGAATCTGAGGACGACGGCAACTCGGAAGAAGAGAGTAGTGATTCTCTGAAAGTTTCAGAGGGAAACAGTTCTGAAAAGGATGCATCGAAAGGTACAGTTTCATAGTGCTCTATTAAATTCAATCTGGGAGCCTGAAAACCGTTCAGCATGGTTCGATAAACCAAAATACATGCCTGTCTGGCTTTACGACTATTTCCGGGTCAACATTCAACCTATGATTTTTCGAATGGAGGGTCGGAAGCGTGCAAGGCCTCCGTCAATTTATATCCAACACTTCCCACTCGCCGCCGTCGCTATGGATTCACCCGATCGACCCTATTTTCCTGCTCGCTCGTGCTGTTTTCCGCCCCACGGTACTCTACCGCCCTCGCGTGTTCTTGTGGCTTCCGCATTTTTTCGTCGCAAAGCTCTGCTGTCCGTCGTGCGGAAAGACCCTCGAGAAAAATGGAGCTCTTCCTCCAAGACGAATCACCGACTTGGAGGACTCGTTCTACATAATTTCTTGGGCATATTATTGTCGCAAGGGCTGCAAGTCCTATTTCTGTGGCTGGAGTCGCAAATTGCTTGATTCTCTGCCTCCATTCCTCCGCCTTGCTTTCCCTGCGGTTCTATCGCGTAAAGGCGGAATTTCCCACTCAGTTCTGTCTATTCTGCGTGTTGGGAATCAGCACAAAATGGGGCCGAGCGGGGTTCGCTCTCTACTTTGCGAAAATCATACCCTTCGCTTCAGCACTCTACAAGCGCAGTACCTCGAGGCAATCTTCGCACACACCCATGAACGCGCTCAAAAGCACCAACCAAACGATCAGACAAGTATCACGGACTACGTTACAGACCAGATACCTAATTTCGGTGACTTTGGCGATTATACGGGTTTCAGCGGCTTTGTTCCTAGCGAACGATACTTGTCGACAATGCTCAATCGAGCCATAGAAGCTGATGAAGCTGATGCGGACCAACATACATCCTGTCTTGAGCCTGACCAGCTCGCGGTCGATGATTCGCACAAAGTAAGTTTCCGGATCGATTCAAATTCCCAACATGCTGACAAAACTATTTAGATCAACAAACACATCGCAAAAATCGAGGGAGTACCGGTATTCAATGCGTTGTGGACCTGCATGACGTCTCGGTATATCCGAGCGCAAGTTCTGACGCTTACGAAAAGTCACGAAGAGCGCTACGGACCGCTTAAAGCTGTCGCCAAATCAATTAGAAAATACGGGTTTCAAGATCCATCCGTTGTGTTTTCTGATGACCCTGTCAAGGTATATATTCGGTGCAAGCTTCAAACCAAGTGTCTCGCTCATCAGTTCATAGGATAAACCACTTTTGCTTGCCGCGTTCCCTTCACTTGCAACAGACTTGACACCTGTTGCAGCGGCTCATGGCCTTGACCCACTTGAGCTGCCTGTGTCGACTTCAGTTCAATTTCTGGGTACCTACGCCCTCGTCGAATCTGCCCTGTCCTCTCTCACCTCCATTATTGATGCGAGTCCCAACGCACATCTTTGCATCAGTATTGATGCCGAATGGAATATTTCTCGTCGCTCAGGCGTCTCAATACTTCAACTCGCACCGCATTCCGATCCAGAGTCAATTTTCATTATCCCTGTGAGATACTTATTTGTTATCGGATTGAATACCGGAAACTGATTCAAACTACAGGTACACAAGTTTGATCATCTCCCGCCCTCATTACTCCGACTCTTGGTCTCGAATCGAGTCTTCAAGATCGGTAGTTCAATCAAGGCCGATTTCACTCGTCTCAAGAAACAATTCCCCCAACTCAAGGACCTAACCAGCTTCAATGTCATTGACTTGAAGGCTTATTCGGTTGAACGTGGAGTAATCAGACGTAAAAAACCTGGTTCACTCGATGTTCTTGCTGAAAAGGTGCTGAAGGTTTATCTATCAAAGGACGACTCGCTTCGTAAGAACGACGAATGGGAAACATTACCCCTTCCGTCGCATCTCATGTGCTATGCTGCTCTTGATGTTCATGTTTCGCTTCGCATTTTTGCGGAGGTGACAAAGCTCGCACCCTTGGACTGGGTGCGTCACGACTCACCTGCCGGATCCCGAGTAGCACTTTTGGTGCATGAAGGCGGTGAAATCGCTGCATATGGCAAAATTGCAGCCACACAGCCTTCTGTTGTGTCGGGCGTTCGAGTGAAGACGCAGACTAATTCCCGAGTTGTTATTGATGTTGATCAAGTGCTTATTCCAACCGCCGCTGCGATATTGCATCTTCTGCCGTCGGAAAATCCGACTGCTCGCCGCCGAACTGGTCCAAAGGCCGGAGCGTATACTCTCCAACAGCTTCAGGCCGCAGCTTCCGGTTCAGTCTTTCAGATCGTGTGTCCCGTTGCACTTCTCAATTTCGATCGCGCTGGTGTTGTAAGAATTTAATTTTTATATGAAAGTCTTTGGAGCTAAATGAATCCAATTAGTGTCCATCGCAGGACGGGAGTCAAATTCCCAGCATTTCTACTCGAGATCCTCTTGAACTCTGCCCAACCGCCACGCTCACGCCCGACTCGGGCGAGACTTCTGGCTCTGAGTCGGAGTCTGATGACGAGTACGTGTTGACTCGAGTCACTCCGGATGCAAGTACGGATGGAAGACAAGAAAATTTGCAAATGCACGAGGCGCATACACAAGTGAATCCGAGACAAAATCGCGGTGTGTGTTCAAGAATTTCGATTCTCATGGCACAAGTTCAAGGCTTTCTAGGTGAAAAGCGTGATCATTCGACAATGGAATCCGAAGCATTCGTCACACACTCACTCGGTGACGATCTCCTCAGCATACTGCGAAAACTTGTTGATGCACCCGAAGACACTGAGCGAATTTATACTCGGATCCTGAAAGATATATTTCACGCATTCCATATGATTCCAATCTCAGTTAACCACGGACTTCGTGCAGCCTTTCTCCATGCTCTCCGGGATCACATTATGCGATGGGATCCTAGTGCTCGGGGTCGTGTCGACAAGGTCTGCCGCGAAGTCTATGGTCTCACATTTGATCAAATGCTGGCGCGGAACCCGGACTATATCAAGCGGAGGACACCTCGACATGTCCCTTCGCCAAATGTGCTTGTCCCAATGATTCAGCATATTTTTAACACCTTCGGCAATGCACTCGATGCCAAAACACAGCAGCCGCTTTTTAGCCCGACTGCATGGCAGAAAGCGAACGCAGTTCTCGAACTTTTACGCGAAGGCTATTTATCTGATCTTCCGGGTGTTGCAATGTACGAGCATGCGGGTGTCGATAAGCATGGGTTGAACTTGTACAAATGTCTGCGCGGAACAAATAACGTCGAAGGCGGGCCGCACGGCGACATTTATCGCAAGTTTGGAGCTCTGCACGGTACGTATTGCACGGTGTCTAGATTTCGAATTAACTAAAGCTTCAATATAGCGGGTCCTCGATTGACCGTGAATTCACTGACCGATCATCGAACATGGTACAATTTGCAGGTTTGTATTGTCTAGTACTCAAAACTCTCTACGGCTGGTTGATGATTTGTTCAGGCATTTGCGAAGCATGTGTTCCGTGCCAACTGGGACTATCACCATTCATTGAGCCTCATCAACCGTACTTCATTCCTCCTGAACTATCTCTCGGATATTGTCGAAGGCGCAAGCTCTTATTCACACTGGATCAACGGCGACTTGTATGCACGCACTGAAGAAAAGTTTGGCATCGCACCTGTGCCGGGTACGTTGAATTTCTTTGCTCCAGAGTAAGAGCAAGAACTGACTCGTTGCAGAATCTTTGCGTGTCCGCCTCGCAATGCAGCCTTACTCTGAAACCGCTGCTGCCACTTACAAGCTTGGTAAAAATGATGATTGGCTCCGACGCAAACAAGGGCTTGCCCTTCCAGCTCTACCACCGACCACTCTTGCAGCACGGAAATATTTCTTCACCCGAGTCAAATATTACTCTGCACAAGCCAGTACTTCTGGAAAAGGCAAAATCGACATGGACGACTTCGCGCAAGAATGGAATCGTACCGCTGACGGCGAAGATCGATTCTACATCACAACTGAACTCCTCGCGGCGTACGCAAAAACATGGCAGAAGAACAGTAATATTCGCGCATCACAGGAACTCATCGCTGATAAAATCTCGCTTGTCAGTCAAACACGGGACATATTCCTGGCCCCTTCCCTTCCCTTCCCCTCGTTCATTGTTGGTGGAGCCGCTGCTTCAATTCCGCCATCAATGGGAGTAGTCGAAATGTTTGATGATGTTCCAGGTCTCTCGGTGGATCTCTCTATATCCACTGGACTCCCGGCATCCCAACTCTTGCTTTCTCCCGTCAAGAGCCATCAAGAAACTCTAAATTCGTTTATTCAGAAAGACATTTTACCCCTTCCAAGCTCGTCAACCACCGACTACGCAATGACCACCGAAACAGACTTCACAGACCTTTCAACGCCGCTTCCCGATCCCTCGGCACAGTAAGTCTATCTCGAAGCTTTCACTATTTCTCATTTTGATGTTGGTTTCAGATCGGTGATTCCTGAATTGAACGCCCCTGCTCAACTTGACCTTGGAGACTCGGATTCACATCATGCAAACACGTACGCGCCGGTTTTCTCTTGAACTACTTTACAATAGATTCTCATTACTTCTAAGGGATACCAGAAAGCGCCGTAAGCTAACTACTACCGGCACGACTGAGCCTCGACGTCGCGAGGTGCCTGCAGAGCTGCGCAAGAATCAGAATGTCCGAAAATGTAGACGATGCCGACAGCAAAGTTGCCCGGGAAATAGCGACATCTTGAATTGCAAGGTAGCATGTACAGTGCCCTGCACTCAGTGTGGGCAGTTTTCAGGGTGTAGGGGAGTCGACAAGGGGAAGAAGTGCACATTTCGAGCGTAGATAGCGTGTATTAAGTTGAATCATCCAATATTCGGCATTATCCGGGGCCGCTCGGGGTTCTCGGAAATCCTCCTTCCTTTATTTCTTTTTCGTTCCATTTCGGGGAATTATACCCAGGAAAACCTCGTTGGATTAACCGATCGATCAGCTGGGCGATTATCTGCCAGGTGGCTGTGTAATTATCTGCCATGTTGTTATTCCTCGCTGTAGGCGGCTCGGAAATTCACTTAACTGCATAGAGGTCAATGTAGCACTAGTTGAGGATGTTCTACCAGCTCAGAATTGCTGAATGTGTCCGGGAGGGAGCACAATTCAACGTTGTCAGATAATTCCGTGACATGGCAGATAATTTGTCACGGTTTCATCAGTGATGTGACTACTGACATTGCGTCACCCCGCCGCTCGTCTCCGCCGCTCTGCATCAACGGTCTCCTTGCTTGACTGCAAACAAAAATATGATCTGTATGCCGGAGTTCCGGCCTACAGAAGGGGGAGCTTGCGCGAATCTGTATCAATATTACAATGCACATCGGAGTAAAGTAAGTTGAACATCGAAATTATCAACTACGCTCAAGTAGATGAGGTTTCAGAAAAATACATATTGACTAGTACTAAGTAAAGTCCATTCCTTGGCTGTCGAGAGTAAATGTAATGTATCAGTAGTCTCAAGCATCCGCATTGAATCTATTACATTGAGTTTTTCCAGTCGTCCTCAGTGAAAACTCGTTCGAAACGCAATTCCAGCCAAAGTCTTTACGCGTGAAATAGCCACAAATGAAAGTCCCAATGAAAAGTCTTTGTCTCCGAGGTCAACGACAGCTTTCTTTAGGGTTAATCCTTGATTTTCGTGTACAGGCTGTATTCAATGGCAGTTGTGTCCTTGAGAGTGATGTTTAGGAAGCTTAAATTCTTCGCAGACAGTCGAAAAAGGGGAAGAAGGCATCCGACATGGCAGATGCATGTGGGTGTCTGTCAAAACTGTGTTCCCATCACCATCCATCACTCGGGATCAAGCGGACTCCCTCTGGATCAAGCGGAAATCCCTCGCATCACTCGGAATCACAATATATCACAGATCTATCGATTACATCAAAAAGCCCTCTAGCACAGCTTATTGCTTTTCGGTGACGGCTCTGATAAAGGGGGGAGCAAGCTCCCCCAATCAGCCGCCCAACTTCGCCGGAGGATATTCTAATACACAGGTTGGCAAACTCTACCAAGCAATATCTAAGAATATTCACTGGATTGGAACCGACAGCTTGGACAATACATTTCAAATGTCAGCTCGTCCGCGCGGTCGTCCAAAAGGCTCGAAGGACGGTCCCCGTCCTGAAGGAGCGCCACCTAGAGGCAGACCGAGGAAGAATAACATAGGTGATGTGCATTCATCCCAATTACGGCTATCAGACTGATGATTTTGCCTTGACATGCTCAGCCGCTGAGCACGATGCCGACGACGAGAACAGCGACACAGAAGCCACAAATACGAACGGAAACCGTGCGGTCGATACCGAGGATGGATTTGACGCGTCAACCAACGCGTTTGACGCGTTTACTGCCGGGTTTACGGAGGATGACTGGCGGGGTGTTGATCAGGCTTCGGTTAACAGTGAGTATTATTCTTATTAACCATTTGGTCAATGCATTAATTCTGTCAAGCCGGACAACCGCCTATCGCACCAACTGACACCGGACCCTCCCTGGAACAGCTTCGCGAAGCCAGGAAACGAACACACTCTGGTACGAGAACTAGATCTTTCTAATCGAGTAATTTCGTCCTAATTTTTCCAGCCCCATTTTTTACTCGAGGACACACATTCAGCAACGAGTGTGATTCGGAATCTGAGGACGACGGCAACTCGGAAGAAGAGAGTAGTGATTCTCTGAAAGTTTCAGAGGGAAACAGTTCTGAAAAGGATGCATCGAAAGGTACAGTTTCATAGTGCTCTATTAAATTCAATCTGGGAGCCTGAAAACCGTTCAGCATGGTTCGATAAACCAAAATACATGCCTGTCTGGCTTTACGACTATTTCCGGGTCAACATTCAACCTATGATTTTTCGAATGGAGGGTCGGAAGCGTGCAAGGCCTCCGTCAATTTATATCCAACACTTCCCACTCGCCGCCGTCGCTATGGATTCACCCGATCGACCCTATTTTCCTGCTCGCTCGTGCTGTTTTCCGCCCCACGGTACTCTACCGCCCTCGCGTGTTCTTGTGGCTTCCGCATTTTTTCGTCGCAAAGCTCTGCTGTCCGTCGTGCGGAAAGACCCTCGAGAAAAATGGAGCTCTTCCTCCAAGACGAATCACCGACTTGGAGGACTCGTTCTACATAATTTCTTGGGCATATTATTGTCGCAAGGGCTGCAAGTCCTATTTCTGTGGCTGGAGTCGCAAATTGCTTGATTCTCTGCCTCCATTCCTCCGCCTTGCTTTCCCTGCGGTTCTATCGCGTAAAGGCGGAATTTCCCACTCAGTTCTGTCTATTCTGCGTGTTGGGAATCAGCACAAAATGGGGCCGAGCGGGGTTCGCTCTCTACTTTGCGAAAATCATACCCTTCGCTTCAGCACTCTACAAGCGCAGTACCTCGAGGCAATCTTCGCACACACCCATGAACGCGCTCAAAAGCACCAACCAAACGATCAGACAAGTATCACGGACTACGTTACAGACCAGATACCTAATTTCGGTGACTTTGGCGATTATACGGGTTTCAGCGGCTTTGTTCCTAGCGAACGATACTTGTCGACAATGCTCAATCGAGCCATAGAAGCTGATGAAGCTGATGCGGACCAACATACATCCTGTCTTGAGCCTGACCAGCTCGCGGTCGATGATTCGCACAAAGTAAGTTTCCGGATCGATTCAAATTCCCAACATGCTGACAAAACTATTTAGATCAACAAACACATCGCAAAAATCGAGGGAGTACCGGTATTCAATGCGTTGTGGACCTGCATGACGTCTCGGTATATCCGAGCGCAAGTTCTGACGCTTACGAAAAGTCACGAAGAGCGCTACGGACCGCTTAAAGCTGTCGCCAAATCAATTAGAAAATACGGGTTTCAAGATCCATCCGTTGTGTTTTCTGATGACCCTGTCAAGGTATATATTCGGTGCAAGCTTCAAACCAAGTGTCTCGCTCATCAGTTCATAGGATAAACCACTTTTGCTTGCCGCGTTCCCTTCACTTGCAACAGACTTGACACCTGTTGCAGCGGCTCATGGCCTTGACCCACTTGAGCTGCCTGTGTCGACTTCAGTTCAATTTCTGGGTACCTACGCCCTCGTCGAATCTGCCCTGTCCTCTCTCACCTCCATTATTGATGCGAGTCCCAACGCACATCTTTGCATCAGTATTGATGCCGAATGGAATATTTCTCGTCGCTCAGGCGTCTCAATACTTCAACTCGCACCGCATTCCGATCCAGAGTCAATTTTCATTATCCCTGTGAGATACTTATTTGTTATCGGATTGAATACCGGAAACTGATTCAAACTACAGGTACACAAGTTTGATCATCTCCCGCCCTCATTACTCCGACTCTTGGTCTCGAATCGAGTCTTCAAGATCGGTAGTTCAATCAAGGCCGATTTCACTCGTCTCAAGAAACAATTCCCCCAACTCAAGGACCTAACCAGCTTCAATGTCATTGACTTGAAGGCTTATTCGGTTGAACGTGGAGTAATCAGACGTAAAAAACCTGGTTCACTCGATGTTCTTGCTGAAAAGGTGCTGAAGGTTTATCTATCAAAGGACGACTCGCTTCGTAAGAACGACGAATGGGAAACATTACCCCTTCCGTCGCATCTCATGTGCTATGCTGCTCTTGATGTTCATGTTTCGCTTCGCATTTTTGCGGAGGTGACAAAGCTCGCACCCTTGGACTGGGTGCGTCACGACTCACCTGCCGGATCCCGAGTAGCACTTTTGGTGCATGAAGGCGGTGAAATCGCTGCATATGGCAAAATTGCAGCCACACAGCCTTCTGTTGTGTCGGGCGTTCGAGTGAAGACGCAGACTAATTCCCGAGTTGTTATTGATGTTGATCAAGTGCTTATTCCAACCGCCGCTGCGATATTGCATCTTCTGCCGTCGGAAAATCCGACTGCTCGCCGCCGAACTGGTCCAAAGGCCGGAGCGTATACTCTCCAACAGCTTCAGGCCGCAGCTTCCGGTTCAGTCTTTCAGATCGTGTGTCCCGTTGCACTTCTCAATTTCGATCGCGCTGGTGTTGTAAGAATTTAATTTTTATATGAAAGTCTTTGGAGCTAAATGAATCCAATTAGTGTCCATCGCAGGACGGGAGTCAAATTCCCAGCATTTCTACTCGAGATCCACCGGGACTTCATGCCCGAGGCACTGGGAGTTGATTGGTTGTACTTATAAAAAGGGTGACGTGGGAAGAAAGGACGGACTGGAAACGATTAATCATGTAGTCGATGTCGGCATGTCGTGTACTATAGCCGCTTGCAGCGGCTCGCGCACGTTAATTGATCTCAACAACAACAACAAGTTAACAACAACAACCCCGCCTTCGGCAGGGCCGGCTCGCTGCGCTCGCGTCCCTACCTACGGCTGGTGCACAGCTTGACCTTCGGCAAACGACTCAGTTTGATTGTAGCTGTCGGACTTATAAAAATCTAAGCCGTAGCATCAAAAATGAGTTTTACGGAAAAACAATGACCGATTGCACAGCCACCCACCTATAGCCGAGCCTCGGACCGAGAGCAAAAGTCCATTTTTTGCTGTCTGTAGCCGAGCGGAAGTGAGTTTACAGCTCCGGACAATCAAAGTCAACAATTCTATTTTCGGTCGAACCGCTATTTTCTGGACTTAGCTGAGTCCAGAAACGGATTCAGCACCCCAGAATAAGTCTAAAAACGATTTTTCCTGAATTTTCCCACGACAAAATGGGTATGGCCAAATTTTTGGGCGGTCTGAACGAGATTGTGTGTACCTTTCTGGCCCCTCCAGACGAATGTTGACCCAGCTTTCATGGTTGCTGACCATCCAGAGGATACTATATGCAACTACTCTGGTCCCTCAGCCCTTTTTGCTTTGAGGAACCCGAAATTGGCAATGCCAAGGTGACAGGAGGTGACATATTTGTGACATGTTGTTACAAATGTCACAATGTTCCCACAGGTTACCTCCTATTTTGTGCCATAACGGCTCGTTGAATTTTTATTCTGAGTCCAGAAACATGCATCAGACAGTCGTAAAGAGACTCAAATCAATATCTTCGTGATTTTCCCTTGTAATTTGGGGGGTCCGGCCAAAATTTTGGCTACCCTCTACTAAGAATAGCGGATATCTCCGGAACAGCTCGATGAATTCTCACCAAAAAAATTCAGCAGGCTCCTGAACTCGTTTCCTTTTGATTCCGATACATATCGGGGTCGTGGGAGAAGGTCGATAAATTTGTCGAGTTTGATTGTCCGGAGCTGTAGACCGCGAGGAGTCGGGAAAAGGGCAAAAAATAGAGGTAATTTTGAGCTCAAGGCGAGAGAAAAAAATGACCGATTACGTAATAAAATGAGGTCCTAACGTCAATCGCATTCTTTTCATCGGTTTCCTTCCAAAAATCTTGGTCTCAAGGCCTAATTCTCAGCCGATCAGTCAGGACACGTGTGTCGAAAAGGTGGCGGTGGGCACTGTAGTAGTGTTGAGTGCCCAGTAACGAAAGCGTGGATGACGGGGAAATCTTCCATCCTTGTATGTAAGGTAGACCCCATCCACGGCGAACGTCACATGACATCTCCTTTGTCGGACGAACCCTCGGTATTACAATAACGAAGGAGAATGAGCCAAATCCCCTCGACCAGATCGTTGAAATGTATGTTAAGTACTCGTAAATTCAATTTTGAGGGCATGCAAGCTTTGTGGGAGACCTAGTTCCGCCGACAAGGTTTGGTGATGGGACATCAGGGAGAGAGCCCATTTGGGAGGGCTCGCCTTGCATCGATAACTCCGCCTCAAATTCTACTTATATTGCCATACAATCATAGTAAAAAATGAAGACAAGAGTCAAATGCAACTTCTGGTCGAGGGGTTTAGCTATATTCGAGCCCAAAGGTATTTTACAGAGGAGTTTGCTCGAGGTCCGCCGACTTACCGCATCATATGTGCGACCCATTCAGTCATGGTTACTAGTACTAGGCTGCAGCCGGCTGACCTGAGCAGACCTGAGCTCAGTGCAGCGGCTGTGCTGTCACAGACCGTGATTTCCTTTTCCGGTCCTCTCTCTTTTACTACCGTACTGTACCATTTCGACCAATTTTTCAGGTCACAGGTCACAGCCGGTTTCATTTGATGTGTGCAAAAATCGCCTTAATTCAAAACAAAATTTTTCGGGCATCTCGGACTGAGAAATTACATAAGTTTGATGAATCTTTGGTCGAAATGGTACAGGTCGAAATGGTACAGTATTCTCGACGCGTCGCGTACAAATTTGATTACTTTCACTGTTACAAGCCCCGGCCGATGTCGGAGTCTAGTACATATTACATTGACTGTATCACTAATTGGTAATCATTCGGCTGCCCGTGATCCTTCCACTAAACGCTATTAACCCAACAGTGTCGCGGGCACGTGATCAATACGTGTTCGCATCACATTTTCTTTTTTCCAGACTGGTAATTTATGAATATGTCCTCAACGAACCTACCAAGAACCTACATACAATTCAAGGTCGTTATAGCTTCTGCAGTGTCTGAGCATACTAGGCAGTGCATATATCCAGTGACGGCGACTTGAAGTGCCTTGCTTAAAAAGGAATTTTTTCGCACAACACGGGTAAGCCAACTTCGACGAAATCGCAAACAATAAGCGTGTTCTTTGAGTCTTTCCTCGTTGTTTGGGGCAATCTGCATCCTTTACATACCACTTGTATATGCCAATACCACCATAATAATTACCCCCTGCCGAAACAGTGCCAAAACTGCACTTAGAGCACCAGCAAAATAGAAGATTTGTTTAAGGTCTGTCTCATACCGATATGTATGAGGGCCAACTTACTGATATTTTTTATGAGGCTCACTCTTAGCCCACTCACATTCAGTAATCTGAGGCTTCTCGCGAACACGTATTGATCACGTGCCCGCGACACTGTTGGGTCAATAGCGTTTACTATAAAGGTTGCCCTTACAGATATCAATCATCTTCATCGAATATCTGGTCATACAAATTTCCAACTTTTACAGAAATCTGTTGCTAAAGGCCGACTTGGTGAAATTACATCCTTGACAGGAATCCCCAAATTCTGTGAACCCTGTGTTCTTGGGAAAATGAAGAAATTACCATTCTCCAAAAGTCAAACCAAAGCTCGTGGTCCTTTATATATTGTATCATCTGATGTTGGTGGTCCAGTAACGCCTGAAGGCCCAAGTGGAATACGCTACTGGGTGGTCCTTATACCTCTGAGGTGTGGATTCTATTTGCCCAAAAGAAATCCCAAGTCTATTCAAAACTCAAAGAATGGCGAAAATCTACTGAGGCTCATTTTGGTGCTCAAATTGCTAATTGGGAATTCTGTGAGGGCTGGACTCGATTCTTTCGCGCAGATGGGGGTGGTGAATTCACGTCTCATCAAATGGAAACAGAATTCAAACGTCTCAGTCTTGCTTGCTTCTCTAGATGATGCTATTGAAGAAGCCTTTTTAGCTCAGAACCCTCTTGACCCTTCTAGTTGGCAAGGGTCCTAATGCTGAACATTGAAAAGCTGGACTTGAAGAGGAACTTGCTGGTTTCCGAGCAAATGATGTTGTTCCCATACCAGACGGTGTCAAGCCTATTAAATCCAAAGTGGTTCCCAAAGTCAAAGTGGATGAAACAGGCAAAATTGCTCATTACAAAGTCCGAATCGTTGCCAGAGGAGATACTCAGAAAGAAGGAGTTGACGTTTTTGCGCCCAATGCCAATAGGGGCATTCAGCGATTTCGCGCTTACAAGGCTTTCGAGGCTTTCGTGCTTACGCGGCAGAAGCGGCACCATCTGTCAAACGCGGCAGGGCGTGACATTCCGTCACCGTTCCCTTTTTGGGCCTCTTTACAGCTGTTTCCGAAATCCTTGAGAAAATTCAAAAACTTTCGCGCGCAGCTCAACTTTTGATCGAGTGATAAGGAGCACCATATTTGGCAATAAGTCCGACCGGCCTTGATCTTTGATCACCGCTGTCATTTTTTTTTCGTCTTTCCCCAATTTTCTCTCCCCTTCCCCACACTTCTGCATGTCTGAGTATCCTCGCTATACCCAGCGCTCGCCGCCACCGGTCTACTCTGCCCCTCCGCCGCAGTACTCGTATGTACAGCGACCCTCTGGTGTCGAGCAGCCCAAGTCCTGCCGTCCGA
The DNA here is from genome assembly GCA_037176885.1 of Favolaschia claudopus. Lineage (NCBI taxonomy): Eukaryota > Fungi > Basidiomycota > Agaricomycetes > Agaricales > Mycenaceae > Favolaschia > Favolaschia claudopus. Next base: position 266,112 of record JAWWNJ010000152.1, on the reverse strand, counting down.
CTTCGTCTGCCAAGTCCCGACGAGCCGGCGCACTTCGGTGTGTGTCTTCATTAATTCATTACTCAATGGTGCTTCCGGTGTAAGCCATCACGCACCCAATTGGGAGAATCGGATGCACCTTAAACTGCGGACATTTTTTATTGAGAAACCCCGGTTTCCATGAGCTTTGTGCACAAACCTGGGGTTCAGAGGCCTATCCATTTTGGGTAGGTGATTGCCTCACAGTGCCGGGGCCTCGGCCTGTGCGGCAACGACCAACCAACTACTACTGTAAGTATTGGAGTCATGATTCTTTCGGCCTCTCTAATGTTTGCCCGATTTGGCCTTGGATGGCTCTCTCGACAGAGGAAGATCCTACTACTTCATTACTTCTCCGGAGGGAATCAAGAACGGAACGATGGCTTTCTGATCTATTTTACCGCCACCCAAGAACTCCCAGCGATAAGCCATTAGTCTATCCGTGTTGCGCTGCGCCACTGCAGTGCGGCGGTCCGGGGTTCGACTCCGGCTGCCGGTAGCCCAATTTATTTGCCCCGCCCTGGCCTCCTTTTCATGATGTTTGGCCCTGAATTTGTTAATGAGATAGTAGACTAAACCCTCTAGAGGGTCACAATAAATATATTTTTCACGGCATGGATTTGAGACATCACTAATAGTGATACAATCAATCAATCCCTCATATGTGCTTACGACACATATCCTTATGAGCATTTCCCTGTCTTTGTACTATATTTTGCACTGGCTGTACAGGATTCTGCTGCACCAGAGGTGGATCTGGACCTTGAGGTCTAGGTGTTGGTGACGGAGGTGGACTTTGCATATCCTGGTCTTCATTCTGTTCTGCCAAAGCACCAGCATTCCCAGTGTTCTGTATCTCAGCAATTCGGCCAGCTGTGCGAGGTGTAAGTTGAAGTTGCTGGCCATTCCAGATAACCTGAACAAAGTTTGGTTGCTGTAAAGGCAATCTCCGATGTACAGGGCTATACAGAGTGTGATTGATACGCTCTTGCTCCTGAGCTGCATTTCGTATGCGCTGTGGGGTATTTGGAGGAGTAGACCTATTTAATTTAATTTTGCTTGAGAGAAAGCATTGACTGATTGATCTGGCACATACATGCAGTGACAGAAGATAATGTGGAGGATGAAGTTTATCTTGAGTGCTAATGCTAACCAAGAAAAAAATAAGCTGCAAGCAGCAAAAGGCTAGAAGTGTAGGAAATACCAAAATACATGTCATAGAGGAGGGAGAGGAAAAGAGGGAGCACATCCATTGAGCAACTATACATACTATATAGGTAGGGCATATCCATCGCCGTGAGGTTGAAGCAAGGTTGAAGCGCGCAAAGAGGTTCAATTTTGCAAGGGGGAATCGGGATTCGAAAATCGGATATCGGGTCGACTTATTTTTTAAGGCCTCGGTTAGACCCCCCCTCCCCTCCTATATAGAGTAATAAATTCCCACCATTGTCATCATGCCGTGCTGCCCAACGCCCGAAATACATGTTCAACTTGAAATTGTACACAGGGCTAGCTCAGAGTGCTTTATACGGTGCTTCTGAGATATACTGAAGTCATCCGGATTGATTATCCTCGAAGCATCATACAGACCCCAGTGTTTAGCTCACTATGTATCAACACCACTGCTGGTATACTTTCATTGTGGTGGGTGTCTCTATAGGCTATACAGTGCTAACACATACAGAAACTGCTTGTTTTTTAGGGTTTGGCCTTCAAAAGAAAGGATTGACGATAAACAATATCCAGAGTCTTGTGACACCAAGTCACGAAGTACTTAATGTAATGTGCGAAACCCACCCAAATCCGGAAGTTTATGGTCGCTTTGGCAGTTTCCCTTGCGTCACAATACCACCTGCAAATGGGTCGTATATCACTTTCTAACAGTTTATGAGCTTCAGGAAGCTTTTGAGTACTAGACATGAGAAAAAATTTAAGACCCTCCGGGGGACCCCCCCCTCCCCCACGGTCCGAAATTTTAATCCCGATTCCCCCTTGCAATTTTGTTTCGGCGCGAATTCCAAGGTCACGTGACACTGACAGTTGCATGACCGTCGGCCGTTTCCGAAGTCCGAGGCCATGAAAAATCGTGGGGACTGGCAAATCACACCAAACAAATGTCTGTTTGGACTTTGTTTGTTCGGAGTCGGTCCCGCCCCCCGCCCTCTACAGTGACGCTAAAAATCTGAAATAAATTGCAAATGAGTCCTGGGGCGAATCCTCAGGGAATCTCCCGCGCTGATTTCCCAAATTTTCCCCAAGAAAGGCGGAACATCAACGCAGAAATGGCTGTGAAATGGCTTTGCACGGAGAAAATAATCATTTGCAGAACAACAAGGGCCAAAATAAAAAATATGGCCGGGACATTCCCTGTAGACTACAAATACTAAGAGATTCTATACTCAAGTTGGGTGGAAAATGTCGACGGTTGAGAAGGGACTGATGAGGGGCAGACATTTGATCACAGCCACTTGCCAGTCCCCAAAAATCGGTCATTTCGAGGGCTTTCCAGATGCCGAAAACGCGTTTTCCCGGCCGAGGGATTTCCCCTCGGAGATCGATAAAGAGCGTGGGAATTCTGACCGATTTGCCATCACCCTTGGAATGGCGGGGTTCCCTTATTGCAAAAATCGGTCATTTCGAGGGCTTTCCAGATGCCGAAAACGCGTTTTCCCGGCCGAGGGATTTCCCCTCGGAGATCGATAAAGAGCGTGGGAATTCTGATCGATTTGCCATCACCCTTGGAATGGCGGGGTTCCCTTCTTTTGTTTTCTCGACTTTTATGATAGCAGACCGAACTTCATATCAAGCCGGAATTTTGGACAAAATTCTTTGAAACTTGAGATTTAGCGGGAACTTGGGTTTATAGGCAAAATTTTCATTTCAGAGAAAACGGAGTAACCCTAGTCTACGGTTAGAAAAGCGCGAAATTTTTGCGCAAATTTTCAAAAGTGTGTGTACCTAACTTCAGGTTTCCGGAAAACAGCCATCGGATTATAGCCTGAAGTTGGTCAGTAGTTCACTTCAAACCCTAGCAAACATCTGTAGCAGAGATCTCCTGGTTTTGGTTGAGAATTGGTCAAAGTTCCAGTGTTGGAACTTAAGGGGTTAATAAGGGTAAAATTTGAAGCTAAGGCCTTAATCTTAATTAGGGCTTAATATTAAGGGCAATTTAAGGGTGAAGTTAAGGGCAAATTAAAACTTTTTCCAGTGCCCCAAGCACCTAAAACCACCGCAAGTTGTATGCTATTCCCCGACACCGTCCTTGATATTTTGCGCGGTTTCTCTAGCTTCTGCCGACGCATGTGTACACTGCCTAGCACCGGTGAGATGTGCTATCATTTCACCCTTCGCCGAGGATAGGCTTTACTTGAGCAAGTGCTGAGGTGAGGGTTGACTACATGGTACTACAAAAACAACTGGTTAACACGCACCCGAAATAAACCACTCTCCTCGGTGATTATTCGGATTTGTGTTGGCAGGGCGGTGGATGTTGATGCACCCAAGACAGTAGGTCTTGCAGTAGGAGGCATTTTGCTTATCGCCCTTGTAGAAAACCTTTCGTTGGGTGTGGGCATCGAGAATTCGAGGGCAAGAAAGATTACGGAAACAATTACATCATCCATCATTAAGCCTTAATTAAGGCTTAGGTCGGTTCTCGACTGAAGCTAAGGCCTGAACTTAAGGGCAAATTAACCCTTAACTTAAGTTAAGACTTAACCCTTAAGTCCAACACTGCAAAGTTCAGCGGTGCGGCAGACATTTGATGCGTTGATGGGATCGCACAGCCACCGGCTATGGCTCGGCCCGGACCGAAAGCGCGAAATCCGTGGAAGAAAAAAAAAGATTTTCAGATTTTTGACCCGGGGGATCTCTAGTCTTCCTTCTTATGGTGATTTCTGCACAGTTTCAATGCCACTGGGTAAAAAGTGAGTGCACAGCAACGATTTCCAAATTAGGTATCTGACTTGTCACGAAGTTCGGTCCGCTACCATACTTACTTAGGGGCGGGCAGGCCCGGATGGATATTTGTAGGAAACAGGTGAAGTCTCCTCCCAAAATACGATTCTATCGCTCTCCGAACTAGATCACAGTACCCTGCCTCGACAATTCGCCAGGAAGTTTTGCAAATATGCGTAGACCTCTGTGAAAAGGTCCAAAATTTTCATGTCCAAACCGTTGTGCCACAAGGTCGGGATGCCGATATGGATGCGATTCCAGAGGAGACTGCTTGGCTGCCACTGCTCCGCGAAGCCCAGAACTGGTTCGCAATTAATTCGCCACGATGCATTCCCTGCCGCTAATTACTCTAGGCATCGTCGATCATGAATCATACGCGCTCAGAAGTTCCACGTACTCAAGTTGATGGGCCGGATCTACTGCTGCGGCATCTGGCAGGGAACGCACCGACGATGAATGACTGGGAATCATTCGTGGTCCACGAAGACACTCAGCGACTTTACAGCTATGGCGGGATTCGATCATATGACAAGACGTTCGCCCCCACCTCCGATCTCCATTGTTTGGACTTGAATACGTTACGGTGGAGCAATCTCACAGTATAACTATATGCTGCGCATAACATCCCCATCTAAACAACTATTAGACACTTCTTCGCTTTCGATCATCACACCAATCCCCCGTTTCTCGAGAGCTTCCTGCTCTCACTGAAACTGCCGTCGCTATTATGAACCTGGATGACCGGCCGCATATGTTTCTTTTCGGTGGATTTGACGCTGCTAAGCAAACGCCAACCAGTACCCTGATAGCAATTGAATTAGATGCCTTGGTTTGGTATCATGTTTGTTCTGCCGCGTTTGTCTGCGACCATGGTCGCTGTCAAAAATCAGCTGATCATTTTTGGTGGGAGGACGGCATATCGGGACGATTCACCAACTCTGTCCACTTTTTCGATTGCCGCCTTTGATTCATGCGCGGGCTGGACTTGGACTTGCTTGGATCGAACCTTCCCTCCGAACTTGCCGCGGCTCGGTTACGGTATGCAAGCTACTCTCATTGACAACTCGGCATGCGTTTTACTAACCGGGGGGTGGGTTGATAATACCGAGGCAGGTTCCTTAGGTTCCTTGCACTGAGTGCTTGCTAAACTGTCAACCAGCCATTCGACCTCTCAAACGCTAACATGGTACTCTTCGATCTGTCGAGCCTTACGATGCGCTCAGTAGGCGTGACCTCGGGCAAATTTCCGAAAACTGTTGCTTGGCACGTACTTGGAACAATCACAGACTCCATGCCTTCGGTCGTCATTCTTGCCACCTGGGTACCCTATGCAGGTGGAAATGGACATTTGGTACCTGAGATTTCGTTGTATATGCCGGCACCCATAGCGCAAATACGCTGTGCGGATCTTCGTGGCCGACTGTGGCATTTGGAACTTGACATGCAATCTTTCATTGTTGCTGGCTCCAGGGCATTCCTCCTCGGCAGCCGTGATGGCCACGATGACGATGCTGAGGCAATGGGTCACTGCCAACGTATTTTGCCTTGTTGGGACATCGCCGTTGAAGTTTTTGGCCTGGATGGTATCATACTCTCAATGCAGTAGGTCAAAACTAAGTGATCAAGCTCGTACAAAAACTTAAATCGTTAAAGAGTGCCGTCCGCCGTGGCGAGCGTGTTGCCCAAATCTCAGATCTTGCTTCTCTGCTTTGTTTGCCAAACTGCTGATCTCCGGGAGATTATAAACTGCCAACGGTAGGGTCCTACAATTTGCTGGGGAATCATACTTGATCCAGTACAATACATAACAGATGCAATGAATGGTATCACCTGGATTCCGCTCGCTTGGCTGAAGTTCTCCGTGATCTCATTGACAAGTTCTATTGTTCGATTTGCCGTCATGGTGAGTGGAAGCATGTCCTGCGCACACCTCCAAGTGTGACATAGTTAGTTCTCAGATTCGCCGAATTTGCAAACCACATTCAAATCACGCTGTCGACGTGGTCTCGAACACCTTGATCCCAGTTCGAGAGAGGCATGTCACAAGCCGGCGCGTGGGTTACTTTCCAAATACTGTTCAGATCGGTGCGGTTTTGACAATGTCAAACAACGTCTGCACACGTTCGCGGCGTCGGGAGGCAATACAGATCTGTTCTGGGACAACGTTAAACATGCACAGAAGCCAGAGGCAGTTGTTTTGAGCCACGATCCCTTGGGCTCGGTAACACTTCGGGCTCAATCACCCAACAAGCTTGAACCGCTGAGAGGGGCGTTGGCCGAAGTCCAGAGGCATCGCTCTGCCATCGCCCGCAACGATGCCCTCTTTTTGCGAAAATGCCTACTCAAGTTGGCAATTGACCGCGCGAGCCAGATTTCACAATGTGGATTTGACGGGAGACTTTGCTGGGATGACGAATTTGTAGCTGATCGAGGATCAGCAATCATTGAGGGTTATGACGCTGAATGTACGGAGCAATGGTGGTGCACTGAGAGCCCCCAGTGCGTCCGGCATCAAGGGTAGCTTTTCTTCTGAACATTACTATTCCTGCTGACAATCACAACAGCTGGCAAATAATTCGGGCGAATGATTTTGAGAAGGAGTCAGCAAAGATGGACCAAGCTATCCTGCGGCTAGCAACCTTGGAGCGGCAGATTCGCAATCAGATCGAGATAGACGGTTAACAAAGCAACTCGGAGAACTAACTTGTCCTTACAAAAGTTACTTTTACTTTACTTCGTCTAATTTTTTTTGCGAGTAATAAACGAAGTTTTATAAGCTCATTTCTCATTACATAATGGAGCTCTGATTCAAAGTTACAAGTTCAGGTTCGTTGACTTGTATTACTATACAGCCGTTTTGGAAAAAGAACGCGGGTTTTGATGGTTTTCGTTTTCGAAATCTGCTCACCCGACGGGAAGAGTCGGTTTCTTTACTCGAGGAGAAAACACGTTCACACGGAACAGCCGAGGCCTGAGCCGGAAGAATATCGAGGGCGACACGGAAGAGGTAGACGTAGTCAAATTGACGCCGCTGCCATAGGTCACATTTGAAAAAAACAAGCAAGACAAACAAGAGAGATTTCACCTACGAGTAGCGCACTAAATCAAAGTCTTCCTCCTCAGCCGGTGTGATGACTTCGGCCTCATAGCGAGACAGTTCAGCGTCGATGATACGTTGATCCTCAGCAATAGCACGGCGCTCTGCCTCAGCTCGTTCTTCGGGCGTAGGCTGGGCAGTGTTGTCGCTGCCAGATGACTCGAGATCACTGGCAGAGCTGGACATCGACTTCATGAACTCATTGAAGCGTAATAACCCCTTGCGCTGTGCTCGAGCAGCGTGTGAGGACACGGGAACAGCCACTGTTCGAGTCCCAACAGGGACTGAAGGCTGACGAAGCCGCTCTTCCTTTCGAAAGTCCAACATCTGTACCAAAAACCAGAGCCTAAGATTGTGCGGTGAAATATAAGGAAAACCTTACCACATCGCGAATAGCTGTATTTGCAGCATCAAACTCTTCCGTAGACTAGTTCTCGCAACTACTTCAGCTTGATAGTGGGATCGAGGACTGGAATTGTATAAGCCGACTAACAACAGAAGAAAGTAGACAACATACTCATTGCCCCTTCAGTGAGGTTCTGTCAAATTAGATTTTTAACTCGGAAATTCAAATTTTGCGCAGAATAGAGCCTACCCGAACAAGGATTCCTTTGGGTTTTCCCGGAACTTCGCGCAATATCTTGAAGCATACAGTGATAAGATAGATGTCACCCCGATCCGGCACGTGGTTATGTAAGCCGAAACATCATGTGGGGACTGGCAAGTGGCTGTGATCAAATGTCTGCCCCTCATCAGTCCCTTCTGCAGCCTCAACCGTCGACATTTTCAACACAACTTGAGTATAGGATCTCTTAGTATTTGTAATCTACAGGGAATGTCCCGGCCACATTTTTTATTTTGGCCCTTGCTGTTCCGCAAATGATTATTTTCACAGCCATTTCTGCGTTAATGTTCCGGTTTTCTTGGGGGAAATTTGGGAAAGCGGCGCGGGACATTCCCTGAGGATTCGGCTCAGGACTCATTTGCAATTTGTTTCAGATTTTTTGCGTCACTGTAGAGGGCGGGGGGCAGGACCGACTCCGAACAAACAAAGTCCAAACAGACATTTGTTTGGTGTGATTTGCCAGTCCCCACATCATGTCAACAAAGTCCTTATAACTCTGGGCACAACAACATATTGATAATTCTAAGACCACCAAACTGTAGCTAAGAGGTCTATCTACGATTTGATGGAACGGGTTCAGCCAATAATTCCTTGTTGAAAAGTTATCAGGTGATCTTTCCAAAAAAGGCAACCCATTCTAAAAAGCTTACAAACTCGTTTTCGACGTGTTTGGGCCCATCTTGCGAAAAATCCTTCCAACATTTGGCGGATTACATAAGCTTACATACACAGTACACGTGATATATCCGCGATCATAGACGCGACGCGACGCGCCATGTAAGCTTTGGAATACACTGTTTAGTGTGAGGAAAGTATGACTCGGCCCTCCCTCTCAGATATGCTAGACAAGCACCAGGACTTAGTCATCTACTGTATCCTCTGTGTACCTTCCCCCCAACAGAGGTCAGACTGCGGATTGAACTAGGATTCAAACTTAGAGTCAGACATATGCAACACATATGTATTTACTTGGGTGGGGCGGCCAGTGGCCCGAGACCCTCCAGTTTCTTACTTAAGCTGTGAACCTCTCTTTTTAAAAAAAGTTCCCAAGACCTCAAAATCGCAAACGGAGTAAGTTGATTTTTCAAACCTTCAGGATTTGGCGGGTGGCTGTGCAAACGTAATGCTTATATAAGGGTGCTGGATTGGGGTGACGTCTATCTTAGTGTCGGCCACACTGCTCTGGTATGCTTTCGTTGCCCAGAACTGACGCTGAACAGCATATTGTTGATGTGCCTGTGAATAGCCAAACGAGGTGCTGGCGCCTCCCTGGGTCTGACTATTTCCCAGAAGCGGAGGATATGTATATGCCGAAGGGGACCAGGAGGTGGGAATCGCGACATTTGGTTGCGAGGGTCTGGGAGGAGGCAGCATTGCTCCTACCAACAAAAGAAGAAAGGTTTAGTTTTAGTTTCGGAAGTTTGTAATGAATTCAAACGAACCATAGTAACCCTGGCTACTCGAGTGGCCGATATTCCCTGGGACCGCTGAGACACGCCGAGTCGACAAAGATGCACCTACAAATGAACTTGATTCGCGCTCATAATGGAAATAGCGGTTCTAGATTACCTTTCTTTCGCGCGGCAAGAACACTGGCACGAACAGAATCTCGGTCCGAAGCTGAAAGACCAACAAAATCTCTTCCTGAACCGAGCACATCACATTTGAGCAGTAAATAGGAAAATCAAGGAGATCACATACTCGACATTGTGTCCGGTTTATTGTTGTAGTAGCTGACGCAGTTTGTACAGACTTCTTTCCCGGACTTTGAGTTGTATCCATGGATGTAGTGACGATCTTCTCCAGCCTGGATAATAGCCCCACAGTCAGTGCGACCGCATTTTGTAGCCTTTAAGGACGGGGCATCTTCGGTAAAATTGGCTACTATTCCACTATCTCTGAGCGACATGTGGGAGTAGCAGAGCACCGAGGGAAGAAAGAGAGTTTGTTACTGGCCTGTCCCATAAAAATTCAACCAACTTATATCTTCGCATTCTCGTTGAATTTTCGACACCGCGTTGCAGAGATGACTCAAGTTCAACACAGCAAAGTCCCAGCAAAAGGGCTGTACAGCCAAGCGGACTGCGCCGGTAACGGTGAAACAAACTACATCCCATATATCCGTCCATTTCCCTTGGTGAACAAGGGCTGTGCGCCTAAGCGGAGTGTGCCAAACGACTTTCAAAACAACGCCAGGTATTGCCGACGACTTGAAAACAAGTGCCGTCCAGCGTAAGTATTTGTTAATTCACGGTCGGAATGGAATTCCGACTGGCTGTTGGGTTGCCAACCCAAGAAATCCTATGAGTTCATGCAGTGTTCTTGACACTGACTTGAAGGCAGTGAAATAGTACACACCTCGTTCGGGGCCATCGTGAAATCTATATAAATTGGCCTCAGTCTTCGGTGATATTCAATCCAACGAGTCCTCTCTTCGATGGCGCCGCGGCACAACCAGCACAAACCTCTCGGTATTTTCCTTTCATCATTCTCCGCGACGCAAAATTGTTCAAAGCAATATTTCTAGCTCCACTGGAGCTCGTTAAACCGCACATTTTGAAGTACTGGAAGATGCGGAAAAACGACAAAGAAATTGTTGAGCTTCTCCGCACAAAACATCTTCACAACACCGAGTATGGGATAGGGTAATATCGATCAAACTTTCTACCGCCTGGATTCAACTCAACAAAATGCAGATTGACTCGATTTCGGGAAATGCGCAAAGAGTTGGGCTTGACTCGGGCGCGTCAGCAAAACCACACAGTCGAGAGCATCCGCGATGCGATGCTCCGTCTTCGCCTTCAATATCCCAAAGCTGGTCACCGTGAAATCAGCAGTCTTTTATTCCACGAGGAAAACATGAGTGTTCCGCGGTCAGCTCAAATTGAATGTCTGAGATGTTTCACTGACAACGAAATGCAGGAGCGTAATAACTTCGTATTTTGCTCAATATGAACCAGAGTTGGTTCGCCAGCGTAGAGCCAACCGGCTTCGCCGCAAGCGCTTCTGGGCTGCTGGAGTTAATGATCTGTGGGCCATAGACCAACACGACAAATGGAAATACAAGTATGGCCTTGCTCTGCATACTGGCGTTGAACCCTTTATCGGCCGCCTTCAATGGTTGAAAATCTGGTGGACGAATAGCAACCCGAGACTTATTCTTAGCTATTATCTGGATGTTGTTCTCGAAGGCGGCTGTACGTGCTGATTCCAGTATTATCGGACAAGCTAACATATTCACAGTTATGCCACTCATTTCTCAGAGTGATCCTGGCAATGAAAATCTCGGGGTTGCTAACGGACATACCTTGCTCCGCCATTTGCATGATTCAGCTCTGATCGGTACACTTCAGCACCGTTGGATGAACGAGAAGAAGAATATACCACCAGAAATTTCTTGGTCACAACTCCGACGCCGTTTTACACCCGGATTCGAGGACATTCTCGATGTTGGTGTGAACAACGGCTGGTATGATCCAAATATCTTAATCCAAGCGTGAGTGCTGCGTTGGTTTAAGTCGACAACTTATGTCATATTGATACCCCGAGAAGATTGGTCTTTCGATGGGTTTTTATACCTTGGCTTCAAAGGGAGCTGGATGCATACCGCGATCGAGTCAATAATACCGCGAAGAGGGCTGACAGGAACAAAGTTCTGCCACACGGGGTGCTGAATCATATGTACGAATTCCCGGAAAATTATGGTGTTCTGGATTTCAAGGTGCGAAAAGCATCGGCACATTGGGGTTTGTCTCTCACTTGGCCTCGTCAGGTCAAGGTTGATCCCGAAGCAGTGGCTCACGTTCGCAATCTCTATGCACCACCGGACCACGACGTTTTTCAACTTGTGCCTGAAGGTTTTGCGATCCTTGCAACCGAATTCTACGCTGAGATTAATAGCCCACCAATCACTCGCTCCAATGTATGGGAGGTATATATGGAAATTCTGCTCCGATTCGAGCACCTTGACAATATTCATCGTGTCCCGGAAAACTTTGACGAGTGCTGGGGCTATGCGTTGACTATAGCACGAGATGACCATGAAGATGATATGGCTCTCCTTCCGAACTTGACTCCGCTGGAATCCGACCCCGACAATTATTATATGGGTGGCGTTAATAACGGTCGAGGCCTGGGTATGTGAACTAATATGCTTCATGATTCAATCTGATTTGCAATTCAGACGAGTCTCAGGAAGCTCATCTCGATGAGATGTTGGAAATGGACGACCCGCTTCCCCCGGGGGTGAATGATATTGAGGAGGGTGAACAAATACTGGCGTGGTTTTCCGATGAAGAGGATGAACAAGAAGACACAGGAGAAGGGCTGGGCTTGTACTGAGATAAATCGAGCTTGAAATCGTCATTATCTATCTACTTGGTTAGATTTTAATTCATAAATTGCGGGTGCAGTCCCGATCCAAGGAGTACACGGAATTTAGTCAATTTCCGGAACAAATGTTCAATTTCCTCTAGCAGAGTGAAATCTCAATTCAGAGATTATGGAGCAGTGGAGAACCAAGAAGAGTATATAAGGTTGCCTTTGCCATGTTATCAGCACATTCTAACCAACTATTCACTCGAAAATGAAAGACACTCGGCCAATCTCCCGAAATATGCCTGACTTTCTTTGCCTTGTTTTAGAGGGCTTTCCTCGCTGTTTTTCTCTGTAATTCGGGATAGGGAATCTAGACTAGTATTCAATTCGATTCAGAGACTCAGAAAAAATCAGACTGGAGCTGATTCACAGTGCCGCGACGAAAACCAGTTGTGACAGGCGGTCACAAGAGCATCACTCGATTTCCCGTTTAGCGCCCTGCTGTAAGCGCGGGCCGCGGCGGGCGCTTATCTTATCTGAATAAATCCGAGTCAGACATTGTTTTGAATGAGAATTATCGATGAATCAAGCAGAATTTTGAGACTTAGAAAGTTCCTTTCTTCTTGTTTTACCCAGTTCTCTCTATTTGTGAAGTAGGCAAGACTGAAAATTCTCTTAATAACCGGGGTCACACACTGTCACGGCACACTCAGCACGGAATGTCCTGGGTCCTACTACCTAATCGGGTAAGCGCCGGCCATCAAACGAGCGTGGTGCTCCGGCTTTCCATAGTTTTGAGTGAGAAAGTTCGGCATCACCGAATTTGGCCGATTAACGTAGAAGCGCAACACAGACAAACAAAGCCTGAAGCCTTCACTGCAGGTCGGGACAGCACAATATAGGTGAATTGAGGTGCTGAAGATATCATACAATGAATTTGACCTGCTGGGGAGCACCCAAAAATATGGGGGCACTCCTGAGCCTGCGAAAGGAGTGCATGATCTTGTGACGAGCTGAGTGACGGGTGATATGACTCTCTTCCTCCTGACTTCCATGTCCGACACACGGCACGACCCCCTTCAAGGTCTTTCAGTCGACTTCCTCTCGTACGAGTATCAAGATCTTTCTTTTGACTCCTCGTTCGCAACCTTCTCAAAGAGATTGCGCTCAGTTTTCCGGCCATATTGCTTGACAATGAAGTCGACCCCTACTTCTCGACGTGTTTGGCACGTGATCTGAGGAGGAGCTCAAGTGTTTTCTGCCACGTCTACATCTACTCTACATGTGTTTATGGACTTCATACCTGCGCCTACATGCGTTGAGCCGTTACATCCGGTCAGGTTTTATGCTTGCGGTTATATCCCGCTTAGTCCAGGCTTACATGCGTTTATGGACTCCATATCTTCCACGCCTGCATGCGTTTATGGTTGGTTTATGGACTTCATTTCTATCTTCATCTATCCGGAAATGCGACCTACGTCTATCTAATACTCCTGTCTGCATTTAGTGAACATCAATTTCCAAGGCGAAGTTAGGTTTCGAGCCGACTACATTCACTTCCAATTCCATACCCGCAGGGTTCTACGTTGAAATGCATCATACGCTTTACGATCCCCCGTCGGGCCCAACGTCTACGAATGCTCTACGACTCTATTCCGTTCATGGGCTACATCCTGCGAGGCCAAGCGTTTACATACGCCCTACGACTCTATTCTGTTTATATGTTTCTTCCCGCAAGGCCCAGCGTCAAGGAACGCTCTACGACTCAATTCTGTTTACGGGTTACGTCCCGCGAGGCCCAGCGTCAAGGAACGCTCGACGACTCAATTCCGTTTACGAGTTACGTCCCGCGAGGCCCAGCGTCTATGAACGCTCTACGACGATATTCCATTTCCGGGTTACGTCCTGCGAGGCCCAGCGTCTAAGTACGAACGCTCTACGACGATATTCCGTTTCCAGGTTACGTCCTGCGAGGCCCAGCGTCTACAAACGTTGTACGACGATATTCCGTTTACGTCTTCATACCCGCGAGCGGATACATTCTGCGTGGGTCAGTGTCTACTCACGTCTTCCGATGCCGTGCCAGCGTCTACGTACGCTCTACAATTACTTTCCGAATACTTTCTGATTCCATACCCCCAAGGTGCTATCTACAAACGCTTTCTGATTATATCCCTCTTGATCTTCATACCTACTTCTACTTAAGATGCTGTACCTGCGAGCGGTTACCTTTCCCCAAGTGTCAGCGCATCCGCACGCTCTACGATTTTATTCTATTTACGATTCCATGGCCGCGAAGGTCAGCGTCACCCCCACGCTCTATGACTTCATTTTGTTCATCACTCCATACCCGTGAGTGGCTGCATCCTGCGAGACCCAGTGTCTCTGGACGCTTTCCCATCATATCCCGTTTGATTTCATACCTACTCTCTTCACGACTCCATACCCGAGCGGTACATCCCGCAGTTAGCGACTTAGCATGCTTCTCCAGTTGTTTTCGGTCAAATTCATGCCTCCACCGGTTTACCATTCCATACCTGCAAGCGATCATGCACTGCCTAAGGTTACGCTTCGCAATCAGATCATGCCGTTACGCCTCCCCCCTTCTCCATTACATCCAGGTCAAATCTTCTCCGATCCCATCCACAATCTCGAACCTGCGCCTGGTCGCTTTTCGATAACTCTACACTTGCGATTCCGCTTTCTGAATCTTCAAATCGTTGACCTGCACCTACACGTGCCAAGCATGACATCTAGGACTCGGAGTCGTTGGAATTGTTCGCCCACATATGTGTGTGTTGCAATTCTATGCCGCACCTGCACCCGTCGCTGTTCACCTAAGGCGCCTCCTCGTTACTCCCCATGATGTCATACGTGTCCTTCTTCCTTTCCGTCTACGCGACTACGTCTACCTTGTCTCAGCATCTCTGTGTGACTCTGCCACGGTCTACTTGGATCATGGCGTCCACACTCTGCATGTCTTTTGATATCTCTACTGATACGGTATACTGGCGTATCTCTGCCTCATCGCTTGCTTTATTCCATCCAGTTCATGTCCCGCATACAGCGGATACGGCGTGGCTCTTGTTTCATCGCAAATTGATCTATCCTACAGTATCTCGGAGCTAGAACAACGCTCTGCTGATTGTAGATTCCTTCCCCGAACCTTTGTTCAGTGTTTACAATGAGTAATCATGATCATATAGTCGATGCGCCATGCAAACCGTGTATGATTGGTTCAATTCTGTCTGGACTATCCACATCCAAGTTTCCGCTTCTTGAACTCTCCTACCGGGCTCTGATTGTGTCAACATGGAATTGCTGTACCGGATATAAATACCCAGCGGCTCCTCGAAACACCTCAATGGGTTATGTACGATGTTGCTTCGCCCGATGGTCCGGATATGATCTAGCTGTTTGGCTTCGACCAGCCTCGTCTGCTACGCAACTTGTGCCCCATCGACGACTGCTCACCACTGATCCCAATACCTCTCTTCCGCACGCTTCCTCCAGGGGCATGATGCGTTTTGCCGTATCGATTTGGGATGACGACGGCCAGTGTGGGGCTCCGTTCGGGGCTTCTATGAGCGCGGGTTTCCTCTACCCGCCACTGCTTGCGCGACCGCTATCTCTGTTTCAACGCACTCGAGCTTCCCTCAATGAGCGGATAATGGCGATCAACTATCCTCCATGAATCCGTTTACTGTGCTTCTGTTACGCTTAGGGCATGAAATCTTACTTATGTCAAATCTATTCGAAAACTTGCTACTTGCGCTACAATTTGAATCAATTCCGATTCCGATTACTATCACTTCTATATTATCCCTGGGCTTCTCGCTCGCACTATGAGCCGGCCGTACTCTGACACACTCAATTGAGTTTCGTTGCTCTCGATTTGTGACCCTACGCGGATGCGGATGCTCTGAGGCTCAACCTCGCGCTTGTCTATGTCTATGAACGGCTCGCTGGCTCGGTTTATAGGCCCATTCAACGAACTTGCGCTATGCGCTTTGTGCACATCGACTCACTATCCATTAATTCAAACGCATCGTGTTCTCTTAATGCCATCTCTTTCCGGCGGAACTCACTCCGAGGTTACTTCCCCCTCGGATTCGGAGATCTGAGCCTACGTTCTTGAGCTCATGCCGTATTCGAGGCATCGTTCCAGCTCAAAGCTCAGAAGACGACCTCAGTCCAGTGTTCCTGGTCCTCGGACTTCCATACGCGCTGCCGTCTCCACAACCCGGTGACATTCAAGTTTGTTTCCCGGCGACTGTATTACGAGTTCGTCCTGGTTCTGGTGGACCTGCTTGTTTTGCGATGAGCCACGCGAGCCGTGGATCCCACGGTTGATTCAACTTATTGTGATTCCGCTACTATCGAATTCGGAGTTCTCTGAGTTCCAACTACTGAACTAGTGACACTTTACAGCTGTGCTCCCGGTTGCTTCACTGAGCTTCCTTCGCCGATCCAGTACGCATGAAATTAACTGCCAAAATTTACGCTGCCTGCACTTACTATGACACCGGGGCTCTGAAGGGGGCTACTTTTTGAACTTGATCTGGGAGGCTATACTTCGCCCAAGAGGCTTCCAGAATCATCGAAAACACGCCCCGGCGAAAGAAACATTCTCTTGTTCCGCTTTTTCCTCGATCTCTCCTTGGGTTTCCTCTTAGGCTCTATCTCTGCTCTCGTCCTACCGGCTACTCATGCGGATGCATACACTTTCACTTATTGTCTAACCTACTTCTCTGCTCTCTATAATCTTGTTATAAGCTGCCTTGGCAAGTTCTGGCTCGCTTCTCTGTGATCAGCTAACAAATTCATCTCATGTAGGACAATTGTTAATCCCGGCAAATACAAATATTGACATGTGTTCAGTATTCAACTTACAACGGCTTGTTTACGGACGATCCCATGTTTTGCACATGCGGATTGACCGACTTCGGCGACAACCGGGATATTGCGAGCCACTGAAAGAGTTTGACCCTTTTTTCTACTCTTTCCGCTCCTCCTAACCAAGTCTGTAGGTTTCCGTGGCTCTCTGTGTCGTTTTTCCGATTCCCGACATGGAGCCTTGGCAGCTTGCCTTCGCTTCCAATACTCACAACCATCTTCGTTGGTTTGAGCAGCTATCTTTGGTATAGAAAGTCATCGGCACAAAATTGCGGTCTGTTTTGTTTTCTTAAAATCTTCGGACCGAGAATTTAAATAACCTTGTTTTCTAGTCCGCTATGCTCCTACCTTTCGTCTTCGCGGTGGTGATGCTTCGGATGATGGTGAGATGCTGCCTTCGGAGCATGACTCCTTCATTGAAGCAAGTTTTCAGAGTACCTATCCCCAGACGACGATGATCGTAAGCGCAAACGCAAGGCCAAGGGCAAGCAGCCCGCGCGCAAGAGGGCATCAACCTCGAACTGCGCAACGATTGACCTCTGTTCTGAATTGGATTCAGACTCCGAACTTGGCATCCGCGTCACGGCTGGCAGTGCAAAGCGCAAGGGCGCAATTTATGTTGACCGGGTTGTTCATCTCGAGGATGCTTTGGAATCATATGACGTGCCCTCTGTAGATGATTGTGTGGCCTACATCATAGATTATTCCAATCGCCCAGAACTCCTTCGCGCTAACGGTAAACGAAAAGCTCTCACAGTCGATGGGTTGATTAAGAAGGAGGTAAGCTTTCAATGGTGTCTCTGTTCTCGCTATTACTTACTGACAGTCATTAGTGCCAGGACGCATTTACTGGACCTACGGGAAGAAAGGTTCCCAAGAGCCTTGCGCATATCCTCACGCAAATTCAGACAGGTTCTGTGTTCTTTCTCATCTCTCACACATAATTATTGAACGCGTGCAATTTCGTAGGGCCCAAGCAATGGGAAAGCCTCTTTCATTGGATGCTCGAATTGGTCGGACGACTCTTCAAACATGGTAACGTCTCACCGGTTCACTGCGATCCCGAAAGGAGTTCGTGAGTCCATCGTCTTGAAATTATTCCGGAACGAGGCGTTGGATGAGGAGGACGATGATACGGATGTTCTCTTCGGTGAATGCAAGCAAATAATTCATCCATGAGTATATATCAAGTTCGTATGATTGTAGGATTGAGATAGACGTGCCAAGTTCATAGGATTTGATGGTAAAATTGCGAGTTTCGTAGGATAGACTAATTTAGAATATCAAGTACATGAAACAGAACTCCTCGGCAAGAATTCGGCACTGTTGTCTTTCGCCGTAACTTAGTTTGCGCGAAGGGGACCGACCATTCCCGTCCCCTCCCCTCCCTCGCTGCGCTCGGGGGGTCCCGCGAACCGGGTCCGCTCAGGTCGGCACACTAAAGCCACGTTCGCGCGGATCACTCTGTCTTCACCCTAACTCTAACCCGTCGGGGCGGGGTTATTTTGCTGGATTGCCGGAGTTAGGGCAAGCGGAGAGTTAGGGCGCGCTCCGCTTGCCCTAACTCCTCGGCATGAGGTTATTTTGGCCTTCGGCAGTCTCTGTTCCGTGTCGGCACTGTCCTGTACTCCTGATGGCGTATGATTCGGCCTCCGGCAATTCTATAAATTCAGGTTGGCTCTTTGTCTTGTTCCATGTGGTACTGGTGCCCAGTATGGCAAAGGATGCTGTAATATAAGGAAATCCTACGAACTTTCTAGCATACCCATCATATCCCACCTTACGCTGATCCCAATCAAACAATCCTACGAACCTGGTCGGCGCTCTTCATCCATCCCATATTCCGAAAGGTGGCCACTGTCGTACGTTGAAGATTATTCATTTATTTCTAAAGTTTTGAAATTCCTTTCAGCCCGAAATCATTACCAGAATGGTGTTCACGCAATCGCCGATCTGGATAAGCACGAATGCTACGCCTAGCTCTCGCTGTTTATTCCCGTAGATCCAACAGATCTGCGTATCGTTATTATTCCTCTAGCTGGAGTTCCCCATCGTCATCCCAGCTTCCCTCGCACTAAGATTCCGATTACAATTCAACAACGATATACGCGATTGGCTGAGAAGGTTCCTCATGGACGACAGCAATAGTTATTGGTGGCTTGTCCGAGTTCTCAAGACCCAAGAGGTTGGCTACATCCCGGCAGAGAACATCGAGACTCCCTTCGAGCGTCTTGCGCGTCTCAACAAGCACCGTAACGTTGATGTACGTTTCCGTTAAATATACACTCATGTGCAATTACCGACCGCCTTGTAGCTCGCGTCTGCAACTCAGTCAGAATTGCAGTCAGACCTCAATGTTTCCGCATCTCGTCTCCGAACCACTCTCGCCGCTGGCGGCCAGTCAACTAACTCTTCCTCCCCGCTACCCCCTCCCAATGCTCCTCGTACCGGCAACACCGTGCCCAATCCCTTAAGCCAGCGTCGGGGCCTCGCATTCTCTCCCGGACTCAGCGTGCACAGATACCCCCCAGCCGTCTGGAACGAGGAAGAGTGGCTAATTGAACGCGAAGAGCGCCGCGCTACAATCATAAGCAAACGCGGAGGCGATCCGGACGCCGACTATACCGACTATGACGATCTCGACTTCGACGACGAGGAGGACGAAGCTGAGTGGGAGGTCGGTGCCTACGAAGCGGAGGATTGTGAGCTGGCGGATGAGATGACCATGATGCGTCGTATGACTGAGCAGGCCATGGCTAGAGATGCTCAGCAGGCAAAAGACGCCGTCCCTGCACCACAATCGCAGAAGATCATGCCTCCGATGGAACCCGACGATGGCATGCAATGGGAAGACGGTGCCGCAGCCGCGCAACAGGCAGCCGCCGCCGCTCCCCGTCCTAGTCCTGAGCAGATGCAAAATGTTCAACCACAGCCCCAACAACAGCCTCTCCGAACACCCCGCTCTGCTGAGCGCCTCACTCCCGACCCAGCGGAAGTCTCAGAGACACGAAAAGTCACAGTGACACCCTCTATCGCACGGGACGTGGTTTCGCCTACTTCTGCAGATTCTGAGAAAGAACGCGAGCGTGAACGTGAAAGGAAACGTCTTCGGGATGAAGAGGAGGAGGCAGCTCGCAAACGCGCAAGACAGCCAGCAGCACCTGCACAGGCCAGGACGAGTACTCCCGTGCAGGAA
Source organism: Favolaschia claudopus (assembly GCA_037176885.1). Lineage (NCBI taxonomy): Eukaryota > Fungi > Basidiomycota > Agaricomycetes > Agaricales > Mycenaceae > Favolaschia > Favolaschia claudopus. Next base: position 246,006 of record JAWWNJ010000152.1, on the reverse strand, counting down.
CCCGTCAGTTCCCCCAACCCGGTGAAATCTCCGACCACGCCTACCAGTGGAGGAAAGCTACGCAAGGAGCGGGAGCCTGCTGCGGATGAAGAGAAGGATGGCAAGAAGAAGAAGAGTGGTGGTGTCTTTGGTAGCCTGTTTGGTCGCAAAGGCGACAAGAAGGACAAAGGCAAAAACGCCTCGATTGGTTCCGACAGCGAGTTTGCTGCCAATACCAGAGGTTCAGAAGAGTCCGGTCGTCGACCGTCGAACGGCAGCTCCGCTCCAGCGGATGGGATGATCTCGCCAACTACTGCAACAGCTATGCAACAGCAACAGCAGCAGCAGGCAACCTCATTGCGCAATTCCACGGATCCGAAGCGTATACAACAAATGCAGGCGCAACAGAAGGAGCAGTCGACGACCATGTCGGCCGCTTCCCAACTTCGCCAGCGTGATCAGCAGCAGCAAGCGCTTTATCAGCAGTATCTCAACCGTTCCCCATCGTCTCCTCCAGAAGCACAGCCGTCGTACGGCTTGCAGTCTGCTGCACCGTACATGAACAGCAGCAGCACGCCCCCGAGTGCGTTCCACAGCCCTCCCTCTGGAGGACGTCAACGTCCTGGATCCCTTATCCTCACACCATCATCGTCTGGCGACGGCGTAGGGGTCCCAGACCTGAGTGTGATTCGTGTGTTCGCGGGCCAGAATTTAGACACCGAGGCAACGTTCAAGACTGTTTTGCTGAATGCATCCACCATCATCGTCTGGCGACGGCGTAGGGGTCCCAGACCTGAGTGTGATTCGTGTGTTCGCGGGCCAGAATTTAGACACCGAGGCAACGTTCAAGACTGTTTTGCTGAATGCATCCACCACCTCCGCAGATCTCGTCCGGCAAGCTGTGCAACGCTTCAGGCTCGAAGATACGGACCCCCACGAATACTTCTTGACTGTGAAACAAGTAGAAGGCTCGAGCGCTGTCTTGCGCGATTCAGAACATCCGCTTGTTGTCTTCGAAGGTCTCGTGGAAAACGCCCCGCGCGTCAAACGGAGCAGTGTTGGAAGCATCAATTCGGTAGCCAGCAATCTTTCGATGCATCCTGCCATCAAAAAGTTGGATATGAACGACTTTACTGACGATTCGGCCGTCAAGTTTTATCTGAATCGGCGTGGTGGAGAGGAGGGTGCAGACACAAGTATGGATGGCGCCGACGACACTCTCATCGCCGAGACCGTCGACGGCGAAATTGATCCTCAGTCACCTGGCAGGGGCCAGTTCTTGACCGTGTCTACTCAGGGTGGGAATAACGTCCAGCCCGAACGGTTCACATCCCCGTCCTTCCGATTCCCTCTACAGCTTGCCATCTTCCCCGGCGACCTTCCTGACGACATGGTTTTCGACCCTCTTACAGAAGCGATCGTGTTCAAAGATACGCTGAAAGAGCGTGGTCGTCCGTCTGTAACGTCGCCCGGCATATCGCAAACCATACGTCGCAAAGTCTTTGTATTCCCCAAAAATGCGACTGTGGCTGAGGTCATCGAGCTCGGTTTGGAACGTTTCGGTATTGAAGAAGGTGTGGTCGATGGCGGGGATGAAGTGGAGGATAAACTGTCTAAGAGACGCAGTGCTGTACGTGTGCGATACCAGCTCACAATCGATACGGGTAATGGTCAAGGTATGTCGATCATGGCCCTCAATCTTTTTCCGTGTTCTGATCTGGTCGTAGAGCGGGAACTGTGTCCTTCAAGCAGGGTTGTAGACGCATTCCCTCGCCCTCCATCGTATCGCAACCCCCAATCGCAGTTCCCAAACAAGCGGCGTTCTGTTGACTCTGCTCAAATTTTGGGTACCATGGAAGATGTCAATCCAGACGATCCGATGTTCATTCTCCGTCGTGCAACGTCTTATCGCCCATCAACTAACAGTCATGCTCGTCACCGTGTCTCGCTTGGACTGGACGAACTGGCACTGGCGAAGCAAAAACTCCAGCGTGACTCGGCCTCTAGTACTACCTCCGACGCTGCTGTTCATGAAGAATCGAAAATTCGAGTTGTGGCCCCAACCTCTGGGCTGTCACGACAAGAGATCATAGCGGCTCAACGCGAAGCAACTCGTGCTAATCAACGCGCCATACTTTCCGCGTCCACTAATTCCGTGCGCGGAATGGATGTCCTTCTCCCGGGCAATGCCATGATTCGCAGCGCTCGTTATAATGCGGACGAGAAGATGCGTTATTCATATGTCCAGCCAGATGGCGAGTCTTACGACATTAGCGACATCGTAGAGGAGGAGTGGCGGGACAGCGACGATAAAACCGACGTGCTCGAAGGAGTGCTCGGCCGAAACAAGGACCGCGTGGGTGAAAAACTTGACAGGGTATTGAGCAAAATCCAAAGCGGTGGGCGTCAGCAACAAGCTGCTGTTCCTACTCCAGCCTCAGTCCGGTCAAATTCACCTGAGTCGCAATATTCCTTGGACGATGCGGCACGTTCACGCTCTGTCACACCCGGCTCGGCAGGTTTAGTGTCTCGCACTCCAATTCCAGCCAACATGGCGAGCGAAAAGACACAGCAGTCGGTGATTGGAAGGGCATCTCCGTCAGTGAGGCCAGGCACCTCAACACCGACTGGAGCAAAATCTGGGCAGACCCCATCCCCATTGCATCCCGGACTGGTCTCCCGTCGACAGGAGTCTGTTACGTCTGTCATGTCGGACGACGTGTCGGGATATGCGACTCCAATGGCTCCCTCTTCACCGGAAAGTCCGATGAGAACTCCGACACCTAAAGCACAGCAGAAACGTGTGGTTATACCCAAAGATGAGTTTGGTGTGGCTCATATGATGACTGTGATCGAGCTACGCGGGTCTGTCCCTCGCAAGCCCCTCTCTTCGTTGGATCCAGTCGACGAACTATTATTCGGACGCCCCATAGATCTACCATCTCTACATCCGAAGATCAGAGAAGTTTACGCAGATTCTGTGCGACAAATGAACGATGTCGATAAGGTGAGCATGGTTGCATCTGCCTTGTATATATGCTGATTGTCTCAAAGATGTTGGACGACTACTTCCTGAACATCAAGGGTTGACGATTCTTCTAAGTATTACGTATATTTATTGTAGGCACTCTATCTTGCCTCAGCCTCTCCTTTACAATACTTTTTTTCGGAATTATTCGTTTTCTACAATTCTATTTCTTGGCTAGTAAGGTCTTCTTGTAGGCATCTTCCAGCTCCATTTGTAGATTCATCAGTGCTGGCATGTGGTTCTGCGAACGGAGATGAATAAAGGAGCACCGTTAATGCGGATAGACATACCTTGTATTCCATGCTGAACTCGCCTGAAAAAACCTCGATTAGTTTTCCAGAGCTCAAAATCTACACAACGACGTTACCTTTGCCTTGAGTTGCGCCCCGTAACTGGTTGGAGTAACCGAACATCTCGTTCAGTGCAACCTCAGCAATGGCTGTAAACTCGTCGTCGCGCACTTCGCTATCCACGATGGTGCCTCGCCGCGTGTTTAATCCGCCAATGACATTACCTGAATGTGGTCTCACTTGAGTTCGAATGAGGGAAAGGGCAATACGCACTCTGGAATTCAGAAGGCGCAACAACCTCAACCTTCATGATTGGTTCCAATACAATGGCGTTAGCACCCCTGAACGCCTCGCGGAAAGCGCCAATTGTTGCATTGCGGAAGGCCAATTCGGAAGAATCGACGATATGGTACCCGCCGTCTGTCAGTACAAAGCGCACGCCAGAGATTGGATTGCCAGTTAACGTCCCCTTTTCTAACGCTTCGAAAAAGCCCTTCGAAGCGTGTAAGAGTCAATAGTATGCGTCAAGTTTCTTGCAGGTACCTTTTCGATCGCAGGGATATAATTCGTCGGAATGGTCCCACCCATAATATGGTTTTCGAACGCGACATCCTTGCCAGTCTCGGGGTCCATCTCCATGGGTTCGATGTAGCCACAGACTTTCGCATATTGCCCAGCACCCCCAGTTTGCTTCTTATGAACGTACACGAAATCGGAGCGTTTTGAAATGGTTTCTCGGAAAGCGACACGGGGCTTGCCGGTTACACAGTCGACGTTATACTCACGCCGCATACGCTCGACATAAATTTCGAGATGTAGCTCGCCCATACCAGATATGATGGTCTTGAAAGGATTGTGAGTGACAGGCGAACAAGATCGATTTATAGACTGGAGCTTTACCTCTTTGCTTTCCTGGTCCATGTGGACCCGGAACGTGGGATCCTCCTTCTTGAAACGATTTAACGCTCGCGAAAAGTTGGGTGTTTCAATGCCATTGGCTCTAATGGCAAGAGAGATCACAGGCTCTGGGACAAACATGGAAGTCTATCGTGGACTCAGTTAATCGGCGTTTACGAACAGTACATTCAGCACACCATGGAAAAGCTTGTCGATCCGTCAGTGAATGTATCTCCAGAAGAGCACTCCACACCGAAAATGGCGCAGATCTCCCCGGGCCCGATGGAGTCAATATCCTACAAGGACTTGAGAAGAAGAAAAATGCGTAAGAGGGTATTTCCGACCTCCATTTCATTGCTATGCATGCGGACAAGGCGAGGGACTTTGACCTTCTTCCCAGTTCGCGAATTATATATCAGGTTAGACTTCTTGAGACTTCCTTGATATACACGCATGTACGTTAGCTGACCGAAGCGACCTTCCTCGAGCTTGAAGGCGAGACCGACAAGTGGGGCGTCCGCTGCGGGAGAAAGCGGAACCTGAGGGGCGGTAACAGGGAGGGACGTATCATGTGCAACGACTTCCAGCTGAGAGGGATTGGGCAGATACGCGCAAACGCCATCGAGAAGTGGTTGAACGGCCGTGTTCTTTATGGCAGAGCCTAGGAATACGGGTGAAAATTTGAGGCCGATGGTGGAACGCCTTATAGCATCGGCAATCTGGTCATTTGAGGGCGGCAGATCCTCTAAAACGAGATCTCCGATTTCTTCATCAACTTCGGCAAGCTGTTCGATGAGCTCTTGTCGTTTTTCTTGGGCGAGACTCAATACGTCTGCCGGTATTTCGTCCGAGATGACGACGTCGACACTACATATGCGGTGAAATTCTGGCCCACGGGTATCACAACGCAAACTCACCCTTTCTGGCCCTCGTTGTATATTGCTCTCCAGTGCACCAAGTCGACGACACCCTTGAAACCATCTTCAACGCCGATCGGGATCTGAACGGCCGCTGCTGGGATTCTTAGTTTCGATCGAATTTGACTGACTATCCGCCATGGGTTTGCACCGGGTCTGGAAGACGTCAAAAAAGATGCGCAGTCAGAGAGTTATTGCGCTGACCTGTCCATTTTATTCACGAATGAAATACGGGGAACACCGTAGCGTCGCATTTGTCGATCTACCGTAGTAGTTTGGCTCTGGAATAATATTAGGTGCGCCGATATGGGTCGCCCGTCAGACTTACTTGCACGCCAGCGACAGCGCAAAGGACCAGAATCGCGCCGTCGAGCACCCGTAGAGCCCGCTCTACCTCTATTGTGAAGTCCACGTGTCCTACACCTATCATGAGCATTACTCACACTTCATTCCATGCGAGACGCTGACCTGGGGTATCAATGATATTAATTGCATACTTTTGCTTCGAGCCATCGACATTAGTTGTCTCCCAGTCGCAGAACGTCGCGGCACTTTGAATTGTGATCCCCTTCTCCCGCTCGAGGTCCATGCTGTCCATTTTCGCGCCAACGGCGTCGCGCCCGCGAACCTAATGAATGCAGTGTCAAAATTTCATCCCGTACGCGGTGCAGGGTCGAAGAAGGAAGGACCTCGACGCGTCGCACACCTCATGGATATCACGAATACGGCCAGTGTAATACAATATGCGCTCGGTCAGAGTGGTTTTGCCGGAATCTATGTGCGCGGAAACCCCAATGTTGCGTTGAAATGTGAGGCGCTGGATATCCTTTTCCGTCAACTTGTATTGGGGTGGTGCCGGTGTCTCCTGGGGCTTTGCGGCTACGGCGGCGGCCGCAGATGCTGCGCGTCCAAGTGGGTGTAACGAGTGAAGGAGGGGGGAGAGTCTCCCGCATCCACGAACCAGCATGCTGGAACGGAAAAAGTGTCCAACCCTAACCTTAGATAATTGTCAACTCTAACGCCGGCGGCAAAAATCGATGGTCAGAGCAAAAGCAATTATAAGCATTCATCTATGTAGGTTTCTTATCCGTATCCTTCTCCTGCTCCTTCCCCGTCTCCGTTTCTGCCTCCTTCTCCTTCTCCTCCTCCTTCTTTTCGTCTTTCTTCTCATCCTTCTTCTCTTTCGCCTTCTCATCGCCCTTGCCCTCTTCCAGCTCCGCCTGTCCAACCGTTGCTTTATTGTCGACCAGTGCATGTAATGCGATGACGGCGCGCAAGAGACTGCTCAGGTAGATGACCAGCAAAGCATCGTTCGTGCTCGAAGCAAAACTCTCTCTCAGCGTCCGGTCTCCGAGGTCGGGAAGCAGATTGAATACGTCCTGTAGGTGGTAGACGATTTTGTGGTCCACGGGCATCACGCCTTGCGAGACATCGACAAGATATTTTTGAATGTCGGACAAGCGTGACTGCAAGCCACGGAGGGAAGCAAGCTGCTCAGCAACGCGCGTAGCGAGCGTGGTTGTTGTGCTGTCTTTTATGTCGCGCAGCAGATGTTCTACACCTATTTCTTCGGCTTCCTCGCCTTCGATCGCAGAGGGGACATGGACAAAAGTTTTGAGAGTTTCAGTGCCGTCCTAGACGCGCAGTTAGAGTCGGAGATCATTGCAAGACGTGAGACGCACATCTTTTATTTCGTCTACGGCGAAATATGCGTCTGTCGGAATACCGACAGTGTGTGGGCGGACATCGACGATGACCATGAGAGGGCGGGCAACGAAGCGTTTGAAAAGGTCATTTATCTCCTGGTCTGAAGCACGGAGCTTTGGACCGGTATGATACCAGCCGATGAGACGTTCTTTGGCTGGAGCAAGTTGAGAAAGCACGATTGACACGCGGCGTTGGCGTGAACGCACCGTTTACCTTGCGAAACATGTCATACATTTCCTGGACATAGTTGTGGTCCAAGAACCAGCTCTTGCTGTCCTTGTCGTCCTCCTCGAAGGGAATGCCGAAGGAATTTGCAACATTTATTATCTTGCCATTGTCTTGACCAAGGAGCGCGCCAATGACGCGTTTGTGGGAAGTGCGGGAGACGGAGCGGGCGTGGTGGTCGGCGACGGAGAGGAGAACGAGGGGGTGAACGACGACAGTGGTGTTCTGGAGGGTAGCTAGCTGTTCAGTGGTGGTGGCTGGCATCAAGACGCGTACGCGTTAGGTAAGGGCGCTGGTAAACAGAGCCACTTGAGGGTAAGTACTTTAAAGTACTTTGAAATGAAACCTCGTCGCAGCGCTATCCCGACTCCGGGCAGATCTCGCTCCTCCTCCACCACTGTCCAGCCCGTGCCTGTCCCCGATGTCGAGCTCATGTCCCGCGCCTTCGCCGACGCCATAAAGGCAAACGACCCCGCCCTTCACAGAACTTCAAGAACCAGTGATTTCTCCGCCGCGTCCCTTTCTCCTCAATCTACCTCGTTCGGCGCGCGTCCATCGTCTGTCGCGTCCTCCGCGTCGTCTGTGCGGCCTCCAGAACGCGCGAAAACTCCCACCACCCGCCCTGCAAGCCGCCAATCCGACGTTTTTGGTAGGAGCACGAGCCGTGCCACTGGGCGCGCGTTCGACATAGGCGACAACGTCAGGATCGAGTCTCTCGGATATGAGGGAACTCTGCGCTTTCTGGGCAGTATCGACGGTAAACCTGGTCTGTGGGCCGGTGTTGAACTTGGTGGCGGCTTCGCCGGCAAAGGTAAGAACGACGGAAGTGTAGCTGGGTTCGTCATCGTTGGCAAGTTTTCTGTCCTCTCTCTCATTCGTTCTACACCAGAAAGCAGTATTTTACATGCCCACCAAATTGTGGCGTCTTCGTCGCCTCAATAAAGCTTTCTGCCCCGACGGTTGGTCCTGGGGCTGTCCATCGTCCATCATCTGTGGCTTCGTCTCGCGGCCGCACGACACCTTCGTTATCTGGCCGAATAACCCCTTCGACCTCATCGTCCCTGTCGTACAGCACAAGTGCACGAATGACACCTTCTGCGTCGACTTCTCGCATTTCAACGGGACGTACAACTCCTGCAAACGGCGGACGCATCACACCATCTTATGCTGGACGAACTCCAGGGGCAACCGTGACCCCCGCCGCACGGGCTCGGACCCGTACGCTCACCAAGCCGACAGCAACGACCAGTCCCTCAGCATCGCTCAATGATAAACTCACGGCTGGGTCCCGGGCGTCCAAGTACGTCTCTATGACCGCCAAGCAACTAAGTTCTCGCGATGCAACTTCTTCCACCCCGACACGACCCCCCGCCCTTGCACCCCCGCCGAGTCCCGCTCGGAACCTTACTTCCCCTTCACTAAATTCCCGACCCATTCCTTCACCAACCCGTACCACAGCTTCGCCTTTCACCACACCTAAGCCAAGTCTCGGCGGTCGTGTTTCGGGTGGGGCTGCAATAGGACGACCGTCTGTCGGCACACCTCGTGCACGAATTCCCAGCGCAATCGCCATGCCTCCCCCGGCCTCTCCTATTACACGATCCGTTTCCCACAATTCTGAAAGTGGCGCCTGGGGTTCTCCCCGTCCTGAATCCGCCGCTTCCACCCGGTCCTTGGTCAACGAAGAGCGCGAACAAATGCAGTCCCGCATCCAGGCGCTGGAATACGAAAATCAGCGGTTCCGCACCGCGTCTGTTCCGCCTGAGGTGAATGGAGACTCGCAAGCTGAATTGGAGGCCCTGCGGATCGAACACGATGGTGCTCAAAGTCGGGCCGTGGAGCTTGACACCCAACTTCAGGCAGCTCAGCGCTCTTTGGAAGAGAGAGGGATTCAGCTCCAAGAGCTAGAAAACATGCGCTCGCAAGCCCTTGCCAGTCTCGGGGAAGAGAAAGCTCGAGGCGACACTCGAATTCAGACTCTTGAGCGAGAGCTTGAAGAAACTCGAGTTCTGGGCAAGACACTAACGGACACCCTTTCAAGTAAGGAGTCTGTCGAAAGGGAAAGTGACCAGAAACTGCAGGCCAAGCAAACTGAAATCGTCACTCTGGAAGCTCGCCTCAAGCGCATTCAGCTCGAGCTTGACGAAGAGCGAACAGAGCTCGGTAACCAGGTGGACGAGTTGAGGCAGGCTGGTCAGGTGTGTTCTCTCTTGCGCTTATGATTTGCGAGTATGCTCACGACTTGGCCAGGAAACCATCGCTCTTTATGAAGAGCGTCTCAGCGCAGTTGACCGTGAAAAGGAGGAGTTGGAGGCTCGGGTTGCCACAATGGAGGCCCGGGCGCGCGCGGCGGCCCGAACCCCCTCTCCGAGCGGCACACCCAAGCCAGCGTCATCCGCCACCGAGATCGACAACGAAACTTTACGAGATCAGGTCGTTCACTTGCAGAAGAAGGTTTCCAAGTTGGAGGACGCTCTCGAGGATGCACAGGCGGCATCAGAGAAAGAGGAAGCAGCCCTTGCGGAGCGCATGCGCCGGTTGAAGGAGAAGGAAGAGGCGGCTAGGAAGGAGTTGTCGGAGGGGCGTAAAGAGGTAGAGCGTGTGATCAAATCTGAGGCAAATGCTCGAAGGCGTGTTGAGGAAGTTGAGGAAGCTCTCCATGAAAGTACCGCTGCATTAGAAGATGCAAGAGCGGAAGTGGAGGGTTTGCGATCAGAGCTTACGGTGATCATTCTTCTTGGCGACTTCAGAGTCGAGCTGACCGTGTATAGAACTTGGACGGCCTCGTAGCTGGCAATGGCGAGGGGGATCTGTATTCGCGGGTCGCTCAGGTTGTCAAACGCGCGTCGGCTGACAAAGCTCGGTTTACCGACGAAATATCCAACCTGAACGATCTGGTGGAGGAAGCTCTAATGCGTGAAACGGAAGCCTTGAAAGAGCTCGAGAAATTGCGCCAGACATTCGCCGCCCAGACGACCGAGGTCGAAGCTTTGAAGAAGAAGAGCAATCGCGACCTGTCCTTGAACAACGGCATTCAATCGCCCCAATCGCCAACCGTTTCAAAACATGATTTATCCGCTGCCAAAGAAGAGATCACTGGCCTGAAGTAGGTTGCCTCACGGATTTGAATTGTATGTTGGCTTACACCCAACAGACACATCGTTCAAGAGCTGCAGCAAGAGAGCCACGAAGCCACCCAGCGGACGAAGCTTCTGGAGGCAGAAAACCAGCTCTTGCTTTCCGAAGCGGAGCAGCTGCGACAGGTGAAGGTCTGAACGCGCTTTTGATTCGGGTACTAATACTTTGAAATAGGAGGTCCAAATTCTTGAAGAGAATCTTGACAACAGTTTGACTCGCGAGGAAAACGCGGTTGACGAGGCTCCGTCTGGAGATGCCACATCCCTGCAACGCCTAATGAAAGACCAGAAAGTCAAGTTCGAGGTAAGCAAGTGAGATAATCAGACGTTGTTCGGCTTCTTACCCATATCAGGCGGAGCTTGACCAGCTGCGCAAGCGGATGGCTGATGCTGAGATGAAGAGTGCCAGGACGGTGCACGATGTATGTGGTTTTCTTTGTGCTCTCCGCCTTACTTATTTATTCTGTCAAGTTGAACAAGGAGATCAGCGAGCTAGAGGCACTAATCGAGTCCAAGGTTGGCAAATCCCAACATCTGCACTGACCATTACTGACAGAATTGTCGCTTTAGATCTATCGTGAGGATGAGCTTGAACAGGAGCTTGAGCGAACCAAGGATAAACTTGCGCGACAACGAAAATCTTCCAAAGGCAGCAGTGAAGTTGTCGAGACGCGACGCCGTGCGGGAAGTGTGGCGAACTCCGAGGTTTCAGATACTCAGAGCGAAGGCGTTTGCGAGATATGCGAAAAGCCTGGACACGATATATTTACTTGCTCACTTTTATCATCAGGAGCATCGACGGTAAGAGCTGTTCTCTCATCACTTCGTGGCTCTTATTGATTGACCTGTCTTGCGATTGAAGGACGACCGACCTACGTCGGATTCCGAGTTGTTCTGCGAAGATTGCGAGAGTCACGGACATGTTGCAGCGGAATGCCCACATTCACTTGATGTCTTTTAATGTTATTCTCAGTATTAAATAAGTAATTGGATACCCAAACAGGAAATTACAGGAACGAATGATGTGACAAGTCTCCGTCAAAAGATATAAATCGAGGTGTGACATACTCCGATCTCCTCTTTGCCCACAGACTTTGCGCTGCACTCTCTTTACCCTCACATTCGTTACACTCCTCCTCTCGCTTTCCGTCATGTTCTCGCTCTCTTCGTCCCTCGTCGCCCTCACTCTCGCCTCCTCCGCTTTTGCTGCCCTCTTCGTCAGTCTCCCCCTTTTTCTCGCTCAATTTCCTCAGCTTATCCTTTGCTCTCCCAAGGTCACATCCCCCACTGAGACCATTGGTTTCACTGCCGGTCAACCCGCCAACATCTCTTGGCAGGACAGCGCCGACCAGCCCGCGTTGGCCAGCTTTGGGCTCGCCAAAGTCAGCATTTATGTCGGCAACAGCATCTCGCAGACGAGCCTTCAGACAATCTCGGAAAGCGTCGATCCCACCAACCCCATGTTCATTACCTTTACTCCCGATGCCTCTATTGGTCCCAACAGCAACCAGTACTTCATCCGTTTCGAATCTCTCACCAACAAGGACCCCACCCAGCCCACCATTCCCCTCTTGGCCTTCTCTCATATCTTCACGTCCGTTTCTTTTCTTGGCGTCTTCTCACCTCCCCTAATCTCGTCTGAACAGCATGTCTGGGATGACCGGAGCTTTCTCCAATGAAGTTCAGGCTCAGATCAACGGTCAATCCACCGCTCCCATAGGGGGCACCGCAGCCGCAGCCGCTGCCTCGACAAAGCCTAGTGCTACCCTCACCAGCAAGAGCTCCACTCCCTCCCATTCTGCGAGCAAATCCGCCCAAGCTGCCTCTGTCTCAGGCTCCAGTGCTGCCGTTCCCACCTTTGCAGCCCGCTCGACCACCTTTTGGCTTGGAATTGTGACTGGCGTGCTCGGCGCTGTCGTTGGTGCCGCCATACTATAGAATGTCACTACCCCATCATGATTTCGTTTGGATCTCCAGTTTCAGTCCCGTTTTAGAACCTGTTAGCCTACATATTTGTGGTACGCTGATTTGGTTGAATACGACTTTCCCGTCATTCTTTCTCGTTCATTGTGCACACATTGGCGGTCTTCCGGTCCTCCGATCTGATCATAATTATTGAGTTTTGGGGCGTTCCGGCGTATGCCGTATGCGCGTGATATTTGCGGACTTCAATTGGTCCTCTCACCACTGGGTTTGCAAGACAATGCGTGTCTGACCTAGACTACTGTCCCTCGCACCCAAATGCGCTCAGTGCTTACGCTCATACCCAAGACTCGGAACCGCTCGTACAAGACTTGCACTAGTGGTCTTTCTTCTCCGCTCACACGACCAGGCGCACGACTCCTGGACCGTTTTGCGCGATTGCATCTGGCGACACCACCACATATGAGCAAAGCTCACACCACGCGTTCAGCTTCGGGCCAGTTGCCTCCATCTTTCTCAGTTTCGCCTACTCCCAGAAACCCTCTTGGGGAGGGGAACTACATTCGCACAGCAGCTGCCCTGATCATTGGGCAAGTGAAGCTGAAGTTGGCGACGCGCTATGACATTTGACCCTTTCCGCCCCCAGCGATGAGATACTGAACGGAAAGACTCATGACATGAATTCGAACTACTTCGCTAAGTACTGTTTCGAGCACGGGATTGAGCTGTACGCCCTTCTCTGCACTTCTTTCGACATTCGTCGACATCTTTTGAACGTAGAAAACGCATAGAAGTCATCGCCGACGACGAAGCCCAGATAATTGAAGCTAGTCGGCGAATGGTCATGAACTATGTAAATGTTTTATCAATTTTGATTCAAGATGCCCCCTCAATTGCTTCAGGATTTTGTAGTCACCAGCGGTGGAATTGGCCCAACACATGGTACTTTCAATTGAACTGTTTGAACTGTCTTCGCTGAATTTTGGACATAGATGGTACATTTAATTGCTGAACATATCGAATTCATTCATATATTGGGCAAAAGACATCACCTACGCCTCACTAGCTAAAGCGTTCTCCCAGTCGCTTGTACATCATACAGAGACCTTGACGCGAATGACCGAAATGATCAAACACAGGGCTTGGATGTCCGTTCAAACTCCACAGCAGCGCGCTGCTACGGAGAGAATGGCACTGTTCCCTGATGGTGCGGAAGTGCTATTCGTTGCTAAAGACATATGGGTCGTCAGTCGTTTTTTTTTTCCTGGAACCTTTCTGTGACCGGCAACTGACTCTCGGAGCAGCCAGTCGTACGCCTGGAAGGAAAACTGTGCATTTTCCCGGGCATCCCCTCGCTTTTCCAAAAAATGCTCACCGCACTAACGCCTTTATTGCCCTTACCTCCTCAAACGGAACGATCGTTGAGGATACAGGTCTTCACAGAGTACGTGGTTCATATGCGCAAAAACCACATAACATTCATCTTCGAGGTATTTAGACGTCCGGAATCCATGATTGCGCCATACCTAACGAAGCTGCAAACGCATCTGCGACCCCACGGTATTCAGGTGGGGTCGTATCCTGTCCTCGGCCAAGGTGTTTTCGTGAGCCTCATTGGCCGCGACCGGCTGCTGACGACTGCCTCAATGACATCTACACAAGTCCAGCTGGACAGCGATGGACATCATAGCAGCGAGGACACGAAAGACCCCCCTCGGATAGTGCTGGCTGACATTGCGCGCGAGGTGGAGCTGGAGATTGACGGTCAGATTGTCAGTGAAGAGGAAGTCGCAAAGAGGAAAGGCCAATGTAAGCAGTTGACCGCTCCTGTTACGGTAGCCGCTAGTATGGGAGTAAAGGCGAAGTTTTAAATAATTGTACAGTTCTGTAGCACTATGGTTTCAATGTAAATTTCAGTCAACGGAAATGAATGCTGACTTATACTCAGTAACTTATAGCGCCTGAGTCGACTCAGTCGAGGACTCGGACTCAGCAAGGACTCAGTCGGAGATGAATCACGAGTGGTCACGGTGCACTTTCTATTTTGGGCTGAAATCAAACCTGAGCAAACAACCAATCTATTCATAGCTCTTCGTCTCTTCAAATCTGTCATCTATCATCTCAGCCACGACTGTCGCGCTCGCTGGTTGCAGTCGCTCGTCGCTCCGTTCACGTCGCTGGCAGGATAAGAGTCAGCAGGTCCACCAGTTTGCGTTTGCAGCCATCGTCGCATTTAGATGATTATCATTGCCCACTCTCCACGAAAGGGCGTCTCGTTCGCAGAATCTATTGTCTGCCTGGTACTTGAGCCTGCTCGAATAACACATAGCGTGTTGATCTTATCCCCAACCGAATTCTGAGCCTTTTCGTTCATCTGGTCCTAATCAAAAGTACTGGTGTTCAAATTCGAAGAGATCTCACTTCTCTCTCGACGCATCCACACCCTCGCGCCGTAAATTGATCAGCGCCCGCTGACATCTCTGGCAGATTTTCTCGACCACCATCGCTTGTAATGGTATCTAAAAGCACGCAGTATATCGCTACTCCACCAAAATTTTCTCCCCCCCCAAGTCTGAGACAACATGCCGATGCCCAAGTTGCTGAAAAAGATCAGCAGGAAAAATCTTCGCAGTCCGCGATCCAGTGACGGCTCAGACGTGGCGGAGCAAGATATTCCTCCTCTCCCTTCGTCAAACTTCGACGGGCTGTATGGCTTTCCCGTCGCCAAATCTCCTTCGTACTTAGAAAGTGCAAACAGTTCTCCCTCTGGATCTCCGCGACCTCGAATTGTTGAACTAGAGCGGTCTTACTCCGATAACGGATATTCCCCAGGCCCATTCAGCTCCGAGTTTCACCGCCAGCAATCCTCTTTGACGGGTTCCAGATCTACAGAGCACTTGCCCATAAAGCGCCCCTCATACGGCGTCATCGAGAATCTACCAGCTCGGCATCCCTCGCATGGCGCCGCTGCCGATGTGCCACCGTTGCAGCGTCCTCGCGGATTTGCTGATCGCTTACCTTCAAAACCAGCCTCACCTGTTCATTCCGCGACCCCGCCGTCTAGAAATCCATCGTACACCGGGAGCGACTACTCCAGACCGTATACTAGCCCATCCTCACACTCTGGCTACTATGATACCTCCCCATCCCCCCTTCAGGGGACTCCCAACGGGTACACGAGACAGAGAACGACTTCTCATACCCCCGGTCACGGAGGATCTTATGGGAACACCAATCCTCCATCTCCTCCGATTTTTGCTTCCGGCGATCCTCATTGGCATAGAGGGCGATCTACTTTCGTGCCCTCGCCTTCGCAGCTCTCGTATTCGCATGTAGATGAAACCAATCCATCGAAGCCGATCGTCCCTGTAATTGTGGGCAAATCCTCTCCTCCAGGTCATGCACCTTCCGAGGACGAACTGTCGAACAATCTGGCCGACGCCTGGACGATAGCTATCACCGCTCCTAAGACATCGAAGGTCGACAAGGTGCTACAAGTAATCGGTGGGTCATCAGTGTCTATTCCAGATGTTGTGTTACTCAACTATGGTCCCAGAAACTAACGTAGCGGTTGCCTCGACCAAAACAGGGACAGCGGACGTGGTCATCCATGGAATCGCGTCAGGGTTGTCGGCCGTTGGTGGCATGGATGCCATCGAGCAAGGGATCAACACATTTACACACGCTTTGGACGAGGTTGCCAAACTGCATCCGTGCGTATACTTGCCCCACTCACTTCGGTGAATGAACTCGCCGGTTTTCTAGATTCATTGGCGGTAGGTTCGTCTCTGCCGTGTACGTCCTTGGTAAACAATCGAATGTTAGTCGCTGTCATGGCGTTCAAGGCTGTCTGGGCGCTCGAACAGAAGCGACGAGAAAACGATCGACGGATCCTCGCACTTCATCTGGAAATGAAAGATATGATGGGCGTTCTCCTACAGTACGGGTTTTCTGTTCATTTCCTTTTTTATTCACTCATTTCGTCAAATTCTTTTGTAGACTCAAGAATGTGAAGGATGCGGATGAGGTTGCACCCGACGGAAGCACCATCAAAGGTCGATTGCAGGAGATCGTGAATATCGCAACAGATGATATCAAAGCATGTATGCATTTCCGTTGATTTCTTTGACTTTCGCCTCATAACTTATAACTTGCAGGTGCCAATGTCGGTCTCTTCCTGGCTCTGCACATTGATTAGCATTGACGGTGTGACAGGCTTGCGACGCTTATACCAAGAAAAAATTAGTTGTCAAAGTTCTCAAAGGTCCGGTTTGGGAAGGAAAATTGGTCAAATTTGCAGGAACGTTTACGAAGCGACGCTCTGAGTTCGAATTTGCCCTCAGTGTCCACACCGCTGTGGGGGTGGATGCCGTCAACAAAGTAACCCAAGAAATGAATCAAAAGATGGATAAGTTGCTTGACATGTTCGCTTCCTTTGTCACACCCCAACAGAAGGAAGTATTGCGGTAAATGAACTGTTTGATCGAGATAATGTTGTTGAATTTTCTTCAGGATCGTTGAACAGAAAGGCGGTCTGCAAGCTTGCCAGGAGAATGATGAGGTGCTCAGGGAGCTGAGCGGTCTTGAAAGCAAAACCACGACTTCAGTCGGAGCCGGCTCAATGGGAAAGTCCACACCCCAGACCTCCGCATTGGATGATCTTAAGGATGACCTGTTGATCGATCCCGAGGTTGCCATTTCGGAAAATAAGACGGCTTTTTCGCGCAAATTCGAAGTGCAGAAGCGGCAGATTGTGTACGACTTATTGTATGTCTATTTTTCAAGTATTTCATTCATCCTACAGGGAGGAGTTGACTAAAGTGATTGAGCGCGAGGGTGATCGGGTCATCAGTGCTGTTACGGCCGGTCCTCATGACAAAATCATCGACCCAGTGGGTTTCCTATCTCGTTCTTCCCAACTCATCTAATCGCGGGCAACTCTTACTGTATGATAGGACGTTCATAAAATATGGAAAGAAATGGTATGCTTTACTTTCGCACATGAACTTCCTTGCCTTGATTCTCTTCCAAGGGTTGGCGTGGCAGCGTGAAGGTACGTATATGCTTTTTCCATCCATATCAACGAGTCTCAACGGAAGCCACCAGTCACGGCATTTTGTTATGGCTCTTCGCGACTATTACCAGGAGGGTACAGAAGACTCGGATGCTGCAGCGGCGAAGCGTGGCGCTGACGATTGGGCGTTGGAGTATCTGAACGTTTCCCGCCTTCAGTCTATATCTGAAGCATTCGACGACGATGCTTCGGGGTTTATCACAGTAGCGGAGGCTAATACATTCACCGCCGGTAGACCGTTAGATTGGTCGTGAGTGGAAAGAAATTTTTTAGATATTCGTCTGACCCAGTTTTCAGTCTTCCTCACTGGATCGCAATGTGGGCCATAGGTTTCCATCAAGCCTCGTCGATGTATGCTGCCAAAATTCGAGAATTGATTGCAAAGATGTTTGCACTCAGAACACGCGTTTTGCCCGCCAACAGAGCGGCTGTCAATACTTATCTAGACACGATTTACCGCGACGTGACATCTCTAGAGTCGGCTCTGGCACCCTGTTTTGTGAACGAAACTCTTCAAGCCAAGTTCAATAGCTATGTTATGGCCGAAGAGGCTCGACTACTTGCCAATCTAGAAGCGGTTGATTATGACCTGGATGCTCTCGATACCGTACCTCTCATCACCGGACCGGGCCGCATTGAAAGAGTATTGTTCATCATGTATCACAGTCATACCATGACTCAAGAGTTTGCTCTATATATATATATATATATATATATTCCTCTGTCTCGTCGCACGAGACTCGGAGTTGATAAATGTAGGATTATATATCCTTTACTTCGACGGTGACTAATACCCCTCAAAGCTGCGGCAGTAGAACAGGATCTCGAGGGGACGCTCGTTCAGGAGCTTCACCCAGGGATGATGATCAATCGAAAGCGCGCCGACTTGGTTCGAGATCAGCGTCAAAACCAATTTCCGCATGGTACTGGTATTCAAGGTGAGCCAAAGCATCTTCCTCTTCTCCGGATTATCTACAATGATCTACAGGGGTATTTTACGAGTTCAACAAAGATCGGGCTCTCCACATCTCACAACGATACATCCATTCATTCAGTGCTCAACCTGATGACGGTCATGTCATTGTTACCATTAATCCCCAGCTTGCGCCATTGGCGCTGGAAGCAATGTGGATCATGGTGGAGACTACCTTTGCGGTAGTGCACGGCAAAACGAATGAATGGAAGCTCTTGGTTTGGCTGAACAACGTTGATAAGCGTCAGTCTCCGTCTTGTTGTTTCATTTTTTCGCCTCTGATCTTCTCATAGGCACAGTCATTGGTCGAATCTGGAGCAATCGAGCCACTCGGGATGCCTTCGTCCTTGTATGGGGCGGTATCTTTGACTCAATCGAGGCAATTACCCGTAAAAAAACTAAACTTCAAGGCCTTCTCGCCTTCTTCGAACCTTCACTGCGTTCCGGGGTCGCCTAAACAGAGTCAGCCGAGCTGATGACATGTCACTGTGAGGTGAGCGTACGTCAGTACACAGCCTCCGTTTAGCCGCTTACACGCAGGATATTTTTAGCTGGAAACATGTCTCTGTGAGACGTCTAAACGGACATGGGTTTAGCTCACAGCAGCTCAGTAGAGGTATGTGTAGGTGATATCAGCATGGCTCTGCACATCTAAACTCACCTTCTTCCCTCACAAGAGCTGTTCACCCGTGTCAATTGTGATGATTGCAAGATATTCACGTTCTGTCAAATTCGTGGTATCACTGCGTTCAAGCGCCCCCTAGATTTTTGATGTCTAGATGATGGCCGCGAGACGGCCTCGGCACGTCCTGTCGAGCTCTGCCGTGACGTGTACACACGCCTCGACATGCGTCTAGGCGCGTCTAGACGGCGTCTCCGTTCCACGGCCGTCGCGGAGGTAGACGCCCCTCGGCCGAGAAATTGTGAGGCGGCCGGCAAAGGCCGGTTCTAGACGCAACTCCTTGGCTCCGTGGACCTCCACTGGCCTCGGCGATCACCTCAGCGCGCCTCGCCACCGGCCATTTTAGGGACTGTTTGAACGCAGTGTATCGGGTGAGTAAAAAGTCGGCGGAACTCTGTCAAGGAGCCATAGGATAGGTAAACAAGGTTAGTGTAGCTCTGTTTAAGCCAGTACGCTGAGCCGCGCAGAGCTACAATCGGCTAAACTGAGATCAACTGAGCTACACTGAGCTGCACAGAGTCGGTTTAGTTGGCTGAACACAGATCTCCGTTGAGCTCAGTGTAGGTCCCCTATGGCTGCTTGTCTCCCTCAACCGCTACCTCTCGCACATGAACAAGCGCTACTGGGATCTAACTCCCAACGATACAAACCCGATCGAAGGGAGTCACGCTGAAGACAACCAAATCAAGCCTACGAATCGTCCAATTTTGGAGGCAATACAGTTGCGGCGAAATTAAATGCATTACTATAAAGGGAAATTATCACCATTTTCATCCCCTCTGGCTTGGAAGCCCCGGGAGAAGGCTCGATATAGCTTCATGATACAATGGCAGGTCTGTTGTTCTTCCCTGGTGCCCGTACTCGCTCGATATGAGCATCATAGAGAATCTTTGGGATCATTTGGAGCGTATGGTACGCGCTCGGGACTCTCTGCCAAAGAACCAGGATCACTTTGAAGGAGGAATGGGAGAAAATAGATCAGACATATACTGACAAGTTATACGGCAGTATGCCCAACAGGGTGCGCAAAATGTTGGAGGAAAAGGGAGGCCCGACTCACTATAAATGTTCTGTGAGCTTTTCTTGTCCGTTTTCCCTCTCAAACTCATTTTCTGACTTGTGTTTCCTAAAGCGGCAGAAAGCAGATATATGATCGGATCACCCATCACGAATACTGTAAATACTTGTACCGAGGCAACCGTCACGGTCACGGTGGGGTCGGTTGCGTTGCCCAAACCGCGGCGGGTCACGGTCACGGGCGGTCTGGTTGCCTCGAAAAAATCGTGACAGTTCAGAAAATATTCATTTTTCGCCCTATTTTGGCGCCATTTTTGCTAAAATCCTCGGAATTGTCGTTTCCGACTATTTCTGTCGCAGTCAGACTGCTCAAAGTCTGAATTTGCCCGAGTTCATAGCCAATTTTCGCGTTCTCGGTTGCCCAAAATCCAACCGTCACGCTCACTGCCGCTCTGGTTAGGACCGGTGATTATCCCTTTGGAGGTCAGATCCGCGAGTCCGGACAAGATTTGGCCAAAATCTCGCCGGCTATGATCGCAGTCCGGACAAAAACGACGTCGGTTTCACCCATACAAAGTGCTACAGTATTGGAGAGCGCCTGGCTCTCGAAGGATTCCTCCACCGTGTTGAGAAGTACCGGCCCCGTCCCAGCCAGTGCTTTCAATGTTTCCGATTCGGTCATATTGCCTCCCAATGCCACAGCAAGGCTGTCTGTGGCACCTGCGCCGGTCCTCATCCCACTTCAGAATGCCGTTGCCCCAACGCCAAACCCTGCAAATCTGGCAAACAGTGCCCCCATATCGTCCCGAGATGCGCTCTGCGTGGCTGTGGTGGTAAACACTCAGCTACGGCGGCAGAGTGCCCTGTTCGTCAGATACTCTTCCGTCGCATCGAGGATGAACTTTCTGCCTCTGGGTCCTTCTTTGCTGCTATGCAAAGTGAGCACTGAGGCGAGTCCGTTTAGCACTTATTCCCCCTCTCCTCATGCCCCTTCCTCCTCACGTACAATCAGCCGTACCTGGACTTCCGCTCCTAGAGCTTTTCGCCCCATGAACCATACCATACTCTCAAGTTTGTCCCACCATGATCGTTTTCTCATGGCCTCCCACACCTACTCTGTTGATCTATCTACTCATCACGACTACCCGTACCTACCACAGTATCTATAGTTAGCTACACAGAGGCGCAGTAGCGACATATGCCCTAAAAAAGAAAAAAAAAAAAAAAAATGGGTGGTGTACAGAAGCCACGGGTTCGAACCCGCAGGTAAACTATTATGTTTTCACTCCCTCTGTTTAATTTTTCTTTTTGGTACTTCTTCCCCGGCGAGTCCCTTGTTTCCTTACCTGAATATGATGTGTCTGGTACCTTTTCTTCTTCTCAGTAATTCTACAGAGCAGCACATCATCAAAACTACCACTGACACTGTTTGAAGTCAGTTTATCGAGCTCTTCTTGAGAAGCAAATGAATGCCGTGAGATGCAAAACCAGGAGGTTTACCTCCCTTCGAAGTCATCGTGTTGAGATCAGGACAGTTGCGGGAAAGATGTCCATGAACGCCGCAATTAAAGCACAGACCTGCAGCAAGATATTCATTCCTCTTCTTAGCCGAAAGAGGCTTGCCGCCGTCGCGAGACTTTGGCGCAGAGTCGGTAGGTTCGGGTGTAGCACTGGAAACCGGGATAACGCGCCCTCCGGTACGACGTTTCCCGTTCATATCTGAATCCAGTTTCTGTTCTTCAGCTTTGGATCGAGTTTTCGGCTGGCTCGTTCCATCTGTATCATCGAGTTCATCATTATCATCGTCGACGTTGACAATAATTTCGGCGCTTTCAGCACCAGAGGTGACTTCAGCCCAAGAAGAGGTTTCAGGATCAAGCTTATCTCGAAACATTTCCTTGCGAATGTCGGCGTTGAGGCTCCGCCAGAACATAACAAGTTGGCTTCAAGACCAATGGTATTGAAAATTCGTTCCCATTCCGCCTTGTGAATCAAAACTGATTTCGAACCTTGGACGCACTGACGCAAACGAGTGCGCTGTTTCTCCCGGTAGTTCACAGGGAAACAAAAGTTGAATAACTCCCAGAAAAAATCAGTCAAGATCCACGAATATTCGTCGTTCTCAACCTTGCTGTTGTAGAATTCCAGTGCGCGACCCGTCAAATAATAGGACAGGTAGAACACACGTTGGTTGACAGGAACCTTGCCAACTTGAACATAATTCGAACCTTCCTTGACAAATCGGTGGAAGGCAATAGTGTCGGGTGAGCCGTCGTACTCCTTGGGAGGTATGGGTTTCAAAATCATCTTATCTTTCCGGTCAGAATCCCGTTTCTTCTTCGAGGAACGGCGCTTGCGACGAGTTCGTGCAGGGTGTGACTTCCCGGAATCTGACCCGTCTGAGGACTCAGAGTTGGAATCTGAGGGATCAGAGGGATCGGAAGGGGTGGGTGAACCATCTACACGTTCGGCATTGCGCAAAGTGCGCTCGATGAAGCTGCCTGGCGCAATGCGCACAGATCGGGACGGGATCCGCGGGTGTCGGAACGGATCTGCCGAACGATGCTGTCTTTGACAGCTGTCTGTGCCTTAGTTAAGTTAACTTTGGGTGTCGGTGTCGGTGTCGTCGTCCGAGAACGTTGCAAGCTACTAATCTGCGCTTGCAGATCAGCAATCTTCTCGTCTATGCTCTGGCCAGAGACAACGGTGTCGTTCTTCTGCTTCAGCAAAGGTCTCGGAGTTCGGGGTTCGGAGGGTATATACAAGAAACGAAAACGAAAACCACTATATATAGAATAGCCGATGGATGGCCGATGATGACCTTCGGCCTCCTTCGGCATTCAGTTCAAAAACGAAAATGAAGTGTCGGCACGGAACAAGGGAAGCGGCGGGCATTAAATCACCATCACGCCAAGCTTGTCACGGTCACGTACAGTCTTCTGCCGCAATTCTCCTGCTTGACGCTATCGCGACTTTTTGCGTCCGTCGAATGGATCAATCTGCAAGCTGATAGTGGCTGCTTTCTGCTCTAGTAACCTTATGCCCCATTTCTGGATCCACAGCTTGGCAATACTGGCTGTAACACAACAATAAATAATCCTGATTCCCCAACTTTTTAAATTTCGAAAATAAGCGCGGCAAGCAGTAAAGGTTTCAGCCAGGTGGCAGCATGGATAATTCTCAACCGAGTAACTCGACCCTGAGCTCGAAAATGTGTATATAAGCCAGCCAAAATGAACCCGCTTTCACCCAATCTGAATCACTCAGAGTCACTCTCTTTCTCTCTCATTCTCTCTCATCTCTGCTCTGGAATCTTGGAATCGAAGTTTTTTCCAGTCATGGGAGGCTATACTTCGCCCAAGAGGCTTCCAGAATCATCGAAAACACGCCCCGGCGAAAGAAACATTCTCTTGTTCCGCTTTTTCCTCCTCTCCTTGGGTTTCCTCTTAGGCTCTATCTCTGCTCTCGTCCTACCGGCTACTCATGCGGATGCATACACTTTCACTTATTGCGGAGCCTACTTCTCTGCTCTCTATAATCATGTTATAAGCTGCCTTGGCAAGTTCTGGCTCGCTTCTTTGTGATCAGCTAACAAATTCATCTCATGTAGGACAATTCTTAATCCCGGCAAATATTAACATGTGTTCAGTATTCAACTTACAACGGCTTGTTTACGGACGATCCCATGTTTCGCACATGAGGATTGACCGACTTCGGCGACAACCGGGATATTGCGAGCCACTGAAAGAGTTTGACCCTTCTTTCTACTCTTTCCGCTCCTCATAACCAAGTCTGTAGGTTTCCGCGGCTCTCTGTGTCGTTTTTCCGACTCCCAACATGAAGCCTTGGCAGCCTGCCTTTGCTTCCAATACTCACAACCATCTTCGTTGGTTTGAGCAGCTATCTTTGGTATAGAAAGTCATCGGCACAAAATTGCGGTCTGTTTTGTTTTCTTAAAATCTTCGGACCGAGAATTCAAATAACCTTGTTTTCTAGTCCGCTATGCTCCTGCCTTTCGTCTTCGCGGTGGTGATGCTTCGGATGATGGTGAGATGCTGCCTTCAGAGCATGACTCCTTTATTGAAGCAAGTTTTCAGAGTACCTATCCCCAGACGACGATGATCGTAAGCGCAAACGCAAGGCCAAGGGCAAGCAGCCCACGCGCAAGAGGGCATCAACCTCGAACTGCAACCGGTAAAAAACTAAACTTCAAGGCCTTCTCGCCTTCTTCGAACCTTCTTGGTGCGATTGGCAATTCCGAGGGTGCACAAGCACAGGGATTAGCGGACGTAATCATTCTGCGCCAGATGAATCGTGACAGCCCGGGTATGCACTTCGATAACATCCTGATGTTGATTTGGAAGACTTGTCTTGTGCATTTTACGCGGTATGCACATCCCATTCCATTCCTTATTTGTCTCAAGTAAGCTCTAGTGGTGTCCTTGGTCTTCGCGATCACATTAGCGATACAATTCTTCAATACTTGCTCAGCTTTCCTTATCTGGCTTCCGATGAAGACATTCAACAGTACTATTCATTTTGCACTGACTCAACAAATGCTAAACTTCGAGGCAAGTTGGCCATCTTTGCGGTCTTGAATCAAACCGGATGCTAATGAATCAAATTAGCATGGTGGGCGCATAAAGTTAGCTATCCTTGGCTGCTTGTCTCCCTCAACCGCTACCTCTCGCACATGAACAAGCGCTACTGGGATCTAACTCCCAACGATACAAACCCAATCGAAGGGAGTCACGCTGAAGACAACCAAATCAAATCTACGAATCGTCCAATTTTGGAGGCAATATTATTAATATTGTGAGATACCATCTTTGTTGTCTTCTATACAGCTGAAGTCCGCTGTAGCGCGAAGGAACAAGATGCGCAAAATGCGCGAATTATTCAAGAAATGATATCCTCGGGAGTGTTACAGAACCCCAACAACTCGCTTCAAAGCCGGATGAAGAGTCAAGCGCAGCGAAAGGCTCGCGCTTCTGAGAAGTTGAAGCGCATCACTGATGCGGAGCTCCTCACAGTCAAGGAAAGCAGGAAACTCCGAAATAATCTCGAAGCCACACAACAGGAAAATGAGACCCTGCGAAAGCAAATTGCGATGCTCAGCAAGGCAACCTTTTCAGCTACTCCATCGACTCCGAAGAAATTGCAGCCTGTTGCTAGTTCATCACAACTGCGTAAGCCTGCGTGATTATTGCGATCCAAGAATTAATGTTGATTCTATTTACAGCCCCCTCGCCCTCCAATTCGATTATCGATGTCGACAGTCTGTTCCAGTCACCTCCCTCAAACACCCAGGAACTAGCTGACTCCGATTCCGATGACTTTGACTACGCTGCGGCGCTCAACTCGGACATCATGAGTCCGATGTTCAAGAAGATAGCACGCGACCATTCAATGCCAGGTATCGATGATGAATACAACGAATCCGGCATGCTTTCGTTCCAGTAGACCACATTACAGTGTTGCTCCGAATATAATTTTGCTTTCCATACGGTGTAAGGATTGAAGTTGACAGAGTGTTCGGGACCTTTGGGTTATCAGAACTCAGTACCGGTGAAATTTTAGCGCAATAACACATTTGGCGGCACTATAGACATACAAAAAGCATTCAATAACTCTACCAAGCAGGAAATATGCAGCAATCCGACGATTGACGCGAAAGATTGAGACAGAAACAAGGCACATGACCATGTTGAACTCTCCGTGCGTTTCGGTGTCATTCTAAATATTCTGATGATGAATTGGCCCAATTCTTTTTGGATGCTTAGCTTCACCCTATCTCAAGAGTATACCTGACTTAAAGCTTCCCGAATCAGTAGTTGCCCCGCAAACTACAAAGAAACGAGAAGCTCCTTCCTAATTGGGCTCAAAAATCTGATGATGGATTCTGCTGAAAGTCGGAGAGCAGCGGTATTGAGCACATCCAAGACTGAATAATAACTCCAGGCTTCCCTGAAATAGCTTTGCATGTTAACGCACAAATGATTCACTTTGTAACTATTGATTTGCGGCATGCCTTGAGCAAGCATAAATTTCGTTGCTGGGGCACTTCCGCAACTTACAACCCAGCGAACATTGACTATTGGTACCAAAACAATCTATCTACACTATACACCGGGTCCCTAATATGAGGATGGCAAATCGGCGGTGGATTTTGTGTGCAAGGTGACCTAGTACAGCCACTTAGTGTTGCCGCGGCTCGGCTTCGGCTAGCTCGGCTCGGCTTTTTGATGGCTTTAGAGCCATCACCGCAAAAAGCCGAGCCGAGCTGTTTTTAACGGCTGGCTTACGTGGCTTGCGGCTTACCGACGGCTCAGCAACGTTTTCATGAAGCTGCAATTTAGGCACTGTACATGGATCGCACAACATAGAAATAGCACACAGACACTCTTTCTAGTCTTTTGAGAATATTCACAGGCTATCTTGACGCTGTCGACACCTGCGAGCCACGTTACTCGCTAAATCTTTATTAAATTTATTTTTAGACACAATTTCTCATGGTGAGGAAAAAATGACAGCCCAGACATGAAGTCTGGAGGTTAAAGGCATTGGGGGATGGTAGGTGTGTATTTAAACAGCATTTGTATCCATTGGTCAACGGGACCGCAGACTGAACAAAATTGTGCTTGAGCTGCGGCTGAGCCGGGCTCAAGCCGGCTTGACCCTGAGCCGAGCCACGTGGAGCCGCCCTGGTAACGGCTGGCTCAGCTCGGCTTAAAATAGCTCAGCTCGATCGGCTAGCCGGAGCCGAGCCTAGCCGCGGCAACACTACTGAGCCACTAGGACATCCCCGAGATACGGCTGATGACTTGATCATCAGGCCGGACATATGTGACTGTAACATCAATCACGGCTGCTTTGCCGTGTTGAACCCGATCATTTTCGTTTCTGAATATCGGGATTGATGGAGTTGATGGCCTCGCAGGCCGGCTGATACATATCAGCTAGCCGCGTTTTCGTTTTCGATTCTCGTTTATACCGGGGTTCGGAAGAAGCCAAGTTGATTGGCGTCTGATCAAAGAACCCAGGTGGCGGTACTGCGGCGGTGAATGCCGTTCAGTTTTGACAGCACGGCGAAGTGCGGCATAATGTTCCAGAGCTGCTCTTTGCGCGTCAAAGTCGCGCTCAGAGAAATCTTCCGAGAAATCAGCTGCACCCCAATTGCGTGGGTCTGCGCTTTTACCCTTCAGGTGGGAGGGGCCAACACCAGAAGGTCGGGCAGGACTGACAATTCTTTCAGGCACATTCACTGCCGATATCTCATCGATTAATAAGCGAGATTTAAAGACGTGGACAGCATCTGGGTCGCCCGCCTTCCCTCTAAAGCTCATCATCTCTCAAATTCCCAACAAAAGTCGCCGATCTTTGCTCACCCGCGCATATATCACCCATATGGGAGGCACCACAACTTTAGTAGCATAGGCGTTCGCGAACGCCTATTGATGGCGCCGAACGCCTATTTTGACCATCCAACACCTATTTTCCGTGTCGAGCGCCTACTGCGCGTTAGCGACGGCACCCCTCGGCATCAGCGTTCCGCCGCGCGTTCGCGTCCCACCATGTTGATGTTTTGACTGGGCCGCCGCTGGAACGCGGTTTTTCGCGTTTTTCCGACCAAAATTTGGATGATTTCAATTTCAAAATAAAACCACTACAAAGTCGGAACTACCAGGTAACTAAGTAGTTCAACCACTTGATTCTGCCCATGGCTATGTGAAAGAAAGTCAGAAAATATGGAACGAGAAACAAGTCAAGCTATCCGACATCGCTTGTCGGCCGGGTTCAGAAGAGTTGTGCGAGACGCAGCTGGGGACGTGAAGCCGGAGTTAAGAATGAAATATCTTAGCCACAAGATCACTCTGACGATGTCCTCTATCTATTTGCCAAAAAATTGTATTTGGGACAAAATCAAATAGCTCTGGTGCATCTTATCGGATCAACCAGGGGACAGCCTTCAAAGTTTGCGCTCAGTCCATCCGAACTTCTGGCTGTGTAGGTAGAGAATAATCATATTTCTATCTCTACATTTTATTTCAGCCAATTCGGCCTGGTACATGATCGAAAGATCCACGGCCATTTTTTTTTGCCACTACTGTACAATCGTATACAATTGTATAGGTAGTCTGGTGGTTACGAGTAATTCAACTCGCTGAAAACACGCCTAGGGATCACGTACGAAGCTCTCGCTGGAGATGGGGAAACATATTTTCCTCAGACCCCTTTAGCTCGTGCAGGAGCCCTGCACCGTAACGGTGATATCCGCCTCACTCTCAACTCCCCAGAGGAGGTGGCAATCCTTCGAGACTAGCAGAGCTCATGGCTACCCTCGTTCTCCAGTCTTCTCAAAATCCGAACCCCACTCTTTGCCGTCATTGTCCACCGAGTGTCGACGTCAACCCGTATAGAGGGTGACGGAGATGCCTCATGGGTACGAGATCTCGTCGACGACAATGAGTCGCGGATTCCGGGCATGGTCACCAACCTTCGATCTGTCCATTGGATTGGCCGCCGCTCCCCAGAGCAGCTCCGAGAAACCAAACGCCACTCATCGCTGGTCCTGTATTTTGACGATGCGGATGTGGCGAGTGCTTGCATTCGAGAGCGCCTGGCTCTCGAAGGTTTCCTCCACCGTGTTGAGAAGTATCGGCCCCGTCCCAGCCAGTGCTTCCAATGTTTCCGATTCGGTCATATCGCTTCCCAATGCCACAGAAGGTCGTTTCAACCCAGCGCAGCCTGAGGCTTTGGAGAGTGATGATGGATCTGACGATGGTGCCGGTCCGTAGTGATTTTCGGCCAGACAGTTGAGGTTGGTAGCGCCTGTATGCCAAACCTCGGGAGTTGTAATTTTGTTGCGGAAGTCGCCAGGAACCGCGCAGTAGCGTGAAAGCCGGAGGATTTGATAGTATGATGCGCCATCGCCGCGCACCCAGTGGAGGAGGTCTGGATACTTGTCAGCATCTACGCCAATTTGGTGTTCGAAGTCCTCGATTGCGCGCTTCATCCCATGAGCTTCAGTTTCGCACTCGGAATTGAGCATGAGAGGTTGAAATTTTGTGCGCGGGCGGTCATCGGGCATGCGCCTCTTGGCAATGGGGGAGGTGCGGAAGCGGGATATGATCTGTTTGCGGAGAGGGTTGAGCGGCGAAGCAAAATCGACAAGCACTCGCGCCCAGTGCAGACGTTGAACCTGATCTTTGTGATCCCAATCAATGTCGTTGAAAAGGGAATGTACCGTCAGGTTTCGCCGTTCCTTGAGAGCGACACGAGCATGATAGTCGCTCGCACTAAAAGCTCCGGGGGCACAGCCATGCAAGGAGATTTTGGTCGCCGCAGTTCCGACCTTCATACGGCTGTGGCGACCAATGCCTTGCTCGTAGACATAGTCGTATTCCTGCACGTTATCTAGAATAGTCGCGTGCTCCACCTCTCCGCGAATGTTAGCAGCTTCGGTCTCCGCTCGCATTTCAGCGGTATCTGCGTCAGTCATGGAGATCAGTGCCGTCCGAGCAGTCTGATCTGCAACACAATTGCCCAGGCGACAATATATTCGTTTGATATCGACGTGAGACTTGCAAGCAAAGTGCCAGATGCCGAAAAGCATGGCGAAATAGCCGGTTGCGTAAGGATTCCGGGAAAGGATGAAGGAGCCCAACGCGGCAACTTGAATCTATTCGGCACATGAGCTCCAACCATTTATCAAAAACCGCGACGTACCATGGGATGCGGACGCCGTTTCCGCACGAAAAAATCTCCATCAACTTTCGGCGCCGCCATGAATTGGGTGAGGAACATAGGTAGACTGAGCTTTACCAAGAACTTTTCGGCCAGAGCCTCAACACTAAAGTTCGCGAAGTCGTTCCAAGTAACAACGTGCGCCGTGGTGTATCCGCTACCGTTACTCGACGCGCGCAGGCGAACATGAGATTCGTCATCATCTGGATCCTCAACCGTAGCAAATCCAATCTGCTTCCGAGCCTCAGCCGCAACAAGTCTGGTTGCCCAAGTCGAAAGGAAAGGACGAGCATGGTGAAGAGAGTCGGGTTCGGTTGTGGTGGAAAACATGCATCCGCGCTCGTCAACGCGAGGCGAATCCTTCGCCGGAAGCTACAGCGATGCCGG
Source organism: Favolaschia claudopus (assembly GCA_037176885.1). NCBI lineage: Eukaryota > Fungi > Basidiomycota > Agaricomycetes > Agaricales > Mycenaceae > Favolaschia > Favolaschia claudopus. The sequence continues at coordinate 216,023 of JAWWNJ010000152.1, read as the reverse complement.
TAAATGAGAGGCAGGATGTCAGACATCTTGACATTGGTACGCCCGCGAAGAAACAGCGCGGACAGAATGAGCGTGCGTGGAGCCACGGGGATCCGGCTGGTCTCGAGCGGGGTTATGAAACAGAATAGCCCAGCATATCTCCGATAGAATCAAAAGGAGAGTCCCTTGAGGAAAGAATCCATAGCCTCAAATTTCTTCGCTAAATTCTGAGCGGCTGTCTCGGCGGCCGTAGGCCTGCGCGGTTGTTGGTGAGGAAAATCTGGGTCAGGATTGGTAAAAGGTGGAGGTGGGGGCGTCCAAGACGACGGATCCGCTCGATAGAGTTCAGCGTTGGACGGTGGAACGGGTATAGATGGGGTCGGGTTTAATGGTCGATATTTCAGTTTGTTATATGGTCGTTTCGGGGGAACTGGGGCAGATTGGAGCCGGAATCCATTGAATAGATGATATATGAAGTCGCAGTACAGTAGAGAGGGTACAGAGGGTCCAGGAATCTAGGCAGGACGCGTCGTGAATGGGAGGAAGAGAAGAGAAGCTGCTGCCGTAAGACACCGCCACCAAAGATTATATAATCCAAATTCCACTCCTTACACGCCTTGATCTTAAAAACAGACTTCAACACGATCGAGGTACGAGGTCAAAGGTGTTGAAGGCTGGCTTTGAGAGACTATGCGGAAGCTGAATCACTCAAGAGATAAGCAGACATAGCAGAGTAAGATTTCTGAGAGACAAAAGGTACAGCTACATGACCATGTTCAGAGTCATCTGAATCAGAGTCAGAGTCCGTTGTTGCCGAAGCATTAGCTTTAGGATGACGTTTTCTAGATTTCCTCCCCGATTTGCCACTATCAACTTTCTTGGACTCCTGCGCCAGTTTCTTCAAATAATGACAATCATCAGAATTATGAGAATTGTTGGGTCCATGCATGACACAGTACTTGGTTGCTTCTTTCTTTGAGGATTTCCCTTTGCCTGCGTGTTGGGATTTCGCAGAAAGAGCAGAGTCTTCATTGTCCTCCCCCTTTGGTACTTTCCCAATGCTGTTCAAGCGGGAACGAGCTCTGTCCCAAGTCATAGAAGCCCCAAGAGAGGAAACAATATTTCCTTTGATGCCTGTCCAGTAGCTATCGTTTGGCAGAGTGCTGAGAAGAATCAAAGGCTGAAGGTCATCAGAGAGGGGGTATTTCAATTCAGTGAGCCTGTTAAATAAGCCCTTGACAGCGTCTACATGTTTTGGTGATTTTGATCCGTTCCATTTGCTCTGGATCACCTTCTACACACCAGTTTGGTTGCAAAAAGCTCTGCTAGAATACTCATAGCTGTATCTGCACGATTTTCCTCTTCAAAGCGAACACGAAGTTTTGCCCAGAGGTTTGCCGCTTCAGCTTCGTTCTGATACTCTGTGCGCAGATCAGGGGACAAAGCCTTCTGTATGATTCCAAGAGCCCGGCTGTTGCGCTCAGCAGGTAAGTCCTTGAAGGACATACCAGTTCTATCTGAGGGGTTCAACAAGGCTAATGGTCTTGACAGCAACCAGAGCATCAGCAGGAGATGTACATAGCCTCTATGACTTTAGATATCAGATTATAGACTCCTTGGACACGCAGCTCCTGTTGTATCGGCTAGGAATCAGCACCGGAGAGCAGATAATCATCTGTGGTTGCCAAGTGTGGTGTGTAATGACGAGTACATACAGTGGCCCATGTAGGAAATGTATTATACGTGTATAAATACGCCCTGTATTAATACATCGTAAACTACAGCATTCAAAACCCAGCACTAATGTCATACACGATTAGTAGCATAGGCGCTCGGCTAACCACCCGAACGCCTACCCACGAGTCCAACGCCTATTGCGCTAGCGAACACCTAAGCTATACAGCTCCGGACAATCAAACTCGACAAATTTATCGACCTTTTCCCACGACCCCGATATGTATCGGAATCGAAAGGAAACGAGTTTAGGGAGCCTGCTGAATTTTTTTGGTGAGAATTCATCGAGCCGTTCGGAGATATCCGCTATTCTTAGTAGAGGGTAGCCAAAATTTGGCCGGACCCCCCAAATTACAAGGAAAAAATCACGAAAATATTGATTTGAGCTCTTTACGACTGTCTGAGTCTGGCTCTGGACTCAGAATGAAAATTCAACGAGCTGTTATGTCACAAAATAGGAGGGAACCTGTGGGAACATTGTGACATTCGTAACAACATGTCACAAATATGTCACCTCCTGTCACCTTGGCATTGCCAATTCGGGTTTTTATGGGTTCTTCAAAGCAAAAAAGGGCTGAGGGACAAGAGTAGTTGCATATAGTATCCTCTGGATAGTCAGAAACCATGAAGGCTGGGTCAACATTCGTCTGGAGGGGCCAGAAAGGTACAACACATTTCGTTCAGACCGCCCAAAAATTTGGCCAAACCCATTTTGTCGTGGGAAAATTCAGGAAAAATCGTTTTTAGACGTATTCTGGGGTGCTGAATCCGTTTCTGGACTCAGCTAAGCCCAGAAAATAGCGATTCGACCGAAAATAAAATTGTTGACTTTGATTGTCCGGAGCTTTATATGCGGAGGTAACGGCGCGTTGCGAAGAGCGAGAATTTCACGTTACTTTTCGCCAATCAAAACTTGCTGTACGTTCTCGTACGCTTGCTCGTACGTCAACTTCTCCTCCCCACCCTTGTCTTCTCCTCTCTCCTTTCCACTCATGGACGACGCGACTGCCCCATCCCTCCACACTCTCGAGAACGGCGACGTTCCGACACCACGGCCGATGTTGTATCCACGGTGATCTTCTGTTTAGAAGCTAGGCCGCATTGAATGACCTCTGCAGCAGCGAGTCTGCGCCCGGTTCCCCGGCTTCCAGCAGCCAATATATTCCCCAGGAGATGATCCCCAAGGCTTCATTCAGACTGTTTGGAGGAATGGAGGGAGAGAGGAAGGTTTTGATTCTGAAGGTGCGGACCAGTGTTTATTATTTGCCCAATTTCTCTCTGATATTTTCACAATCCCTGTTCTATACCTCGCCCTGCGGCCGAGTCAACGTCTCCCTTTTTCCGCTCTGTCATTCGTTCTCTTGCGGATTTCGATTTCAAAGACAAAGACACCGGGATGAAGGAATAGATGCCGCTCAGTCTGTGTACCATACCTACCGCTCTACTTATTTTCTCTCTCTGATTTCTTTTTTCCTTTGCGCAGGGATAGCTATTGGCGGAATAATTGTACAATTAAGGCCCCGAAATTGTTCAGTACGTTAGATAGACAAGTAGGCATTGACAAGTTCGTGGAGTTTTACCATACTTTGAATGAACTAAGTCATAAATTTAATCAATAAACGGAAAGACCTGATTGATTTGTTAAAATACGGACAGACGACATTGCGAGAAACACCGGGTTTGGTGCAATACGCTTCATCACGAGGGCGCGCAGATGCCGATTGATACGAGTTAGTGCTCGTGATGCTTCAAGCTCTGCTGAGCGAGCAGTGAGTCTTCCAGTAGGTATGTCTTTAGAGAGCTAGCGCTCGGCGGCCCATAACCTAACAGAATCTGAAATGCGCGGAAGGCGCAGTAACCTCAGTCTCCGCAGTAAGTGGATGAAAGACTATATTAAATACCTGAAATGCGCGGAAGGCGCAGTAACTACAAAATGAGTAAACACAAATAGTACAGGTAACTAAAAGACTTACCCTCAGTCTCCCGCAGTAAGTGGGATGAAAGACTGAGGGCGGTGAGAGCTGCGAAAGGTTTATATGTAAGTACAAGGCTGTATGATAAGTATCAGATCTATATCTGGGACGGAGTCCCGGGCGGACCGAAAAGATTCATATCCTGACAGTAACATGCTACAGTGGCGGCAAAATCTGATGTCACCCCCAAAAAAGGAAATTCTCATCAATTCAACTCGTTTTCTTTTCTGTGCCCTGTTTTCTGTGGTCGGACCTTTCACAGTGCATTCAGACATAAATTTGAAACGCATGCACCCCTTTTCACATCTTAGGATACCTCGAAAATTGACACTTATTGGGCAAGACTTTCCAACCATCTTGATTCTTTGGCCCAGTTCTCCTCAATGAATGGACTTATCTTTCTCAATCTTGCCTCCACAGGCAGTGTATTTGCCGTGCCAATAAATCTGTGCCCTTGTCGCCCCCAGACGCGGTTTGATCAAAATTTCTTTTTTTGGGGGTGGCATCAGATTTTGCCGCCACTGTACGCAATGCTTACGGCAGCCGGTCTTATCCGGCTACAGTGGCGGCAAAATCTGATGTCACCCCCAAAAAAGGAAATTTTCATCAAACCGCCTCTAATCTGCCCTTGCCATCGCCGTCTGGGGGCGACAAGGGCGCAGATCCATTGGCACGGCAAATACACTGCCTGTGGAAGGAAGATTGAGAAAGATAGGTACGTTCATTGAGGAGGACTGGGCCAAAGATGATTGAAAAGTCTTGCCCAAAAAGTGTCAATTTTCAAGGTATTCTAGGATGAAAAAGGGTGCATGGGTTTTAAATCTATGTCTGGAATGCACTGTGAAAGGTCCGACCACAGAAAACAGGGCACAGAAAAGAAAACGAGTTGAATTGATGAGAATTTCCTTTTTTTGGGGGTGACATCAGATTTTGCCGCCACCTGTATGTAGGACTTGTGGCATATCCACTTGAGCCACTTTATCTTACAATGCGGGGTACATTGCCTTCGTTCCTTGGATGTTCCAATGGCGTTTGAAAATTCTTGAACATAGTTTGGACTCCTTACAGATTAGTCCTATACCCCAGGACCTGATGACGTAATCAGACGATTTTTTTTCTAACCCCAGAATTGTGTAAATTGAGCGAAATCCCAAGGGGTGAGCGATCTCCTTATCACGGAAAATGATCTTACCGTGTGAATGGCACTGTTTGACGTCGGAGGACAATTACTTAGCATGGCGGGGGCATCAATGGGAACATTTCGGCGGATGAGATCAGCCGCCACGCCGTCGCTCTTCTTTTCCTCTGCTCTTCTTCACTGCCGCCGCGACGTCGTCATTCCGAGGCTCAGAGCCACTGTATATACTCGGGCGTCCACTAATCAATAACCATTTGACTACTACAACTACCGAAATGATCTTGAATCGGAGCAACAAGCTGAAGACTTCCGACCGCTGGACTAGGATCTGTCGTAATGCCCGCCCTCCTGCGCGCCAGCTACTGCTGTTGCCTTTTTTCTCGACCGATGCGACCCCACCTTGCCATACCCATGCTTCTAGTTCACCCAGGCATTTCGACAACAGTTCGATGCTGCAAATTAATGTTCTATGAATGCATGAACACGGCGGGCGGTGGGCGGCAGTGCGGGTGCCCAGTTGATAACGATTGTTTCCATCAAGTTTCCATCAACTGATTGACAAATTATTTTTCTTTAAACAGTGAACTGAACGAACTGAACTAAGAATTGAGCACCCTTACTAGGCGCAAGACGGGCAATTTTATCGCGGTGCTGAATGTCTGAGTGGTCTGTGGGGGACGGGGCGGGACGCTTCTGCACCCCCGTCAACTGGGATGGTGTTGTAACTCCTAGACGGCCCTCTTCCCCTTCTGTTCCATCTAGGTAGCACGGGCGGCCATCACCCGCAATTTCGTCCTGGGAGAGTGTGTGCAAAATTCCTTCCTTCCTCGCAACTGGAATATCCTTGAATAGGATCTCAATATTTCTCAGAAGATCCATCATCTTGACTGGCCAACGGTGATGGAGAGAGACGAGCTACGACGCAAGTCGGCAATTGTGAACCGAGTGGGGAAAGCGAAAGGTGATTTGTGAAGCGCGTGTAGCAACGCAACACCTCCATATTCATAGGCAAGGATGGCAAGGTCTTTGTCGAGCTCGGTATAATTGCAAGGATGATATAAACCACGGATAGCAAGATTCGCTTTGTCCGTGGTTTTAGAAGCTCCCCAGCCCTCTTTTTTTGCGTTCGAGAGCAGGCGCGGAAGGCCAGGGACATCGTTTGTCGATATCACATCAATAAGCGTTTGGTAAGCTTCAATTCGTCGTTTTGCACGGATCAGGTATTTATGAGAATTATTTGTCTATTCACAGTCGGGTGAGCTGTAGTCGATTTATTTTGTGCGTGGTAGTTACATACCTTCGACCGTTCATCTCGTAGCTGTTTAGATAGCCCGGTAATCTTTTTGGCGAGTTGTTTATGACTGAGACGCCCCAATGATTTCTTTCCAGGAGACTCTTGTGCCCAGCCCCGGACGACTGCGACGGATGGCCCAAGACCCGTACATGAGGGGCAGCCAGTTGACTGAGCAATCCGTGATCCAGTACACCGCTTAGATCGTACTCGTATAGTTGCGGTAGTGATGTCCACCGAGAGCAGATCATACCCGGGGTTGATAACAAATGGGTAGGATTCTAACATCAATTCTAATTTCCAAGAAAAATCAACGCCCAAGCATTCTTCGTCACGAACAAGCTGCAGAGGAAGCGTTGGTGTCGGTATAGTTTCTTGTGAAAAAGTTAGCAAAGGGCGCAAATAATTTGAATGAAATGAAATATTACCGGGCGCAGGGCAGCTCTTTTGGTGTACCTCCATAGGGCGAGAACCCTTTACGAATCGTGATTTACATACTCTCCGCAACGAGTGCAGAGAACTAGTCGTTTTCCGGAAGCGGCGGTTCCAATTTCCAGAGGGCGCTGATTCTCGATGTCATTTACAACAGTTAAAGGGGGTTGAACATGAAGGTGGAAAGTGGAAGTCGACGCGTGAGGCCAGTTTGAAGGCTGACTCTGCGTGCCACGAAGAGCTTGGTGTATTCCCGTTGTTATTGGACAGTGGAACTATGGACAGTATTTACAGTGTCAGAAGTCTTCCATCTTGGCAGCAGATTGAGTGGCCGAACGCGTCAGGGCGGGTGAACGGAAGGCGACCGCGCGCTAGCGCGACGCGTATGTGGTGGTTTGTGCTGAGCTGTTTGACATTTGATCCCGAATGATCCAGGGCTTGACGGCCTCTGCAGAGCCGCTGACTCAGACCTTCCGATTCGGGGGGTAGGTACCCCGTGGGTATTTTTCCGTGATAAGGATCCCGAACACCTCTTGCGAAATCCAGCAGTTTTGTTTTTTTGCAAGGTACTCCCAAATTTTCGGCCGAAAGTCAATTCTCAATTTTGTGATTTGAGTCGATTTCCGAAAATCGGGTTTTTATGCACAGCCACATGTCACATGTCACAGGTTTTTTTTTTTTTTTTTTTCAGCATTTTTATACCGCAACAAGTAAACTAACTACTAAGACGCGGTGCCCGTAGGGCGATAAATAGGGGGGAGTAGCTCTAGGGAGGAATCGTCCGTAGCTGGTAGAGTATAGTCTCGGAGTGTAAGGTATGTAATGTGAATTACCGGGGTATAGTGGCGGATGCATAGTGCATGGGCCATAGAGCATAAAGTGAATAAACTATCTACAGAGGAAGAAAAGAAAGAAAAGAAGAGAAGATGCCGGCCACAAGGGCGCGCGGGTGTCGGCGGGGGAGGGAAATGAATAGCGGGGACGCTTCTGTCCTGGGGGCATTCATCTTGCGGGCGTTTGCCTACCCGCCGTCGTCTTCGTCGTCCGACACCCAAGGGTCGGGCTCGTCTTCAAATGTGGGGAGGTCCGCTTTTGCGAACGGACGCCCAGTCTTCGTGAACGCGCCTGAGGCCTCGATGAACTTGGCTAAGGCGTCAATGCCTTTGCGTGAGCCCAGCAATTCGGGTAGGGCCAAGCCCCTCGAGGCCTCTCGAAGTAGGTGGCGGTGGTCTTCATAGCGTGGGCAATCGCGTAGAATGTGCTCGCGGGTCTGGATCCGTTCTCCGCACGGGCAGTCAATGTTCTCGGATGGTACGAACTTTTCATAGTACTCGCCTATGTACCCATGACCAATTCTGCATTGTGTTACCCTTCAAAAACCTCGCGACTTAGTGTCTTGAAGTGCGGAGTGGGTTTCAACGACGGTGGTATGCGATTGGCGCAGGCATAGCGCCCCGTCTTCGTTGTGCTCGCCCATTCCTTTTTCCAGGTGAGTGCTGTCTTTTCATTCGACTTCCGAAGTGCATGAGAGAGGGTGCGGGGGCCTTTGTTGCCAGTTCGGCGCCTCGTTTGGCGAGGTCGTCGGCGCGGTCGTTCCCTTTGATGTCCTCGTGTCCCGGTGACCACGCAATCTCGATAGAGTGAGATGGGTCTGCGTCGAGGAATGCGCATGCGAGTCGGTGGAACTGATGGGCGAGGAGTTGACCAGCGCGGGGTTTTGGTGCGAAGATAGTCTTGATGGCGGAGGTGTTGTCTGCGAACAGATGTATATGAGTGATCCTCGGGTCGTCTTTTGCGAGCTTGAATGCTTTTGCAGCTCCGAACAGGAGGCCGGTAAGTTCTCCGTCATAGACTTCTGCATGGCTCCCCAGGCCAATGCTGGCCGCCGCCACTTCATTCCCCTCGTGGTAAACAACATATCCTGCTCCTACTCGGCGAACACGGTGAACCGGGCGCAGTGAGCCGTCCGAGTACACAATTAAGTGTTCGCAGGAAGAGGAAATGGTACGTATCTTCTCCTTGTGCGCCTTAGCTGCTTCTTCCTTTTTCTCCCCCTCCGTTGCCGAGATCCGTAGACGTCCTTTGAATGCATGCGCGCTACGTTTCCCATGGGGCGTTGAGGAAAGGAAATATGCGTTCGTTGTTCGGGTTGGTGAGTTTCGATAAACGCTCGAGTTGCGAAGATTTTCTCATATTGGCTTGGCTTCTGGAGTTTGGTGGGCGAACAGGAATGGGCGGGGGAACCGATGGTCTTCTGCCCTGTCTCCAATCGTCGTTTAGCCGCTCTATGACAGGGTTGTGTGTACTCAGCCTGTTAAATCGGAGTGCTGTGCGGCGGTTTGCCTCGTCGAGAGCCAGGCGTATGGGGGGGATTGATGCCTCGATTTCCAGTGCGATGATCGGGGACGTCCGGAAGGCTGCGCAAATGAGCCGCAGTGCTCGGCGTTGTACTCGTTCGAGGCGTTTTGGTGTTCTTTCTTCCCAGTCCACCACGCTGCGCTGGCGTAAGTCATGGTGGGGATTACGCACGCTTTGTAGAGGTGCCGGAGGTGGACTTGGGAAAGGCCTTTCACCGTGTTGGATAACATGGAAAGGCCGTTGACTTTGTGCTCGGCCCTGGCCGTTAGCGAGCGAACAAGGTGGTTGAAGTTGAGAGCAGAGTCAAGGTAAACCCCCAACCACTTCACTGTTGGGGAAGCGTGACGGTGGTGAAAGTACCATCGCGGTTCCGAAGTCGTATGGAGGGAAGACGGAGGTCTTTGGTTCGTTTCGTTTGTCGTCGAGCCAGGAGGTGTTGAAGTTCGCGTTTGTCGTCGTCCGTTGTGAGGCCTTTCTTCTCCAGGCATTGGTCGCTGATTATCAAAGCCTTGGCCAAGAACTCGTTGTTGGCCTCCAGTGAATCCGACGCGACGTAGGTTCGTCCGTCGTCGACATACATGGTAAGGGTGTGTCAGAAGGGTTGTCCGGTAAAGGTAATCGGTTTACCGCTGAGCCCGTTTTCTCAAACATCTCCAGCAGTTCCGCAGTGTAAAACGCCGCCAGGATCGGTGACACCGGGGAACCTTGAGGGGTGCCGTTTTTGACTGGTTTCATCTGGCACCGGCGACCGTCGATACATAACGCTGCTGACGGTCTTGTAGGAAGGACGCAACCCATTTTACATATTCGAGGGGGATCCCCTTTCGCCGCAGCTCGTTGAGTAGGTGCTGGTGGTTTATACAGTCAAAGTATCCTTTAATGTCGAAAGTCAACGACGAGACAACTTTACCGCTATTCCAGCAGCCTCTACATCATTTGTGAAGCTCAAAATCGCGTCCGTGGTGGACGTGTTGGAGACTCCACCGAACTGTGTGCCTGGGATGAGCCGGTGTTTGCCAAGCTAGGTAGGCTAGGCGACGAGCGATGATCTTCTCAGCAATTTTGCCTAGGCATTCAAGAAGTTGGATCAGTCGGTATGCCCTGGGGTTCGAGTAGTCCGGTTTCCGGGGTTTTCGGAGCGCCACAGCAATCGATTTTCGCCATTGTCGTGGGTGGAAGCCGTTGCGGATGCATTTCTTAATGAGGGTGTAAATTTCTTGGTTGGCGACGGCCCATGCCCAGCGTATGACGCCGAACGAGACGCCGCTCTCGCCCGGTGCGGTTTTCAGGCTCGATTCCCAAACCGTTTCGCGGACCTCGTCGAAAGTTACGTCCGTGAACTCGAGGTCGTTGTCCGCACGTTGTTGTAGGTTGGGTTCCGGCTCATTTGGGAGAGGTGGTGGAGCTTTGAAATGTACGTCGTGGAGGGCGTTCCCTTTCTCCTCTAGGGAAACCGCCGAAGTACCATCTGCTCGTTTAATGGCGGGCATAGGATAGTTCCGCGCACCTTTGGACCACTTTTGAAAGCCCCAAATATCCTCGGTATGTGCCTCCTCTAGCTCCTCTACTGCCCATTTCGACTTTGTTGCTTTGACCAGCCGTTTGAAGAAGTTGACCGCTTTCTTCGCCTTGGTTCGGAGGTAACGGTCCGGGCGACCTGCTGTGGCTTCGAACGCCCGTTGCTCTTCCCTGGCGGCATTGATGGCTTCTGCTGCCTGCGAGAGCTCCCTGTTCCACCACGGTTTGGCGTTAGCATTTGGTTTACGGCGTTTGCCGACCTGCTCCGTGGCAGACTGCATCGCCGCAGTGAGGGCTGACGCGGCCAGTTCCAGCTGCTCGTTGGTTGGGGTGCTATTGTCGTCCATGATTGGGTCGATGTCGAAGCGACGTTCCTCGAGTGCCGTCTGGAATGCCGCTGCCCAGTCCTTTTGCTCAACTTCTTTGAGGCTGAATTTTGTGCCAGTAGGATTGTCGACTTCGTTGCGGCCGTGGTCCATTGTCCACTTGATGCCGTAGTGGTCGGAGCCGAATGCCATATCTTTGTCGATGGCCCAGTCTTGAATCGTGTCGCTGTTCAAGGCTGCCGCGTTAACGAAGGTAAGATCAATCACCGACGGTGCATCGCCATTGTGGGGTACATGTGTTACTTCGCCCTTCTGGTTCAGTATAGTGTAGCCTTTGTCGGTGGTCCAGTCGACGAAGTTGTTGGAGCGAGAGTTACCGTGGACTCCAGCGACTGACCACAATTCGTGGTGGAGGTTCTTGTCGCCGAGGAGGATCACCGGTCTATCAGTAGGGAGTGCAAGGGTTTTAGGCGTTCAATTGCGGGTCGGAGGTGTTGTCGTCTGTCGTTGTAGATGTTGACAAAGGTTGATGTCGGGGCACCGGGTTGAGCAACGTCGATGACTTGGATGTCCCAAGGTCCTGTGCGATGTCAGAGCGCAACGTAACAGTGAAGTCCGGGCGGGGGCGAAAGTAGACCATTACCCTCGGGGCAGGGCTATTCGGGGGGATGGCGGCTACTGGTAGGACAGGTGTCCATGCTGCGTGTCCGATGGGGCCAATGATAGCGTCTCCAGAGTCGTCAGTGCCGATTCTAGCCCAGCTTGGTTCTTGTAGGAAGAGAATGTCGAAGTCGAGAATGTTGCCGTTCAAGAGTGCATGGGTGGTGGGCGGTTTCGGTTCACATTGATTCTGTCCGCAGCGGATGGGTTCGGTGAAGATCGCATGTCTGTTCAGAGGTCGCTGGGAGGGGAGTGCGGCTGGTTGTTCAGACATCGACGTCGTGCCAGTTGAGTTCCGTCTCCTTGAGCATGGCGGTTGCCGCTTCCCGTGAAATTGTTTCGCCTTTCGCAGCGGCGCTGGCTATCATACGGTCAACTCTCTCTCCAACGGTTAGCTCGCGGAAACGGTTCTTGTCAGCAATAATTGGTTCTGCCCGACGAACCGTTCTCGGGCGCCGGTTCGTCGCTGTAGACCATCCGTTGTCCGGGGTTTGTGGTGTGACGCGGTCGTTTGCGCGCGCTGTCCCGTATCGTGCTAGACGTTCGGGGCAGCGGCGGGAGTCGGCTGGGTGGTTCGGGTCGAGGTTCTCCTTTTTGGCGCAGTACCTGCATTTCAGGCATGGGTGCAGACAATTGGGGAGTCCACCTCCATGTCGCCCCCGTTGATCGACTTGCAGTCCGCGCAGTTCTTTCGATGTTCCGTTTCCGAGTGATCTTGGCCGCACAGGCGGCACTTAGGCTTTGTTCGTCGCATTTGCTCGCAATGTGATTATAGCCCCCAGCAGCGCTTACATTGCACATTTGTCAGCGTATCTGGTAACGGAGACGTTCCTGCCGAACGCAGCTAGAAACTTAACTTTGTGGAGCAGGTGAAGGCCTGCTCCCCTTCTTCCACTGCGAATACAATTGAGGAATGGGCCATGTTGGCTAGCTCCTCGTTGCTGCGTAGCCATCTTGGCTGTTGTGCGATGGTGAGGTTGGCGTAGATTGGGTTGTTTTCCCGAAGTTCCTGGTCGAGCGTCTTCGAATCGTATAAAGCCCCCATGAGGTCAAGGCTGCCGGTGCGCACTCCGTGCACTATAAACTTGATCCATTTCAGGTCCTCGCGGATATTTACCTCCTTGTCCTTGGCGATGAGGTCGCTGAACAGGTGGGCGTGTTTTGCGAGTTCTGCTCCGGTCTGATCTGTACGTGTTAGTAGGATGCAGTTCCCGTGGGCGTTCCATTTTGTGGAGACGACCGTGAGTTTTACGTTGTTGTCGGTTAGCCGTTTGTTGATGTCGCGGACGAGGGCGAGTTGGTCGGGGCGTTGGGCAGGTGCCACTCCGTCGGGGAGCACCTGAACGATGAGGCGAGAGTGGTGGTGAGGCGAGAGTGGGCTGTCAATCGTTGGTTTGGGTAACGCCGGCGGAGCTGTCGTAGTTTGCTGGGTCCTGCGGGCCGGTGCGATGGTGGGTCCTGTTGCATGTGAGGGGTGGGGTGGGGGGGTTGTGTTCGCTGGCCTGTATTCCGTCACGGTGCGTTCGAGTTTGTTCATTTTGTCGAATAGTTGTGCTTCCATGTTATGCATCGTGGTTGACATCCCTACAAACAAGGATTTCAGTTCGTCAAATTTTTGGGACGTACGTTGGAGTTCTTCGTTGTGTTTTTCCATGAGTCGTTCTACTTCTGAGCTTCCGTGTGCAAAGCGGTACACCTGGTCAATCCTCATGATGTCTTCGGGGTCGAGGGGCGGGAGGGAGCCGCCGCTGGCGAAAGCGTATCTGTCGAAGCAGGTCAAGGCGTCGGATAGCGACGATTTTATATTGCGGACGAGTTGGTGGGGGACGATCTTGTGGAATGTTTCGTCTTGGGTTGGTTTGAGGGAGTTGACATCTGAGTTGTCGTCGCGTTCGTCAGTGTCGTCGCCCATGGGATGTCGCCGGGCTGTCGAAGGAGGACGCGTCGGTGTACGTGGGCACGTGACCGTTGGTTCGGGGACTGGCCTGGAGTCGGTGTCGTCTGCTCGCGGGCGTAGTCGTTTTCTGGGGGGATTGTGTCAATTTGGTCTGTGGGAGGGCGCGTTTTCCGGGTGAGCTGAGTCCGAGGGTTTTGGCAATGGTCGATAAAGTGCTACGGTTTTTGGGCGGCGTTGGCGGGGGTTCCTTCGGGATGCCGCGTTCGGCGGTGGGCGCGGTGGAGCGGACAGACGAGGTCCTGGGGACGGTGTATGTTTTGTAGTGTCGCGGTTTATGCTAATACTCGATTCGTTCCGAAGGGGGCTGATGCGGGGGATTCTGCGGGAGGTTCGTTGCCAGAGTTTTTTTACTCGCGTTCTAGAGAGGTTGCTCGCACTATTGCGGCTGTTAAGGGAGCCTGGGGGGCTCCTAATTGCCATTCTTTCAAAGCTACTCAGCTCGTTTTCGACCTACTGACGCAGGGGCCAGGATTGATCGGAAGCGGAGATGGGAGTAGAGATCAAGAAGGACTGACATGTCACACGTTACTTCTCCTTATCTACGGCTTCAAAAGCAGGCAACGCCCGCTCAGAAATTGAACGGTGCTGCTTTTGTCTTGTAACTACCCACTCTGCAGCCTTACCTGTTAGTCCCTTTCTATAAGCACTCATAAATCTCCAAGATCTATTGACAAATCTCCGAATAACTTCATCGGGGCAAGCATTCAGATATTTGGTGACAAGTTCCTTGGATTCAGCAAAAGTCTTCTTGGAATTTGCCGATAACGATACTTGCACCAGCCCAATACTAAGTAGTTTTCAATATCCAATGGTAGATACAACAAAATATAAATCTTACCATTTCAATTGGATTCAGTTCACAATGGAACTTGGGAAGAAACATGCACGATTCTTTGCTACATATGTGAGCAGGGATTTCATCGGCAGTTCACCGGAAATGAGCCTCAGAAGGCAGCTGACATGTGTCAGGTGACGTGGAAAAACATTTAATTTCTCCGAAACGGCTCGATAAATTGTTTTGATTTATTCAGAATCATAATCCCCTCGTCAATCCGCGTCGATTCCATATTTTTCGAAGAATTTAGCTTGAGTTTTCGCCGGCGGCCAAAATTTTGGCACTTACATAACTTGTTCGGCTAATTCCGGCCAACCGCTCGATAGAATTACATGATTTGCGAAAGCTCTCAATGAGATCTCTCGATTGGTGTACTCTACAATATGACCTTAGTGGGAAAATTTTTCTTCTCAGTTTCGTGTGTCCACAACTGTAAGGTTTCTCCCGACCCGCCAGAAAGCGGAGGTAGTATCCCCAGCGCTGCTTAGTGCTCGCTGCCCGTACATGATGCTCATTCCGTTGGGAGGTGCGTTCGGGGCGGCGGCGCGGCGGAAACAGCATTGTCTAAGCAGCTCGAGTGCAGGGCGCCCGTGCATGATACTCGAGATAGATGCGTTCGGGAATCGGGGCTCATCAGCGTTTCTTTAAAGTCAGTAGGTTGCACAATGATCGGATCGGATCAATGGTTGAACCTGAAGCGATTATCAACTGCACCCGAGCTATCCTCGCAGGACCAATGAAGCAATTATGGACGCACAGAATTGACCGGACTAGTGCCACTTTCATTGTGTTGACGTTCACTCACGTTCTTCTACTCTCCAGAATCTCGTGTACAGTCGCGGTAAGTAAATTGATTTCGCCGCAACTGTATGTCCCCATCAGGAAGAAAAGAAAAGACTATGACTTATTCTGACTCACTATGGGCTGTCTATGAGACTATGACTGTCTATGGGGGTCTATGTGGCAGCTCATAGACGACGATAGCAATTTGGGTTTTCCTGATGTCCTCTTACTTCGTGTTATGGAAGTGTGTCCCAGATATCGACTCGAGTCTGGTCAGCATCGGAGCAATTTGGCATGTCACTCATGTCACTTATGTCACATACTTACTTAGGAGCCTCGCAGTCAACTCGCAGTCGCAGTCGAACATCGTACACATGCATTGTGGTATGCTATCTGGCGAATATATTCAATCAAAGCTCCACCCATTCTTGCATATCCACGTTGTCGCCCGCTATCTCTAAATCCGCGTGGCTTACAATGGCCCACTTGAGCTCCTGATGGTGTTCCAGGACTGGCCTGGGGCCTACTCTTGACGACTCCTCGCTGACACTTGATTAGCGGTAATCGTTTGACGCTCCCTTTCGGCGTACATGGGAGCATCACACGTAGTTTGAATATCTGAGTCACACGAGAGGGACTCGTCATTGTAGAAGCATTCATAGGCTTCGTCCTGTGATTCAAAGACGTCGCGCTTCTCCGGAGTGCCCAAAGGAGTGCCGCTTTTGCCCCCTCCGAGACTTGTGGTTTGGCTGTTCGCCATCGCAATGAAAACTTGCGCTGATGGAATGCCCATTGCCTGCAGCTCTTTCGACAACATCTACTTATGGAGGGCTGGAAATCAGCCTGCGTGCAAGCATGAAAAAATACTGTACCTTGCGTTGAACTTTGATGGCGTAAGGGGATGTCCAGGTGCGTGTCATGGTTTAGTTCCAATTTCGGCCTCGTTCGACCGTCCGGCCATATATTATACTCCTTCGGGTCTACGTGGCCGGCGCAAGACGACGCACTGAATCGTGGACAGGCTTTTCAAACGTCATCCAGGTCATGAATGAGGTGATCGACTCCCAACGAAATTCTCTTAGGGGCTTAAACTTCGAATCACCAACCAGCCATCCGGCAAGTGTGTTTCCCAAAAAGCCCAAAGCCTCACTAAATTGGCCAGATCACATGAATTACGCAATTTGTTTGCTGCATAGGAAAAAAGTTAGAGTAAGTAGAGCCTGTGCCGGAAAAAACCGTGCTTTGCTTCCAACGATTTGGAAGGATCAGCGCCTTGTGGAACCTCGAGACGGCTTGCAACTGATTGGCGGAGTGGCTTCGAGTTTGAACCCGTTCAAATCTCATCAGAAAAAAACTGTTTTTGCGGCATAGAGAGCCATAGAAGATGGCCGACTATAAGGCACTTTGAGTCGCTTTGGCGAGCTATGGCATGCTTTGAATTTGGCCATTGTACTATGGCCGTCTCTGAAGCGCTATGGCGCTCTCTGAAGTTGAATAGGGACGGCTACATAGACCTTCAGAGACCTAATAATTTATGGTCGCTTGAACGTCTCAATTCGCCGGGGCCCAAATGCAATGGTGCCAACAAGGGGCGTCGGAAACAAAATCTGCCGACCGCGACAGTTCTTTTGCGGGGGCTGCAACAATACGAGCAACGAGTGCGGTGAGGCGATTTCGCTGTAGAATCTCTCGCTGTTGTTATTCTACCACCCACTACAAATATGTCCTTGAATCAATTTCTTTCAATACAATCTATCCATTTCTAAGCGAATACTTGAGATGAGGCAAAGCGGGCTCGCGCAGACACAGCTCCGCGAGCAAGGGTATACCGATCCGCGAAATCCGCACTATACCTCGAAGTTTTTTTTTCGGCGACCTCGGCGCTCCCCCTCCCAAGGCTGTGCCTCGGCTTTTGCCGGCGCCTACCTCTTGCTCCGCGATCCCCGTACGGGATACCGGCTCTAATCTATGATTTACCACCTCGAAGGCGGCGAGGCGGCGCAGAAGATATCCGAGAGGAGCGGCTGAACAATGCACCGTGGGGTTTGAAGGTAGACTCTGATGTGGAAAGTTCTTGCCGTTTGCGAGTCATGCGGCTCTTATAGAGACGCACCTAAGACAACTCACGTCGGCTGAACGGGAGGATTGGGCAAGCAGAGCCCGCCGAGCCGCAGCCATTGAATATGCGATGGAACGCCCCGAATCAGAGGTTGTTCGGGAGGACAAAGTTACAGATTTGTTTCGCTATCGAAGACAATTCTTCACCATTTCCGATTCAGAGGAAGAAAATGAACTCGAGTCGATTGACAATGAAATTTTACAAACTGTGCTAGCGGACACTGCGCCTAATGCTCCGCCGCGCCGAATCTCGCTGTCGAGCGAGGATGCCGCCGAGTCCGTTGACCCGGCAAAACCACCCTTGAAGCCAATCAAGTGTTCGGGCTGCGGCGAGATCACTGACGGTGTTCGTGCGGGAAGTGTGATACAGTGCGTGCGATGCGAATTCTGGTCTCATACAGGTTGCCTTCCCGACTCTACCGATGATGACGGGGAACGGTGGCTACTTTCACTTGCCGGGATTGTCGCCCAAGAAACTCTGTTCAACCGTATGTCAATATTTCTTTGTAAATTCATATTTATTGACACAAGATTTTAGTTTTTGGAACAGAGAGGTTGTAATGCTCCCAGACCCCCGAATTGAAGACAGATGGGAAGACGAAAGAGTCCTATGGTATCCGGCTCGTGTTGGTGAACACCGACCACTCGCTCTGAACAAAGACCACGAATTTCAATTTCAATTTCTACATTGTATTCAATGGGCTCCGAGTGAAGGAAAAGATGCTCCCATTTGCACCAGTTAGACGGGGGCGAAACTTTGTAGATGCAATGCTGAAAGCGAACCTGACATTGAATAAGGTGAGTTTGGGTTCTTTGGTAGCAGAGTTTATTCCAGTTTGCTGATTTACTGCTGCATAGCTCGTCAGGAAAAACGGATCTGATCCATAGCTGCCGCTTAGATCTGAGAGCCGCTGGAGAAGTGGTAGCAGCCCGCGGAGCTTTATAGCGATTGATAGGCTTGATATCCTTGGCACCGGATCTGATAGGCCCAATATCCATGGCATGCGGATCAGTAGCCGCCAGAGCCGATGATAATCACCCCCGATATCAACTCATAAGAAACTGCTTCAAACAACGCTCCGAGCATCCATAAGGCTAAGATGTTTGACCTACTTTGTGAGGCTCAAGTAGTATTGAGTCCACACCTGTCCACACTCCGAGTTGTTTTGAGGGAGGAACTTGGTGAAATTGCTAAGTCCACAAAGCACGTGGCTGAATGGCGTGATTGTTGATGGTCATATGATGTTCGTTTTGTTGTGACGTGTGACTTTGTGCTTCTCTTCCTCTTCCCTCACCTTCTCCCCCCTTCTCTCCCTCCCTCTTCAATGTATGTCTTACCCTCCTCCCTCATTTGCCTCCTTCTAGTCGACGACTACACATTGGTGAGTCCCTTCTACCATCTCCTGCTCTCCCTACCTTCAAACGAGCTCATTTCATCTAGGCATCGCGTGCACCACCGCCATGAGTTACTGGCTTTGAAGCAAGCCCCTTCTGGAGAATGCGCGCGTGGTCTATTTGTTCTGATGTTTGGCATGTTTGGTTGCTCGGCATCGCGCGGCATCTCCAGAACGGGCGGCTTGGAACGAACCTACAGTGCCAAGCATCACATCACGGTTCCTTTTTTGGCAGGGAACGGCATCAAAAGTTTAAACTCGATACTACATTATGCCGTCATCACCATTCGACTTCGAAACAGTGTAGAACATCTATATGGATGTGTAGCAACCCATCTTGTGCTTTGCAAGGCAATTGAACAAGTTTTTTGTGTTTTCACCTCCGAAAAAGTGAAACAAACCCTAATGATGGTTGATGCCATCATCAAATTGCCATATCGGTTAGGGTTAAGATCACGTGCTTCTCGGACTTTGCCGTGCCAGCCTTGGGCGGATCACCCAGGTAAGTCAGAACAGACTCGGCTACCACTTTTTCTTGGTTTCTGCATGACAACTGAACATATCTGGCCTCAATCCATCCAAAATCAGAGCCAAAATGATGATTTTACTTTTTTCAGACCCGAAAAAAAGTGAAACACCGTGGGAAAAAGTGAGTTCTCAACGCCAAACGCATTCTTTTGGTCGGTTTCCTTCCTCAGAAAATCCCAAATAAATTACAAAATTTTCTTCCGCCCGAAAAAGCAGTGTTGGAGAAGTGGCGCTTGGCACTGTATGTAAGATAGAGAGCGTGGGATCCCCGCACCCTTATGTCAGCATCACACTGTGACATTGTCACGCTCGACGTCGAGGGCTTATAGCACGATGCTAAGGTCCAGATTGGGAATTTTGCCCAATACAAGTCTTAGATAGAGGTTCAATGAAGGGTTCCTATTGGGCAGAGTTGCCAAAATGTCCCTTGGTCTCTTGCTATATGACCCACAAAAAAAATCAGACCACTTTTTTTCTGAGTGTTTCTATGTGGTTTTCTCACCAAATGAGACACTTTTCAAAAACTTCGGAGGAAAATTTGGCCAGCACAGCCACATGATAGTCATCTCGGCATGCTTCGCCAGCTCGCTTAAGGGTGGGACCTGTCAAACCTTTGCGGCGCAATGAGTGACAGAAACTCCTTGCAGTGTGGAAGGTGCTTTTCAAACCAAAAACCAAAATTTCAGAGCCGAATTAAAACAGCTAGAATGTCTTCTAAAGTCTGTAGGTCAGCCCTTCCGCAGGCCGGAAAGAGCACGAAATTTTTTGTGCGACTGGGGATTTGGCCGTGGGAACGATTAATAAGCGTTACATAACATGCTTAAGTAAGGTGCGGGGATCCCACGCTCTCTATCTTAGTGTCGAACGCGACGCGAGAAGAATTTGCAGTTGTTTGGGATCAAGACACGTGACGAAACTCGAACATCATTCAATCTCTTCCTCTCCCTCCCATGTCGTCTCCCTCAAGCATCGTCCAAGCCTTGTTTCTCTCTGTCAAAGACACTTCAATTAACACTCCTCTCCTCAAGAACGTCTTCCTGGCCTGTAACATCCTCAATTCCCTCAAACCTTGCGATCCGAGTGTGGAGCCTGAACGAAGCAATGTATCAAGACGATTTCGAATCCGTGCCAGACTCCTCAAGCATAAAGTCAAGCCTTATACTTTCAAGACTTGCAAGTCTCAAGACACTCGTCAAATTGTGCAAGCTCGATCGTCGCTGCTATCTAAGGATCTTCAACGCGCAAGTTTGCTTCAAGTCCAAGCTTAGGGGGCTTGGTTTGCAGCTGCACATTCTTTTTGCAGCCCTTTCCGATTCGCTGAATGGGGTTTGGGGCTGTTGTCGAGGAACCACGGCAGGTATGTGTATGAGTTATGTCTCCTCTTCGCCGAGCCACTGAAAAGATGCGCATACAGGCCCGTATTCCTAATCTGCCCCAACCTCCCTCCTCCCTACTGCCATATACATCAGTTTCGTGTCCCTCGATGTATATATATAATTCCGCGCCTGAATAATTCAGAATAATATTTTCTTCCCCCACCTGAGAAATTGTATCAATCTCAACGAAGTTGGTTCAAGTTGAGTCTAAGAATGAACGGGTCAAAACGAGTGTAAAAACATAAGTCTCGGGGCCATATCTCATGGTTTACGCCTCGCGCAAAAATGTTTGGCCGGGGGTCAAAATGATACCATTTTAAGCCAGGGTTACGATTGCCGTTTTTACACCTCTCTCAATTTCTATTACAATAGGTCCAAAGGCGACCGGTTTCACTCGTACTTAATAGTGTCGCCGCCCCGTGTAGGTGCCCAATCCCCTCTAGAAAAACCTGAAGTTGTACCGGATATTGAGTTTGAATTTGAAAGATACATGAACGCGAAAGTATAGTTTCAAGGCAACCATAAGGCAACTTCTAGAAATTAAAGGTCTTCAAATTACAGTCATTAATATTACAGTAACAGGTGCCTCTCGGAAGGGACGAGCACCGGACTGGTAAGTTTCCAATCTACTCCTCACCGCTTTGACTTTTGCCGTAATAAGGATAGCAGTTGCAGAACCGCCGGCCTGATTGGGAGATTCCACCGTTTCCGACGTAGCTAGGGATGTGCAAAGCACACCACTAGAAAGCGGCGTAACTCATCCTCTTTTCGCTGCTCGACAGGTGAGATCGCCAGTGTTCGCCCCTTAAGACTTAAGATTGGGTCTGGCCGACCCTTAAGGCTCATTAAGCCTTAACCCTTAATAAGCCTTAAGACCTTAGAGGCCTTAATTTCCTTTTTAGGTAGGTAATTCCCACCCTTCAAGGCGCCGAATTCTGTGTGTCTGGTGTACTAGTGCTGCAGTTCTGACCATTGACAAGAGGCATGCCAGGGGCGCCAGAAGATGATTCATTCACACTCAATCCAGTACCAAGCATCATATTATTGCACTTACAGACAAATCCTTTTCTTTGCCGAGCTACTTGTATTTTTTCGCTGGCTCACACGGCTTTAAGTGGCACCAGGGAATGCTGAAGCGCTTAGTCTCGGATACCCAGACGTTCCTCCGCAATCCGAGAGGGCGAGATTAGATATATCGGAGCTACTTCCTAATCTGACAGGTTTTTGGCGTTTGATTGATTTTGAGGGTGATCGGAACACTTCCTAAGTCCCCACATCCAATCCATCATCACGAAAATCAATCAATCAAAACTGTCATTGGAATTACGGATTAGGAAAGAGCTCCGGGCTCTGCGTAAACTACCAACAAGGATTACGCAGGAAGGTCTGGGTATCCGAGACTAGAGTAGAAGCGCTGATGGCGATGTTCGAGTGTTGCCCTGCGGTGCCTGTCGGCAATTTCTTTGGTATGGAAAGCCGGAGCACCACGCTCGTTTGATGGCCGGCGCTTACCCGATTAGGTAGTAGGACTCAGGACATTCCGTACTGAGTATGTTGTGACAGTGTGTGACCCCGCTTATTAGAAGCATTTTCGGTCTTGGCTACTTCACAAACAGCGGGAATTGGGTGAAACAAGAAGAAAATACAGAAACTTTCTTCCAAGTCTCGAAATTTCGTCTGACTCAGATAAGATAAGCGCCCACCGCGGTCCGCGCAACGAGAATTCAACTGTGACGATCTTGTGACCGTCTGTCACGACTGGTTTTCGTCGCGGCACTGTGAATCAGCTCCAGTCTGTTTTTTTCTGAGTCTCCGAATCAAATCGAGAACTAGTCTAAATTTTACTATCACGAAGTACAGAGAAAAACAGCGAGGAAAGCCTCTAAAACAAGGCTAAGAAAGTCAGGCAATGTTTCGGGAGATTTGGCCGAGTCTCGTTCTTTTTTGAGTCAATGGTTGGTTAGAATAGGCTGGAAACGTTCCAGGAGCAACTGTTGCAGATTCAGGCGCGATATCGTTAACCTTGAGAATCCACCGAACAATTGTGTCCACATTTCCATCCCACGTCGGTACGTTCTCAGCTTTTAGTTTGAATTCAGTAATGAGGCTCTCTGCTTCCTCCAGGACCATATAAATTGGCTCCAGGTATAACTACCCCAGGAGTCGCATTATATCTTGGCAGTCGAGGCGGAGGCATAGGAGGAACATTCGGATGGCCGGGACCATTTCCACCATCGGGATCATCATCATCTGGGTCACCTCCAAGAGGAGCTCCAGAGCTTGTGGTTGCTGAGGTGGAGTTGGTTCAGGCCGGCTGAGGACGGATACCACCGTAAGGATTCGACATGCTAGGTTGCCGAGCTTCACGGGGATTACCGGTATTGCCTTGAGGATTCATGCGACGCATCTGATCAGCTTCGTGAGGTTCCATAGTCGGAATATAAGAACGATTTGATTCAAAAATTCCTTCCATAGGTTCGAAGAGTTCAGAGATTCGCTGATTCCCTCTAGGCAAGCCAGTAGGAAGCGGATTTTGGAAGCTTGTGTCCTGGGTAAGCGGATAAGTGGTAGATTCATCATACGCTGACTTCCAGTGGCGTGGAACACGAAGCGGCGGTGTTGAAGCCATTCTCGGAACACCCGTAAGGATTGAATTGCTGCGACTCTCGTCTATTGTCAGCAAAGGTCGGAGTAGTCGGAGGTTCCGGCTTAGCAGTAACATTCTCTTGCGAGGAATAGATTCTCGAAGCGGCTTCTGTAATGTCAGGATCACGATCGCGTGGTTGATGGCGTTGAAAGTCATAATACTTATATGCAAGCATCAGGAAATTCTCAACCTCAACTCGGAAGCAAACACCAAGAATCTCGAAGTCGTTTGGACGAAAAACATCTTTGATATCATCCTTATCACCCCATTGAGGTAAGGCAGGCGGAGTTTTTTCTTCCAAAACGAACGAGTTTTCACATTCGCGGCGCATTGTCTCCAGGGCACGAAGTAGAATCTTATAATTCGATGCGCGAAGGCGATATACAAACGTGCCGTCAATCAAGGTAAGCCTCGCCCGTCTTCTCTCTCTAGCATATCACCTCTGTGGTCGTCGTCGTCGCTCGCGCGGCGCTCCGCGCCGCGCTCGCTCCTCCTCCTCCCGGAGTTTTTTCTTCCAAAACGAACGAGTTTTCACATTCGCGGCGCATTGTCTCCAGGGCACGAAGTAGAATCTTATAATTCGATGCGCGAAGGCGATATACAAACGTGCCGTCAATCAAGGTAAGCCTTTCTAAGTCCCGCAGAATACGGTGAGGGCTTCCCACTGCTTTGGGAATTGATCAGCCGCTATATTGCGAGAAGGTTTCACTGCTTGGTGCAGAAACCCTTTATTGATAGCATGCGCACCTTTGGTGAGTGCATCCGCGCGCCGTGCATGAACTGTAGTGTTACCCCCCAATTCGGCCAAGAGGCTTCAGGGTAGGGAACAAAATTGTGACCATCTGAGGTGGATCATCGCTGATGAGTTCGTCATCTACTGCGTGCTGCAGATCGATGAGCGGATCGAGCGTGATCTCCTCAACGTTTGCATCTCCACGCTGCGAGGAAGGTGTTCCAGCTGCCGAGCGATTGGGTGACATGTGCGGCGGAGGATCGCGAGAAGAAGGTTGCGGGGTAGAAGGATCGGTAGGATCGATGGTAGGAGAATGGGTTTGTGGTAGCCATTGGATAGGAAAATAATATGAACAGTTAATGACAAACGTACCTGATTAAGCAAGAGATTTCCCAATGTGTCCACCAGTGTTGAAGATCCGGGTTAGTTTCGGAAATGTAACTTGAGTATCAATGAATCTCTATATAAATCAAGGTGTTTTACCTGAACAACTGTCGTAAGAGATCTGATTCTTCTTAAGACGAACTGGGAATATCAACCAGTTATGAGTTGCTTTCTAGTTGGAGGAGTAAGCGCGCGGCTTTACAACTCTGAGACTAGCTCGATAGATCTTGAAGAGAGCGCGAGGCTTCACTTAAGTTCACGCAAGGTTTACGGTAAATCTACGTAGATTAATAGAGGTAAGAAAGAGCTGTCGTTACATGAGGGAACGACTCCCTTTTATAATCTACAAGGATCAACTATAGAATATTCAAGAACTCAATGGAACCTTGAGGAAAGTAGCAGAGTATTCTACTATACCTTCTCAATGACTCGTTCGGACGTCCCGAGTCATATTGAGGCTTATCGGTGTCGATCTGAGAGGGAGAGTATGACGCTCTGCTGCTAAGTGCAGGCCGGAAAGAGCACGAATTTTTTTTTGTGCGACTGGGGATTTGGCCGTGGGAACGATTAATAAGTGTTACATAACGTGCTTAAGTAAGGTGCCGGGATCCCATGCTCTCTATCTTAGCCGCTTCCATTCTCGTTTGAAAATGGGCGCAAAAACCAATCCTATACTTTACAGGAAGACTGGAACAGAACATATTGCAGCGGAGCATAGCACTTAGTTTGGCCATGTCAGACCGGGGCGGGGTCTCCGCGCTCCACGCGGAGCTGGGCAAGAAGTGCTCTCAGCTCCTCCGCCTCGCGCTTCGCCTGCGCTGCCTCTTCATTTGCCCGCGCCACCTTCTCCTCAGCTTCAGCCTTTGCTTCCACCGCCTCCGCCTTTGCTTCCACCGCCTCCGCCTTTGCTTCCACCGCCTTCGCCTTTGCTTCCACCGCCTCCGCCTTTGCTTCGGCAATTTCTCGTGCGGCTCTTGTCCTGACTGCAACGGCACGTGCAATGTCAGCCTTCATAGAGCGCATGAGCTGGCATCGCCGGGCATTGAACAGTTCGATGACCACAGAGATAGGATCAGGTCCCATGATCCAGGCCTCGGTCTCGGTCTCTGCATGGCTCTTGTCGGCACCCAAAGTGGCTAAGATCGAAGCTATCTGGGCAGGAGGAACCTGCCTGCGTGTCATACTGCGCTCGAATGATTGCTTGGTATCTTCAAAAGAGGCGCCATTTGGCAGCTTGAGACGACCGGTGTGATAGTCAATGAGGGTGAACTTCCCCCATTTACCAGTACTTTTGAGCTTTTTGTCTTGGATGGGGGGGGCAATCTTGCGATCGGAGCAGATACGGTGGGCACAAAGGAAAAACATTGTTGCATACCAGCAGCACATATAACTGAGGCTGCTGTAGTCTCTGGCCCTATCAGAAATCACCGAGGCCAGAATTGCGCAGTCCAGGACTGTCAAGCAGTCCGAAGCGGGCGCTCCACGGGGAATGATGAAATACTGGGCTGTATGATATTTTCCTCCGTTTGGTAAACCTTCCACCGTTGTGCCGGGCTCTAAACCCAGACGGTCGTAGCCGCTATTGATGAAGACCCTGTCAACAGCCAGGCATCGGCGGTCGAGTCTGCACAGAATAGTCTAAAGTAGCGTAGTCAGAAAAACAAGTTGAGGCCAACATAATGACATCACCCTAATTGGGACCTCGAGTCCAGGTCGCTGGCCGTCCTATCTATACAACCTGCCCGAGTGTCTCTTGCGGATTGCAAACCAAAGCGGTCGGTGGGGCCCAACAGCGAGAATACAAATGCGACTTTTTCGTGGGTCGATTTCGTGCCGCCAATAAGCCGAAAATGGTCTACTCGCTCGACCACCAGCTGAGATAGGTCGAACAGCCTAGATTCGTCACTGCCGACTGCTGAAAGTCTGGCAAGCCAGGAGTCCGTAGTGAACTCCAGCACTGAGTTGACAGAGCGTCGGTAATGAACTTGGTGGGAGTTAAGCTGTGGATGAGAGGGGGCCATTTTGGGGTGTTGTCGAATTCGCGGGCGAAAGAGATTGAGGAAGGGGATCGAAAAGCAACATGGCCCTTTCTAGTTTGCCGCACGTTGTGGCAACGTTTTTTGCGTCGTGTGGTCGTCGTGTTGTTGTCGTGGACTCGTGGTCGTGGCTTATATCACGTGACGTTATAAATTTTTAATCCTTAGTGCGAGTCGGCCGTGCCGGAGGCAGGGAGCTAAAGCTTGTTGGGGGCTGGCCGCCCCAAACCCCGTTGCGCTCGCTCCGCTCGCGACGTCAAATAGGTCCCATCATTGATGGGATCAGTGATGTCTCAAATCGACGAAACAAAAATTTTCATATTTTATATTGCCTTTCTGGCAGCGGAAAAGGGTCAGAGGTGGTTGAGTGAGTTGTTGGCAGTGTTTTACCGCATCTCCTTCCACCTATATGCTACAGTCGGATATCTCATAATGCATGAGGTCAAAATGCATAAACCTCATTATGCATCGACTTTTGGTGTCCACCGACTTGGTAGGCTGGGATTTTATGCATTATCCTCATACGGTGCCGGACACGCAAAAGTCGACAACTTTGATCTTCCCTTTATGGAAGGTGTCACATACCCCAGATGTCTAGATTTTTATGTAAAACAGTCGCTAAGCATCCAAAGAACAGTTTTGCACGAGCCGATTGTCCAAAAAAACGAAAAATTATGAAATGATAGCCGAAAATTTGGCCGTACCCTCAAAATTGATGGGAAAAACCTCGGACATAGCGCAATCGATTCCTTTCGTTGAGTATGTCGCAAATTTCTTTTTTTCACGACCGGGCCCGATAGTGCCCGATTGCGCCCGAGCCCCTTCGATAGTGCCCGACAATATTTCAGGATGATCTACATCCAACTTATTTCTGGTCTCCATCTTACATCTGTCTCCATCTACCTGAATATTGTCGGGCACTATCGAAGGGGCTCGGGCGCAATCGGGCACTATCGGCGCCCGGTCGTGAAAAAAAGAAATTGCGACATAAGTTATGATTCTAATAAAATAAAGAAAATTCCACGAGCGGTTTCCGAGAAATCTGCCTCTTCTTTGCCTGGGAAATCGCACCGGATTTGGCAATTCCGAGTCACGTTACATGTTACTGTCAAAGATAAGATTGTACTTAGCATCAACTTAGCATTGCAACGTTGTTGAGGTATTGTGTGCAGCATGGAATGCACACCTATGAAAGTCTTGCGACATGGCACTCAACCAATCCTTCCTTTCTACCATGAGCCAAAATCCTTTTCTTCAGCTCAGAGCTGCCTTACCCAAATTTGAAATGGGGCTGCCAACTCTGTTTGTGTTCGACAATTATTCTTCTCATTATACTGTCACTCAAAGTTGAGAATCTATGGCTGACTTGATGGAAGTAGTATGAGGCATGGTGTAAATCCGCCTCCCGAGAGGTTCAGAAGGAGTCGGAGATGTTTTATCAAGCACCGGAAGCGACAGTTGGGCATCCGCATCAAACATTCTTTGCCCATAATCATGAGCGGCAAGGGCGGCGAGGGCGACGCGTACGACGGCGGCATGGTTGGTTAGAGCACAAATGGGGCTTCAGAAGGCATACTAGTTAGCTAACTTTTGTTCGGAGAGGTACACACAATTTTTGATTTTTTGGCTCAAAAATTTGGCCGCAGCTAAAATGTCGTGGGAAAAACTTCGGAGGCGGTTTTTTGGACGTTTTCGAGGGTGCTGAGTCTGATTCTGAAGTCAGATTTATGCCAAAAATTCGCGTTCTTCGGTAATCATCATTGTCGACTTTGGTTGTCCGGCACTGTAGCTCTCAGGACCAATTTAGACATGTTCCGCACCCTGAATACACAGCTGTGTCATTTTTACCCCAAAATTTAGCCAAGTTCCTTGCTTGCTTCCCCATTCATCGGTATAGGGCTCCGGAATGCAGATGCTTACAAATCTCCGTCCAGGTGGTTTGTAAGCACTGTCCTGGAGTCCTGGCCTGAGGCCTCGGACTTCGGGGAGCCGTCACTGTCACTGTCATGTGACTTCGGACTGCGCGCCGAATGTTTCCGAGTGCCGCCTCAACTCTTGCTCAGCTCAAGTTCAATTGGCCTGTTTGAACCTCATGTGCTGTGATAAATAGAGACTTTGCGCAGAGCCACCGGGAGCCACCCGGTGGCTCTCACGGCATGCGCTGTGGAGCGGCTACGCGCTATGGTGGCTCATTCGGTGGCTGGAAGAATAACTTGAAATTCGTTTTCTTCGGCATTTTTTCATCCCCCTGGATGACCTCGAAGCGCTAGGCTTCCAAACCACCAGGAAGCACACCAAGGTTCTACGCCAACCGTCGGTTTTGCAAGAATCGGCCAAAAACGCACCAAATAAAGCGGAAACTGGTAACCTAACCACGACACCTCACTACATTGAGGTATAGTCACAGAGGTACCATGTAGATACTTGAAGAAGCCCCACCTACAACGCGGGCGACGAGCCACCAAACGAGCCACCATATGCTGTAGCCGCTCCACAGCGCATGCCGTGAGAGCCACTGGGTGGCTACCGGTGGCTCTGCGCAAAGTCTCTAATATAAGGATGTACAATACCCTACCAACACCTATATGTATACTCAATGGTTGCTTGCTCACTTGAAGAAAGAATTCAGTAAGCATCAACTTTTGTAACAAGTCTCCTCAAGTTACAAGCACTTTGTCACCAGTACCGGGGCTCAGGGAATGCTTTGAGCAACTTCAAAAAAAATCACCAGACTTTGTGCTACTGCCAGTGTCTTGGATATACTTACCACTATCCAGTGAGTATAAGCTTCAGCTGTCAAAATCAATAATCCAGAAAAAACAGGGCCGCTGAGTCACTCCAACCAGATTCATCAGGAGCAGAAGAGTTTTGAAGGTGAATATGAGGGCGATTACTGAGGCGGTTCTGAGGTTCATTAACTGAATAAGTTGGTTACGCAAATCGGGCGAAAACTGCTCGAGCCAGTAATGTTGCCCGAATGAATTTAGCAAGATTAGCTACATGAATTGGACGTATTCAACTCAGGATATTGAATTCCCATTCGCACTGAAGCAAGCTTACCCTCCTATGTGGACCATTGTCCACATACATCATATTCTGCTGGTTATTACAGCTAATGTTGACAGGCTCCCGGCAACTTCCACGTGATTCGGTGTTCGCCGGACTACCATATATAGTATTTTCGTGACAATATCACGCATGTCACCTAGTGTGACATTATGCAGAAATGCATATTGCTCATAATGCATAGGGTTTCACGGGCCTTATGCATTATGAGCTATCCGACTGTACTTGAATAGGGTGTATTAACTCAGGTTAGGTTGTCTGCATTAGGAAATTCCGTAAGTGCACGTGCTTGATTACATCAGTGATGTCCCGAGGAAAAAAAATATTTATTGTGAGTTTTTATCCAATCGAGAAACCCTCTTGAGGGATTGAAGTACCATCTAATCGGAGTGTTTTGGCCAGAGGATCAGAAACCTGGAGGCTCTGATCATGTGCTATACTTTTCGTTCTTGTTTGGTGGTGTTTAAGCGATGCGCACCATACTTCTATTTCGATCAACGTCTCGCACGTGACTTTTTAATTTTTTCCGACAAATCTCCAAATTCCGCTAAAATCGAAAGAAAATCATTGGCGGGGTCCTCGGAAATCGGCTGTGCCGCGTGACAGACGAATTGATCGAAATTGTACAGTATAATCTCTAGCCATTAGCAATCCCTAGGGAATGTCACGGCCAGAATTTTTGTTTTTGCCCTTGTTACTTTGGAAATGAATATTTCCCTCTGACACAGCCATTTCCCTGCCATTTCCGCGATTCTGTTCCGGGTCGACTGTGTAAGGGCAACAGCTGCCAGGGCCTGAGGCTCGAGGTACTCAAGAGTCCAACAAGCGCTGGGCAGAGGGAGAATCCTTAGAGGGCTAGCTACAACAAGAGGAAGAGTGTCTACTCACCTGGGCAGAGGGAGAATCCTTAGAGAACAGAGTAAGGAGTCTCCATGCCCAGGCGTCACAGTAAAAGGGCGCGTGACGCGTGATTTTTCACGGGGTGTGGGAACTATGTAGTAGCACAGCATCTATGATGTGATATCAATGATCAGATGATCCAACAGTAGCAGGGAGCCAGGGAGGGGAGGATCACAATGAGATTGTAGACCAACGGAGGCCCGGGATACCCTGTCGTCCGCGGGCGTGGGAAACCGGAGCCCGGAGGACCGGAGGAACACAGCCCAGGGAACCCGGAAAGGGCGCTAGAGCTGGGATGAGACAGCGGAGCATTGGGCCTTCGGCGGTAGGACCGCTGGGGCTTGGCCCAGGTCCGGGGGGAGCGTGGGAAGCCGGGCCGGGGACCGGGGGACCGGAGCCGGAGGACCAGAGCTCACGGAGGGCTAGAAGTCTGACTGGAAGACCAGTAGGGAACCGGGTTGCGCTGAGCACTGGCTTTAGGAGCACAGGGTCGACAGGAGTCCGTTGAGGAGGGGAACGGGGAGTCGGAAGGAGGAAGATGTGACAAAGGGGGAACTCTGGAAGGAGTAGCGTTCCCAAGAAGGCTGGAGTGATGCAAGGAATAGCGGAGCGGGTCGGGGAAGCGGGGTTCCCCTGACAGACTGGGCAAATTTTTAAAAAATCGGCGGGGGACATTCCCAGGAGATGTAGTTCAGGACTCATTTGCAATTTGTTTTAGATTTTTAACGTCACTGTGGAGGGCGGTGGACGGGACCGACTCTGAACAAACAACGTACAAACAGACATTTGTTTGGTGTGACTTGCCGGTCACCATATCCTATAAGGTAGAGAGCAACCAAGTACAGCGGTTCCCAAAATTCTTGCCCACGATCAAAAACGTCACAGAAAATTGTTTTAATTCGGAAAATTCTAGAAAATCTGTTCTCTTCCTTTCTATGCTACAGAGTCCCAATACTCTCTCCTTACACCTCTTGAGGCCTCTCTCTTTCATGCTTGAGCACCAAAAACACGCAAACGGGTGGAATATGACCCCTCCCAGCCTTGCTGGACAAGCAGGCGGAGGCCTCGCCCTTAGCGGCACAGAAACCAGCCAGCAGTCCGCGACAACCATTTCTTAGCCCACGCCGTGTGGACAATGAAGCTTAGAGACCTTTGAGAATGGTTTTTGACGGTAAGGTTTTGAAAGCGTCCTGCCACGTCAGCAGATTGTCTGCCAGAACAAGGTCGAATACGTATGGGAGCTGAGTGAGGGACTGGTGGGGGGTGTTCAACAAGGTATGAGGGCCTTCAAGCCAATTTTGAGACGCTTTCAGAGCTTTTCAGAGCTGCCCACAAGTTTCGAAGCGCTGACGTGGCACATCGAGGCACAATACATAGCAGCGACAGCAGCGCCGTTATCAAGCCCAGTCAATTAATTTACATGTCATGGCTCTTGTACTGTACTAATTCGACCGGTTGTTCACGTTATGCGTGACGGCCCGTCGTGAACTGAACTTTTTTGAACTTGGTGACGGGTGACACCGAGATTTTTGGCCCAAAAAGGGCAAGAAAATGAAAAAAAATCTCCGGCCGGCGCGTGCCGAGCAATGCAGGACTACCATATATGGTAATTTTGATGTGATTGACGTGTTGTGAACAACTTGTCCAGTGAACAATTTGGGTGACGGGTGACACCCAGTGAACAGCCGGTCGAATTAGTACAGTAGACTATGTTTGACCCTTCTACAAAGGCGGCATGTTTTTGTAGAGTTTCTCGAATTAAAACATGAGGAGGAGGAGCGAGCGCGGCGCGGAGCGCCGCGCGAGCGACGACGACGACCACAGAGGTGATATGCTAGAGAGAGAAGACGGGCGGGGACCCACGACGTTTGGGCGCAACGTTTCGTCTGCAAAGACTCATCAGGTGGCAGTGTTCCCTAACGGTACGTGGTGATTGTTTGTTTCCAGCGTGTCATGTGACTGACACGTGCGTATGGGAAAACAAACCGAGTGCCAGTACGGGAGTCGCGGAATCCAGCCAAATGGGGACTCGACACGTTTTCCTCCAATAACTGCTTCATCCTCCTCAGGGCTCCATTCCAACAATGCTAGCATTTCATTGATCTGAATTTCATGAACACGAGAGGTACCATACAAAAGCAGCCGCATCAGGGACCCGATACCTGGTCAGAGGTAGGAAAAGTGGGTTTTATGGGCACGTTCGGGGAATCCGGTCAGAGAACTCGACCCTTAGCATTTTGTATTGACGGTAAAAGATGAAGGAAGAACAAATTTTAGAAATCATTCATTTTTTCGAGAATCCGAAGGCACGCGCCGCCGCAGAGCGCGACCCGAAGGGAGCGCGCGGCGCGTGCCGAGGATTGAGAAAAAAGAGATCTAAACGTTCAACGCAAATCAATCACAGTACACTCCGAGTTTTCACATTTGTTCTCTTCAAATGGCTATCTAACATCACCGATGTGGACGGACAGGGGTGCATAATTTTCAAGGTAGCCAGCGTCGAACGGCGCACCAACTCTGTCATTCGATGAAGTCAATGTGGATATGAGTCAGAAATATCGCACACTGAAAATCAGAATAGCTTGAGAGCATCTGGCTGCGGGTTAGAAAGTGGATGGATATCCACTCGATTGAACAACAGGGTTCACCCTTCAACCATCTTATACTCTCAAAGAAATCTCAGAGTATGCATTCCGGTTCTCCTTCATACTGGCCTTCGAGATGTATGACTGGCATAGGGTTAATCCCATATGCAGTCCTCGAGCTCAACAGATGACGTTCACACAAGAGATTTTGTCATGAATGGTGAAGCAACTTCTCAATAAACCGAAGGTAATAAAGAGAGTAGGATTACACGGAATGTAATAAGTAAGGAGCCAATCCCCTGAAAAGCAACTTCAACGATGTAGTGGTCCTCTGTCAAACTCTCACAAACTGTCGAGCTGAGGAACCGCAGGACTTAGCATGACAACATAGTTGGCTGCGGGCACGGGTTTGTGGAGGAGAGAGACCTCGCGAAAGAAAGGGGTCACTGTTAGCGTCTGTTACGTAGGTCATTCGAGTTAACGATACACCATCAGAGCATACAGGCATCAGGGATGCTCGCCCACAGTGAACAATGCTGCGAAGAGTGTTCACTGAAGTGGGGGAGTAGCCGCAGATGGGCTCGGAAGCCAGCCGGGTTTTGCAAGGTGCGCAAACTCGGCAAAGCATCCATTCAACCGCGCGCTAAACAGGCGTTGCCGGCTGAAATGCACGGGTGCCAGACCGTGCAGTCATCGTTTCCGCCGCAGATCAGGTTCGCGACTGCGGGTAAGGCAGGCGATAACCAGTTGCGTATTGCGGAGTGACGACATGACCATCGACGAGCAATGCGTGGACCATAAAATATGGACCAGCATTTGGAAGCTATGTCTTTGGGTCGTGGTGCGCGAGCAATGGCTTTGCGGCATGCTGCACCAACACGATATTACGCGGGGCAGGCTGTTATGCGGCGGGGACCGAAAGGTATCACCGTGCAGGGACGAGAACATGATGTTCTCGGGCCTGGGTTCAGCAATTACGCTGAAGGCAATGACCTTGAACGTGCTGAATCGATCCAAGTAGGATCGATAAGCAGGGTCCAAAGATGTCTGTTCGCGGCAGTGTTGACCACAATCGCAGACAATTCTCGAATGAAGCGCGCGCCAGCGGCAGCTTCGAGACTGCAATAGGGCAATTCTTGGTATAAAACCGAAGAATTTTCACGGCGTTACTGAGACGAAGTCGAGTCGGACTCAAACTTCATAGCCAATGCTCTCCGCAGCGCAGAGTTGGGCTCATATAGGCCAAGGCACTAATAGAGTTGGCTCCCAAGTCATGCAGCTGCAGGCGAGGCAGGTTGTCTATTGAAAGACAATCGTCCGAAGACGATGAGGGTACGTGGATGGGGGCAAAAAAAGAGGAGGGAAGGAAGAAGGGGACCGAGTCAGAGACAGCGGCGCACCTAAAATTTCCGTAATCCTAGCACATTCCCTGAGCATATACAACCCCTTTTAACACACTTTCATCGCAGATATCGTAGCGGGCGGGCCAGGCGAGACGATTGGGATACGAAAGCAAAAGGGATTGAGCTGGGGGTAGACTCGAGTGCTGTACCGGGGGATGTTGTTCGAAAGGTTCGAGATTCGAGTTGGCGAGTTGGCGGGGAGCTGGCGGCCGGCGAGTTGGCGTAGTCGATATGGCGAACGGGCGGGAACTTCGAAAGACGCTCGCTTGCTCTATAAACGTAGACAAAGCGGGAGGAGGAGGAGCGAGCGCGGCGCGGAGCGCCGCGCGAGCGACGACGACGACCACAGAGGTGATATGCTAGAGAGAGAAGACGGGCGGGGACCCACGACGTTTGGGCGCAACGTTTCGTCTGCAAAGACTCATCAGGTGGCAGTGTTCCCTAACGGTACGTGGTGATTGTTTGTTTCCAGCGTGTCATGTGACTGACACGTGCGTATGGGAAAACAAACCGAGTGCCAGTACGGGAGTCGCGGAATCCAGCCAAATGGGGACTCGACACGTTTTCCTCCAATAACTGCTTCATCCTCCTCAGGGCTCCATTCCAACAATGCTAGCATTTCATTGATCTGAATTTCATGAACACGAGAGGTACCATACAAAAGCAGCCGCATCAGGGACCCGATACCTGGTCAGAGGTAGGAAAAGTGGGTTTTATGGGCACGTTCGGGGAATCCGGTCAGAGAACTCGACCCTTAGCATTTTGTATTGACGGTAAAAGATGAAGGAAGAACAAATTTTAGAAATCATTCATTTTTTCGAGAATCCGAAGGCACGCGCCGCCGCAGAGCGCGACCCGGGATACCCTGTCGTCCGCGGGCGTGGGAAACCGGAGCCCGGAGGACCGGAGGAACACAGCCCAGGGAACCCGGAAAGGGCGCTAGAGCTGGGATGAGACAGCGGAGCATTGGGCCTTCGGCGGTAGGACCGCTGGGGCTTGGCCCAGGTCCGGGGGAGCGTGGGAAGCCGGGCCGGGGACCGGGGGACCGGAGCCGGAGGACCAGAGCTCACGGAGGGCTAGAAGTCTGACTGGAAGACCAGTAGGGAACCGGGTTGCGCTGAGCACTGGCTTTAGGAGCACAGGGTCGACAGGAGTCCGTTGAGGAGGGGAACGGGGAGTCGGAAGGAGGAAGATGTGACAAAGGGGGAACTCTGGAAGGAGTAGCGTTCCCAAGAAGGCTGGAGTGATGCAAGGAATAGCGGAGCGGGTCGGGGAAGCGGGGGTTCCCCTGACAGACTGGGCAAATTTTTAAAAAATCGGCGGGGGACATTCCCAGGAGATGTAGTTCAGGACTCATTTGCAATTTGTTTTAGATTTTTAACGTCACTGTGGAGGGCGGTGGACGGGACCGACTCTGAACAAACAACGTACAAACAGACATTTGTTTGGTGTGACTTGCCGGTCACCATATCCTATAAGGTAGAGAGCAACCAAGTACAGCGGTTCCCAAAATTCTTGCCCACGATCAAAAACGTCACAGAAAATTGTTTTAATTCGGAAAATTCTAGAAAATCTGTTCTCTTCCTTTCTATGCTACAGAGTCCCAATACTCTCTCCTTACACCTCTTGAGGCCTCTCTCTTTCATGCTTGAGCACCAAAAACACGCAAACGGGTGGAATATGACCCCTCCCAGCCTTGCTGGACAAGCAGGCGGAGGCCTCGCCCTTAGCGGCACAGAAACCAGCCAGCAGTCCGCGACAACCATTTCTTAGCCCACGCCGTGTGGACAATGAAGCTTAGAGACCTTTGAGAATGGTTTTTGACGGTAAGGTTTTGAAAGCGTCCTGCCACGTCAGCAGATTGTCTGCCAGAACAAGGTCGAATACGTATGGGAGCTGAGTGAGGGACTGGTGGGGGGTGTTCAACAAGGTATGAGGGCCTTCAAGCCAATTTTGAGACGCTTTCAGAGCTTTTCAGAGCTGCCCACAAGTTTCGAAGCGCTGACGTGGCACATCGAGGCACAATACATAGCAGCGACAGCAGCGCCGTTATCAAGCCCAGTCAATTAATTTACATGTCATGGCTCTTGTACTGTACTAATTCGACCGGTTGTTCACGTTATGCGTGACGGCCCGTCGTGAACTGAACTTTTTTGAACTTGGTGACGGGTGACACCGAGATTTTTGGCCCAAAAAGGGCAAGAAAATGAAAAAAATCTCCGGCCGGCGCGTGCCGAGCAATGCAGGACTACCATATATGGTAATTTTGATGTGATTGACGTGTTGTGAACAACTTGTCCAGTGAACAATTTGGGTGACGGGTGACACCCAGTGAACAGCCGGTCGAATTAGTACAGTAGACTATGTTTGACCCTTCTACAAAGGCGGCATGTTTTTGTAGAGTTTCTCGAATTAAAACATTTTTTCTGTGACGTTTTTGATCAAGAGGACGTCGAACAAACAATTGATGATATCATGCCGCGAGGGAGGGCACGTGACTGGACCGACCTCCGCACACCGCAAAAATCACTGGCGAGGCGTTTGGATGCTGACGCGATGTAGCCTTGTCATCACTCTGCCGAAACCGCCTCAAGCACAACATCAAGATCAATATGTGAACTGCATACAGTACGGCCCTCGCATAAACACAAAAAGTGCACAGGCGGAGTCGGAACATATTGCTTTGGGGGGTGCTCTCACTTTGTGCTAAGAAATATGTCCAAAATTGAAGGAGCTACAAGAAATCTAAGTGTTGCCTGTTAAAGAAATCTCAAGGAGCTCGGACCGACCACCGACCATCGGCCGAGGAAGGGCATGATATCCGGATTTACTCGGCCGCCCTCCCCTTGTTTTTGATCGTGGGCAAGAATTTTGGGAACCGCTGTACGGTTGCCCCACGTGATTTAGCCTTTTCGAGAAGATATAGTCCGTTCGTCGTATTCTAAGAAGAAAATAGAAAATCTGGCTCAACAGATCTGAGAAGAGTCCTACCTATATCAGGTTATTTTTCCCGTCCCAAAATTCTAAAAAAAAATAACCTCGGGATATAGGGTCTGACTAGGGAGACTACCTATCTACAGTGGTGGCAAATAGAAATTGCCGTGGCTTTTCGGTGAAAATCTGGCTGTATACTTCACCGAATGACCTCAAATAAAATGTAGAGATGGGTATGTGATACCTCTGTACCTCTTAGAACACTCAGCAATATATTATGCCCTGAGAATGCATCAATCATAGGATGATTTCCGATTTTTGCCATATTCGGAAAAACACAATGAGGGTTCAGCGAAAAGGTGTCATAATAGGATGAAAGTACTTGAAAAACACTCCTAGTTTCCACTTTGGTTGAATGGAATTGACCCTCATTTGGGCTCACAGCAGCCGCTCAAAGTTGGCTATTTTCACACAAAATAGCTGAAAATGCAGAGAAAATAGCTAAAAGGACCAACTTCAAGCAGCCGTTACGAGCTCAAATGAGGTTCAATTCCAGTCAATCAAAGTGATAACTAGCATTGTTTTTCAAGTACTTTCATCCTATTATGACACTTTTTTGCTGAGGATACATTGAGCTTTTCCAGATATGGCAATAATCAGAAACTGTCCTGTTATTGATGCATTGTTAGGGCATAATATATAGCTGAGTGTTCTAAGTGGTACAGTAGTATCATATATTTATCTCTACATTTTATTTCAGGTCATTCGGTGAAGTATACAGCAAGATTTTGGCCAAAAAGCCACGGCAATTTCTATTTGCCACCACTGTACGATGTCCCTAAACTTGGACTTGAGAGAAAGCTGTGAAATTGAAAGACTAGTTCTTGAATGATGAAAAAACGATGAATTTGATGGGATTTTGACGTCTGCCATCAATTCGGGAACTAGTCCGTCGAATCTCATCTTGCATGCATTGTATTTGATTTTTAAGTATCTAGTATGTATGCACACAGAACTGTAGAGCCAGATTTTTTAATTTCCCTCGAGCATAGGTGGAACGGACTATATCTTCTCGAAAAGGTTAAATCACGTGGGGCAACCGTTACTTGAGCTACTAGTGGCTAGCTTATTTGCGAAATCAATAGCAATTCATGATATGAGTATAGACACGCACTGAGTTTAAGTTGTACCATCTTTGGATGAAATGAAAATTCCAGGTTCCAGCTAGCCTTCTGAATGAAAGTTCACGGCCCAAAACTTAGCCGTCGTGCTACAGTTGCGGCGAAATCAAATGCATTACCATAAAAGGAAATTCCTGTTAAATCAGCTCTGGACAGGGCAACGCGGCCCAGTCATCGCAAGCTCAACATTGGTGTCGCCGATTTAGATGTTTGGACGGTCCAAAGGACCCATGTGAAAGTTGATTCTGGCTCCGATTGGCCGATCTAGATTACAGCTTATTGCACCTTGATTGCACCCAAATTGCACCATTCTTGCTCAATCGTGATGTAAACAACCTACTTCCTGCACAGCTATATCAAGCCTTCTCCCGGCGCTTCCAAGTCAGAGGGGATGAAAATGGTGAGAATTTCCTTCTATGGTAATGCATTTAATTTCGCCGCAACTGTATGCAGGGAATTCGAGAATATTGCGGGCCCATCCAGCATGAAACTCAGTCTCTACATAATGTCGAGCGCGTGTGGCCATCATCATTCATTTATGGCTGCTTGCTCAGAGTTAAGTATGTACCATATGTACTGTATCATTACGATCGGTTGTTCACGTTATGCGTGACGACCAGTTGTGAACTGAACAACTTTGAACATGGTGACGCGTTACAGCGACTTTTCTGGCCAACAAAGGGCTGAAAATCGCAAAGTTTTCTCGGCCAGCATCAGCCGAGTGATGCCAACCTACCATATATAGTAATTTGATGTGATGGCCGCTCGGTGAACAATTTGTCTGGTGAACAATTTGGGTGACGGGTGACACCTAGTGAACAACCGATCGTAATGGTACAGTACATTCGCCGCTGTGAAAGTCACGTCTAATCGTGTACTCGGACGGCTCTATGCGCCCGATACATCGTGTTCGTCGAGTGGGAGCGGGATATGTGATCTTTCACCAGGAGAACGAAGTCGCAGCCTCCAGCATCGGCTTGGGAAGCCACGCGGAGGTGTATGACGGAGAGCTGACCGGGCTCTTGTTTGGGGCTGCGAAAGCTTTCAAACTCGCAAAGGAGGACATGCAAATCGCTCACGTTCACCTATTCGCAGATAATACCTCTGCCATCAAGACCATCTTCTGCCCGAAACCCCGCGCAGGTCAACTCCTCGCGCACAAATTCCACCAACTTGCATGCACCTTCCTCGACGCCGACCCGTCACACACAATCGAAATTGCGTGGTCTCCAGGCCACGAGGACATCAAAGGGAATGACCGCGCTGATGACCTCGCCAAACGAGGCGCCGAACTCCGAACCGACGCCCCAGGCACCTTATCCAACGCCCTGCGCAAGTCAAAAGACAAAACGGCTCGCGCCTGGAAGAAGGAATGGAAGAACTCCACAAAAACGGGACGCTACGCTAGCGCCAATCGCTTAGCCCCGTCGCTGAAACCCACCCCCACTTCAAGTCGCTCAGCCGCGAGGTGTTTGGAAGGGTGACACAATGCAGAATTGGGCATGGATACATAGGCGAGTACTACGAAAAATTCGTACCCTCCGAGAACGTTGACTGCCCGTGCGGCGAACGACTCCAGACCCGCGAGCACATATTGCGCGACTGCCCACGTTACGACGACCACCGCCATATACTTCGAGAGGCCTCGAGGGACTTGTCCCTGCCCGAAATACTGGGCACACGTAAAGGCATCGAAGCCTTGGCCAAATTCATTGAGGAATCCGGCGCATTCACCAAGACCGGGAGACCGTACGCTAAGGCGGAGCTCCCCGCGTTCGAGGACGAACCTGACCCCTGGTTATCGACGAAGAGGACGGCGGGTAGGCGCAATGCCCGCAAGATGACGCCCCCAGGACAGAAGCGTCCTCGATATCCACTTCCTTCCCCTGCCGACACCCGCGTGCCATTGTGGCCCGGCTTCATGTTCCCTTTTCTTTCTTTCTTCTATGTAGTTTAGTCACCTTATGCTCTCAGGCAATATGCACTATGCATCCGCCGCAACACCACATAGATTCCACACTACTTACTCTACACTCCGAGACTATACTCTACCACCCCCGGACGAATCTCTCCTACTTACCTCTTCCTTTATTTATCGCCCTCCGGGCACCGCGTCTTAGTAGTTGGTGTACTTGTTGCGGTATAAATAAAAATGCTGATAAGTCGCGTGAACGTGAACTGTCACTGGGTGAACAAGCTTTAGCTCTGTAAGGGCAACCTTTAGGACCCGAGATGTCTCGAGAGTCTAGCGAGGGAGAATCCAAAGTTAATTAAAGACGCTACTAGGAATACATTACAGCGCACCTAGCGAGGGAGAATCCAAAGAGAAGAAAGGCTAAGGATTCCCACGCTAGGTGTGGCAAACATATACTAACTAATTCCCACAAGGCCGGGTCAACCGGCAATAGTCCCTGGCTCGATCACATGCTAAGTCCCACCTTGATGACGTAGTTGGACTGGGATCTTGTGTACCCAAAAATAGAACTCTGTCATAGTTTGATGGAGCTCCACAGGAATGATGTAATGGGACTTGGGCAGAAGTGCCCAAGTCCCTTTGCGTCATGCTGCGCAGAACAGGGGTTCCCCTGACATCACCCCCCCCTTGGAATGCGGCGCCTCGACGCATAGATCGCACCTGAGCTGGAGTCGACGAGGGGTCACGGAAGGGAAGGGAATCGAAGGCAGCGACAGCAATGGAGCGAGGTTTGGAAGGGTATTTGCGGTAGAAAGCAGCGACAGCGTCCGGGGCAAAGACATTAGAGTGCTTCACCCATTGATCATGGGACGGGTCATAACCCTTCCAGCGAACAAAGTACCATAGACTCCCATAGCGGATCTTGGCATCCAATATCTCCTCAACCTCCCATTGCTTGTCGCCAGGAACGTCAAGGACTGGTGGCGGCTCTTCGTGTCTGGGGCGAGTGGGGAATGGATCGGCTTCCACAAGCTGAAGTTTCACGACGGGGAAGACAGGGTGGAGGGCAGAGTACCGGGGCGGCAGCTCCAGTTTGAAGGCACCATTACCGACGACCTTCAGGACCTTGAAGGGGCCGATACGCCGGTGGGAGAATTTCACCGAAGGGCGGGTGGTGCGGATATCTGAAGCATCAACCCACACCCGGTCACCAACCTTGATGTCTGGGGCTGGCGTCCGCCGGCGGTCATAGTACTGCTTGTACTCTGCTTTGGCCTTGACAAGTGCTGCCTTCGCCTCGGAAACCCCTGACGCGATCCGATCGTGGAACTCGTTCACAGCCTCCAACCTAGAACGTGCAGCGTGGGGCTCAAAGCCCATCCGTGGAAGCCGACCAGTGTCCGTCATGAACGGTACCTGCTGCGTGGAGGAGTGCATGTGGTTGTTGTACGCAAACTCCGCTGCAGGTAGCAGCTCATCCCAGTCGTCCTGCTTGTAATTGGTGAAGAGCCGGACGTACTGCTCGAGTTCCTGGTTAACGCGCTCCGTTTGGCCATCGGTCTGCGGGTGGTAGGCCGTAGAAGTGGCTGGGGTGACCCCAACGAGGCGCCAAAGCTCGCGCGTGAACTCTGCGATGAACTGGGTGCCACGATCCGAGATGTACTTCTCTGGCAGGCCATGGTGGCGCCAGACGTTCCGGTAGTACAGCCGAGCAGCACCAACCGCGTCAATGGTGGTGTGACACTCCATGAAGTGCGCTCTCTTCCCAAGGGCACAGACGACGACCATGACTGCATCGTATCCATGGGCCTCGGGAAGCTCGACGATAAAGTCGACTGACACGGTGTGCCAGCGCTCTTCTGGGATCTCTGTGGGGTGGAGCTCACCAATCGGCAGTTGACGAAGCGCCTTGGTGCGGCAGCACAAGTCACAAGTCGCGACATACCGACCGACATGGCGCGACAGCTGGGGCCACCAGTAGTTCCGAGACACGAGCTCCAGGGTCTTGAAACGACCGGCATGGCCTGCAACGCGCGTGTCATGGTGCTGCTCCAGGATGCGTCGGCGGAGGTCCTTGTCTCGGGGGACGACAATCTTCCCCCGGAAGTAAAGGAGTCCACCTTCAATACGCCATTCCGAAGACCGGGCAGACCGCACACCTCGGGCCTTGAGGAGTTCCTTGGCAGTCAGGGCAATGGGCTCTTCAAGGTCGGGGTCTCCAGCAAGCGCATCACGAATGTCGCGCAGGAGGGGAGCCTCAGGGCCAGCAATAACCAGGGCCTCGGTGGCCCGAACGTGGAACAGCTCGGGTCGAAGCAGGGTAACGTCCTGGTTATCGTCCTGCACTCCATGGTCCGGTCTCCGAGAAAGCGCGTCAGGGCGACCCATGAGGCGACCCGGTTGGTGGTGCAGCGAGAAGTCGAAACGGGAGAGGTAGAGAGACCACCGAGCTTGGCGACGGTTGAGCTTCTGGGCCTTCCGGAAATATTCCAGGTTTTTGTGGTCCGTCCAGATCTCGACCGGGTGCTGCGCGCCCTCAAGGAAGTGGCGCCACTCCTCAAGGGCTCGCACGATCGCAAGCATCTCCTTGTCGTGAATCTCGTAATTCCGCTGCACCTCGTTCAGGCTCTTGGAGTAGAACGCAACCGGATGCCACTTGCCATCGTCACCCTGCTGGGAGAGGACGGCGCCGGTGGCATAGTCAGAGCTGTCAGCCTCGAGCCGGTACGGGCGTTCGGGGTTCGGGAGAACCAGAACGGGGTCCCGAGTCACCCGCCGCTTGAGCTCGTCAAAGGCAGCTTGCTCTTCAGGCCCCCAGGTCCAGGCGATGCCCTTCTTGGTGAGTCTGAAGAGGGCTTAAGCAACGTCTGAGAAGCCCGCAATGAACCGGCGGTAGAAGTTTGTGAAGCCAAGGAACTGCTGCACATCCTTCTTATTCTCAGGCGCTGGCCAAGCTGCCACTCCTGCAACCTTTACAGGGTCCATCTCGACGTGGTTGTGGGAGATAATCACGCCGAGGTACTCAATGGAGGTCCGCTCAAACTCACACTTCTCGGCTCGAAGGTAAAGCTTGTTTGCGCGAAGCCTCCGCAGGACCTCTCGGACGATCTCTCGATGCCGACGGATGTCTGAGTGGGCAATGAGAATATCGTCGAGGTAGACCATGACGTCGCCAGAGAGGATAAGATCCTGGAAGATGTCGTTCATCATGGTCTGGAAGGTTGCAGGGGAGTTGGTCAGACCGAAGTACATGACCAGCGGCTCGAACAGTCCCCGGTTGGTCCGGAACGCTGCCTTCCACTCGTCGCCTTCACGGATTCGAACGTTGTTAAAGCCCCATCGGACATCGAGCTTCGTGAAGTACCGGGCTCCCCTGAGTCGGTTGATGAGGTCGTTGATTAAGGGGAGCGGGTAACGATTCTTCACGGTCATAGCGTTTAAAGCTCGATAGTCCTGTACGAACCGAAGTCCGCCGTCCTTCTTCTTGACGAAGAAGACAGGTGAGGCCATAGGTGATTTTGACGGTCGAATCCGGCCAGTGCCAAGTCCCTCCTCGATGAAGGCATCAAGTTCCTTCTGTTCGAGAGGCGAGATTGGGTAGACCTTGCAGTTCGTGGGTTTAGAGTCCGGCACGAGCTCAATGGCATGGTCCCAGGATCGGCGTTCAGGCAGCGAGTCAAAGGACTCCTTGTTGAAAACATCGTCAAACTCTCGGGCCCATTCGGGAACGTCCGAGCGCGCCGGGGCTGAGTTTTTGGCGTATGCCTCAGCCAGGCGCTGGGAGACGGTGCTTCCAGCACGGATATCCTCAGAAGGCAGGAACTGGGTGTAGAACACCCGGTCTCCCGGCTCAAGGGGGTCATCCACTTCATCCGCATCATCCACTTCATCCACATCATCCTCGTCATCATCCTCGTAGTCCGGGAACAGCTCTGGCAGGTCATCGTATTCATCTTCGCCTAGGTCTATGGCACAGATGGA
This sequence comes from Favolaschia claudopus, assembly GCA_037176885.1. Lineage (NCBI taxonomy): Eukaryota > Fungi > Basidiomycota > Agaricomycetes > Agaricales > Mycenaceae > Favolaschia > Favolaschia claudopus. The sequence continues at coordinate 171,858 of JAWWNJ010000152.1, read as the reverse complement.
TGGAAGGGGACCAAGTCGGAGCTGCCGGAGGATCTCAGCGGCCAGGCGGGACTCTCGGCGTGCAGCACGAGCCTCCAGGCGAACCTCGGTGCGGCACGTAGAGCACTCGCTGGGGCATCTGCTCATCTTGACCTCTCGGGTGTCCCAGTCGATCTCCGGGTTATGCTTCCGGAGCCAGGAGTAGCCGAGGATGAGCTTCTGCTTCCCAAGACGGGTAACAGCGAGCTGCATGCGCTCAGAGTGACCACGATACTGCAGCACGACGTCAGCCACCTCGCGGATCGCACCAGCCTCATTTGGCGAGCCATCCACATTGAAAACTGGAATGGGCTGTGTGAGGCGGCGGAGGGGGAGGCCGGACTTAGCTGCGAACTCAGAGTCAATGAAGTCTGAGGTGGCACCACAGTCAACGAGACCTTCGAGGGAAAGCTTGGTGGCGTCCTGGACTGCCTGAATCTCAAGGGGGAGATGCAGGGAGTTGGCACCGGGTGCAGCAGCAACAGTATAGCGCTGAGGAAGTCTACGTTCCCAAGGCTTTCGCCGGATGCGTGGGGAACGGAGGGGAGCAGGGGGTACGTCTTTCGTTTCGGCAGGTTCAACAGATGTAACATTGGCAGACTCATCATACAAACATGCGAAACGATTAGGAGACGCGATCGAGGGCGTACCGCTCACTCGTCGCGTGGAAGAAAACCCTGCTCTTCCTCGGCGGCTACAGACTCCGGCTCAGGGAGCGAGTCGGTGGTGGCAACCCGAGCCACCAGTTCGGAGAGGAGCTCGGACCCAAGCTGACGAATGACCTCGTCAAGGACATCAGCGGCTCGGACGTCAGCCGGGGTGGGGCAATCCCGGGCCAAGTGTGGACCGCCGCATCGGTAGCAGCCACGGGGAGGTCCTCTCACAGAGCGCGTGCGATCAACGTCCATGGGGACTACCTGCGGAGGAGCAGGAGCTGGCATGGCCCGAGGAGGAGGCGCAGGGACAACAGGGAAGACACCTGCTGGACGTGAGCGAGCGGCTGGCGGAGCTGAAGGGGCTTTCGGGAGAAGCCCAGCAGCACGAGCCCGCACGTGCGATTCGTACTGGCGGTACGCTCGGGTCCGCCAAGCCATGTAGTCGCGGAGGTCTGGGGGGTCGCTGGACGAGGTGATGGCCGCATTGATGGCAGGGTCAAGGCCAGAGCGGAACTTGGTGACCTTGACCAACGCGTCAGCAAACCCAGCAAGGTCGAAGAGGTCTTCAAAGTCATCAGTGTACTTGAAGACATCCCGGGAGCCCATATAGTATGCCCTAGACTCGAGTTTGTGTAGGGCGTGGTCCTGCTCGTTCTCCTCGACAAAGCGTGAGCAGAACTCCTTGGTGAAGGCGTCCCAGGTGAGGAAGGGGAAAGGGGTTTTGATGGACATGCGCTCAGCCCATTTTTGCGCAGAGTCTTTGGACATAAAGGACATGGTGAAACGCACTGCCTTTTCCTCAGACATCTCGCCGCCTTCGACAAACGCCTCCGGGACCAGTCGGATGTAAGTCCGAGCTGAGTGAAGGAAGGCCCGGCCAGCCGAGCGGTCGCCGTCAAAGACGAAAGGGGGGTTCGGTCGAAGGACCGTTTTTGCTGCCGGGGTGAGGTTGGCAAAGAGTCCTGGACTCTCGGCCGGAGGCTCTGGAGGAGCGGCAGGGGTCGGAGCAGTAGTAGTGGGAGGATTGGCAGCGGTTTGAAAAAGCTCGACCAGACGGTCGACAGTCCTCTCGAGCCTATCCATCCGCTCGGCGGCGGCTGCAGCAGCGGCGGCAGAGTCGGTCATGGTGGGCTCTAGAGAGGGGGAGGAGGGGGCAAGATTCGCGGTTTGCGCGTCCGAGACAGCAGAGGAGGAGTCCGACGAAGCGTCTGAGAAATCGCCAAAGCGCGCAATCTTGACCAGTTAATCCCTTGGAGCCTTTCTTCTGCTGTAAGGGCAACCTTTAGGACCCGAGATGTCTCGAGAGTCTAGCGAGGGAGAATCCAAAGTTAATTAAAGACGCTACTAGGAATACATTACAGCGCACCTAGCGAGGGAGAATCCAAAGAGAAGAAAGGCTAAGGATTCCCACGCTAGGTGTGGCAAACATATACTAACTAATTCCCACAAGGCCGGGTCAACCGGCAATAGTCCCTGGCTCGATCACATGCTAAGTCCCACCTTGATGACGTAGTTGGACTGGGATCTTGTGTACCCAAAAATAGAACTCTGTCATAGTTTGATGGAGCTCCACAGGAATGATGTAATGGGACTTGGGCAGAAGTGCCCAAGTCCCTTTGCGTCATGCTGCGCAGAACAGGGGTTCCCCTGACAAGCTCCCTGCCTCCGGCCTCCCTCCGTTCGGTCACACAGCTTGTTGGCCCCAAACCCCGCTACGCGGCAACCCCACCATTCCAAGGGTGATGGCAAATCGGTCGCCAGACCGATTAAAGCCGACGGCCACGGCCAGTAAAACCCTCGGCAATCTGAGGCTATTTCCGGCGAAATAAAGCCCTCGAAATGACTGCGGCGGCGCGGGCACGGAATCCAGCAAAAAAAATCGCAAAAAAATTAAACCGGGGTTTTGCCCCGACAAGCTGTGCACCAGCCGTAGGGAGGGACGCGAGCGCAGCGAGCCGGCCCTGCCGAAGGCGGGGTGCTTAAGCTTGTCCTCACCACGTTACGTTAGTAACGTGACTTCCGACAGGAAGTCACACGGGTTTAAGGCTCCAACCATTTCGTTTCCGTTTGCTCGGGCGAGCAAACAAAACGGAAACGGTTGGGAAACCGTTTATAAACCGTTTAAAACAGTTTCAAACGGATATTTTTTCAGCACGGTAAAAGTGGTCAAATCAAGGCGGAAAAAATTAGGAAAACACATCCGACGGTGCGCATACCATTCGCGTTTTAACAGAGTGCTGTAGAAGGCTAGAAGCAGCAGGCCAGGTAAGTAAAACAATTAGCGAGTGACTCTCAGACTCTTTACCATCAATCGGAAGCCAAGGCTGCAATTTTCGCCGCCGTTCGTCATCTCTGAAGTAAGTAGGTGAATATTGACAAAAATTATATCCTGCCTATTATTCGGTAAGTGTGCCACCCCATTTCGTGCGCAGACCAGCTGATAGCGCGTAAATTTGGGATCAAACCGTTTGAACCGTTTGAAACCGTTTACAAACGGTTGCATTTTCGAGCAAACAAAACGGAAACGGAAACGGTTATAAACCGTTTGTAAACCGTTTCAAACGAAAACGGTTGGAGCCTAGTCTGTAGTTTACCGCGCGGGCGGTGTAAGCTGTCCAGATCGACCGGTCTCTCTATGAACGATTGTCTTCATACGAGAGATCGGTTACCGGTCTAGGGTTTGGGGCGGCACCCCCAACAAGCTGTGCGGGCTGTAGGTGCGGTGCGAGCCGTCGCCATGGACACCAGACACGTATTGATCACGTGCTGGCACAGGTGTTGGAGGGCATAGCGTTTAGTTATGTAGTCGAGAACACCTCCCAGTATGTACCCTCCCTCCCACGTTTTCGCAAGCCCTCAACTGAGTTACGGTCTAGGCAAGGTGTACGCTCACTTGCGGAGGAACCTGAATTGTTCGAAGATATTGGTATGGCAACCCTTTCTTTGATGCTGCATCTAAGTACTGAGGCGCACTTGGCCTCCCACGTCCCTGGCGTCTCATACTCGTTTCAGACTGCAAATTTGGCTCCCATGCTTTCGAATCAACCACCTAAACTCCGAAGCGTTGAGGTGAGCTTGGAGCTAAACTCAGCTTGGGGTCAGCTTCAGCACATGGGAATCGACGTGAGCCCAAGTTCAGCTCCAGCTCACTCCGATTCGCAGCACTAGTTCTACTGTCAATCTTCAACCCAATCCAACCTCCCTCTGTACAGCACAACTTTCACTTTCTTGGGACCAACATAATCTTCTTCTCGACCATGCATCTCGGATTCTCGTCTCGGCGACGAAGCACAACGGCTGCGCTTCGCACGACTGTCTCACAGCCTCTCCCAGCTTTGTGCGCAGCCTGAATAGGCCAGAATCCCACAATCTCCGTTTCTCATAGTGACACTTCATTCTACACAGAAATTCGGGTCGCTCTCGGGAATCTGAGGTATGCAATGTTTCTACCCATGCTAAGAACATGCAGACATCATTTTTGTCGCTTTAAGTAGAAGACTTATGAAGTGTCTTGCTCTAGCGGATCTTGTATTTCTCGTGAGAGACATCGTTTCGTTTCGGAGGAGACCCGTGTTGCTTAACTTGTATAATCTCGTGAGACACATCATTTTTACAGAGGGCTGTGGGCGCTCTGGTGGGTACTCAGGCTATTTTGGAGCAATCCCTTTATAAAGCTCTGCGATCTGCCTAGCACGCATCTCACCTCCTTTTCCTCCCACCACATTTTCCTCTCACCTTATTATCATGGCGACTGCGAGTCGACCTTTCCTCTCCACGCCGCCCCACACAACAGTCCAATGTAAGAGCAGTCTCAATAATTTATATGGCCCGAAGTTCTGACTGTTGCTTTCGAGTTTTTGGTGGAGCAGGCGGTCACGGTGGAATGGGAGGTCAGTCGGGCGGTGCAGGGGGCAATGGTCAAGGCCCAAACCTTTACGTCGCGAACGCTGATAGATGGACCGCGCATTTCCACGGTTATGGAGGTGAATCTGTGTGCGGCGTGGTATCAGAAGGCGTTGCACATAACATCAGATGTCTCAGACTACCCAGGAGACCAGGTTTCCTCAGTAGTAGAGTCCAGTGCGTTAGAATCTTCTCCACAGTGTATTTAACCATCGGCATTTGCATAGACTTTCGGAAAATTCCTTGGGGCGATGTCGATCTTCAACGCGAAATATATGTGGACGATCGTCTATACGATGAACTCGATGGCGAACGCAAGCGCCGCAAAGTTGTCGATGGCAGAGATTTCATCGTAGCAAACTATCACAGTAAGAGCGCAGAACAGGTGGGTTGCATCTAAGAACTGTTTCTCCTTCACCAAACAATCTCACAGGAATGGAAAAATGATGTCGAACAATACATGAATATTCGGTATTAAATGTCCATCCCCATTGAATTTTTAACAACGCATTGTAGCCACCAAAATATCCTTCAGCTCTACGGAATCGTGCGGTTCAGGAACATTTGTGCAGCTGTTTTTCACGGCGGTGTTTATGGATCGAAAGTTCATTTGGTAGTTCATCAGGTCCGATTTTACAGATTTTATTCCGCTACAAAGTTTTCTCGACCGCTATGAGCACTGTTCTATATCTACCCTCTACATCCATGCCTATGTTGTACGTGCGTTATTCTACTGTGCGTCTCAAACCTGATTGGGCTTTCCGTAATTCAGGGTAGGGAGTTCACTGTACGTAGGGTTAAAAAAAAAAAAAAAACGCCCATCAGAATCTGTTATTGGACGTTTGGTTGAATTTAGGATGCGCTGAAGTATTTGGAATCATCTTATGGCTCCTACTTTGTTGGTATATCGCGACACAGGCAAAAACCGAAGATTCACGAATTATCCCTTTTAGAACCATTATACACTGCTCATTCGACGCTCAACTGGCCGTCTCTGCATTGATCTCGCTGGCAACGACCATCGCCGAGTACTAGTTGAAATGGAACCTGACAGAACACTGCACAACACGTCGCCTCTAGAACTTCTTTCGTTTGTGGATCCCAGTCGCATATTCAAATTGATGAGCCCGAAACAATTCCATTCCATGTGGAAGGTGTATCAATCTTATGGACACCTCGCATTGCCCTTCACGGCTCCTGTCATGCTAGGCTCCGTGTATCGCCATACGAGCACTGAACAGCACAACACAATCGAAGTCATTGCTTTGAATCACAACTGTGCCCCAGACATAGAGGACTGGGTCCATGACTACTACCCCTCGGACGCTTTCATCTTCAAATTGGACAATGGTTGGACACGGTAAGTAAAACACCTGAATTCAATGGAGAACAGACAGTGCGCTGAATCGGTTGCATTAGTCTTTCATACTGCGACCGAAACAACTCTGCAGAGATCCATTTTTCTTTGGCTTATGGGTTGGACAACTGGGTCAGTCAAGCAAACCATATATTCTGCGGCTGGCGCATTAGCCCTCAATCAAATGGTCACCAGTACGGTAGGTTGCCGTCTGGGTATTAGAGATAACTCCATTCCGACCGTATCGTACAGCAATTGTGCGCCTCATTACTTTCAGGCTTACCCTCGGAATTGGACGTCATTTGCCTAATAAGCCACAACCGTATCTCTTTCTTTGCCCAACAAAAGATTTCCAACTAGAACCAATGTCACCGGTTTTTAAATGGCCAGACCGTGGAGCATATTGGTCTCTCGACCCATCGGGCACGGGGGAACTCAGCATCCAACAAGCGAAAGAATTAGGGCTCCCGACTATCCAGCTTTCCACACATGTTTGGGTCAGTTCCTGGGACGACAGCGTATATGTCGCCCTTCGTGAGTTTCATCGACGCGAAGGGTTCGATCCGGCAAGACAAGATCCAGCAATTCACCTCAAAGAGCCGCTACTTAAACTGTTCTCGGATGAGTTTCTTTTCGTCGGTGAGCTGAGCTAACCCAGAAAACGGATACTTGTCCTCGGTGGCTTATCTCCTCCCATCAAAACAGCTGAAGATGACGAAGCGGTCTTGGATTATGGTACAATATCAGAGGCCAATGGTATCAATAGTGAAGAGGAAGAGCATACCTTCGGAGAAGCGGCTGCAGACGAAGATACATTATACAGTTCGGGTAATACGGGAATTGAGAGTATGAAGCCTCTAAATCCCACGCTATCAACTTCGCTGGGAAGAAACCAAGAAAAGAAACGAGAAAAGGATGATGATGAGGAAGTAATAGTTTACATGACCGACCTACATGTATAAGGCCCCCCTTCCCCTGTGGGAAATACGCTTATATCAGCCTCGATTTTTCAAATATTTTTGTGGGAGCGGGTTCGTGCCATTTATGCAAAGGACAATTCAGTTTGGAAACCCCGGTTTCTTCAACTCTTGTCATGGAAGGTTTCTGCACCCCTTGTGAAAACCCGGGGTGCAGAAACCCTTCCATTTCGGGAAGTGAGTTGCCGACGCTGGCCGGCTTCGGCGACGACGCTGTAGGCAACTACATACCTGTTTTTTGAATGTTTTGTAGCTTGATAGCGTCACGGAAGGAGTACCAGAGTGCATAAAAGGTGACGGGTATATCTACGCATCTGGCCACCAACAGTTCCACCTGTTCAAAGTCGACGCCACTCAGTCAGTATGGTCCTGGAAAGTGCCATCCCCGACGCAGTTAGAACGTTGGCGTTGCCGTGGGCCCTATAACGTCAATCGTTACCGTAGATAGGTAATGACCAGGATTCTTGTGTTTCCTCTGGACCCTCACCCATCGCCAGTGACCGCGGGTTTCATTTGTTTGCCATTGAAGTAGATATGGTCCTCGGAACTTCATCAGAAATTTTGCATTTCTATACCGCAGGGATGGATGTCAGCCCGGTAGAACCACTGCTGCAGGTGCTCACCCGCCCCAGTCCATTTCCCCCATTCCACACCGACGAGCTCCCCGACCGTGACTCGAATGCGCAGCAACCGCCTCCCGAGCCGGACGTCATTGTTGCTGACTCTAGAATTGATCGCAGTAGATTCTAATAACCAATATTCTAGCTAATTGCTACCTATGTAAGCGCTTCCGCCATCTATCGGCGCGGCTTTTTTGCCGCTTTTGCGGCTGAACACGTCGGGCAAATCCACGATTTGGTGAACCTTAAGGCTTGAAAGCATTTTCGGTGATCCTAGATATCGATTCAGCAATTTATGATGATTTAGAGAAGTAAAATAACCCATTCAGTTTCGCATCCTGATTTGGTGCAACGGACTAGACCTCTGGATCGGTTCGCTCGTCATCGTTCAGAATTTCGCCACAATCACAACTTACAAGTGTTTGAAGTGTCGTAGACGCGTCGTTTGCGTCCAGATCGAGTCGATGGTGCGTCTTTGAGGGGACGCTCCCATCCTCAGTGAATAGAGCATCGCAAAAATGAGATACGTGCTGGATAGCCGCAGACGATGACTTATGTGCATCGGAGGAGCTGCTTTCGGTTTCGGCTTCGTTGTTTGGTCTTCGTAAAACGGTTGTCCCATTTGAGCTTGAGCCATTTCCGCTCGTTCGCGGAAATTTCGTATCCGACAAAAACACCGTTTTCCTGGGGACTTCAATAGGTATATGGCCCCGAAGATTGTCCGTGAGAGCTGTTCTAATTTGCTGCAAGATTATATGTCCAAACGAGGGGCGAGCCTTCGTCACAAAGCGAACAGGTGAACACGAAGGCTAGCCTGCGCTGACTGCTCCAACGAATCACAAGTGAGATCGGTGACAGACGATGGAAGAACGGACGTGGGGCCAAGTCATAGTAGCCTCATAGAAGCTGGGAGACGAAGATGGCAACGCAGAGACGATCAAGATCATGCTCAATGAGCAATGTAGCCAGGCTTGAAATTTAGACAGAAGTAGTGAAATTTGAGAAGCAGTCTCTTGTGCTGGGGTAGATGAGGTGCTTGGAATCGAAGTTTGCTTGAAGTTGAGTCGAGACAATCCACGCAGGTTGCAACAGAGAGGCAGAGATGCTTGATGCGTCCCCATGCTCAAATTCATAACAGCAAGCTGAATTTATCCAGCTCTCGTGCCCGAGGGGTTCGCAACATTAATTGTCACCATTGAGTCCGATACAACTGCTCACCGCTCAGCCCCTTGCACGATGTGGATGCCGCGAACGCCACGGAAAATCGAATCAAATGGGAAGGGCGCCGGGCGGTAATCGCTAGTAGATTGGAGGCGGTGTAGATTCTGTACAGTGATTGAGTGGGACTGAATTTTGAAAAGTTGAAACCGTAGTAATAATAGAAGACAATGGGAATTGAGGCGCCAGTGGAGATTGTAGAAACAGAGCCGAGTTTGACAGCCTAGTAAAGAAGAGGGACACCCGAATATAAGGCAGCGGAACAGGTGGAAGTACTGTAACTGGGAGAATCAATAACCCGAGGCCGGCTGAGGCTGAGCGCGAGCGCGTTAGGGAGAAGCAGCGACGAAACAGCTCAGGGTGGTGTTGGCGAGAGAGAAGCCCAGGAGAACCCGAGACACTGATCGCCTCGGATGCCGGGCATAGCCACGGGGGCTGCGACAAACTCCTCGAGGCCCCAGGGCCCTCGGCCGGAAGTCGATGGGCCGGCCGCATCTGAGTTGATCCATGAGTTAACGGCAACCAGGTCACATGCTAAGAGCTTTCAAAGTTTGGCCAAAGTGATGTAGCCTGTGCCACATCATCTACAATGAGTTGTGTCGCATGCCGCATCCCCAAGTCCACGAATGAATTACTCGAGCTCACGAGGATAGGACGAGTTCAAATAACACCAAATAAATGTCTGTTTGCTCGCAGTCGGTCCCACCCCCGCACCCCCATAGCGGCGCTAGAAAAATGAAATAAATTGCAAATGAGCCCTAGGATAGGGAATGTTTTCCGCCGATTTCCCAATTTTGGCCCCAAGGAATCCAGAACAGAAACGCGGAAATGGCAGGGAAATGGCTAGTGGCTCGAGATCCTACACTCAAAGTTTCTTCGAAATATCGAGGCCTGAGGCTGGAGAAGGAACTGATGGAGGGTCGACATTTGATCTCCGTCACTTGCCTGTCACCAACTTTAGGTTCCGTTCTGAACGTAAAATAGAGCTCCGGTGGCTCTTCGTGCTCGATGGTTGTTTGAGCCTCCAGCTTAAAGTAGCCACTATTTTATCCCATTTATGGGACCTACAAATAGTGGCCAAAATTACCCTGTGCCAGTCATCCAGTCCCGAGAGAATTCAGCCACGGATGGCTACCACAAACTCTCTAATAAAAGCCTCTGATTCAACATCCAACTCCGAGTCTCCGACACTCAGTCTTCTTGTTGTGACTCTGAGCTGGCTGATATGGGAGCATCCAGTGGAGTTGGTACGGCAGGGAGTCTTATGGGGGCAGTGGCAGTTGGAAGTGGGGTGGTCGGAGGCGCAGGTGCCGCAAACAGCAGAGCGTTTACACTGCGCAGCAATGTGTCCAAACCGGTAGCAGTTGAAGCATTGGAGGGGCTGCGGGCAGTATTTTTCGGTGCGATGAAGGTGACCATGGAGGGCGAGCTTATTCGTAATGAAATAGTTCGCCACATCCACGTCGTTGACGTGAAGAACGAGTGATGAGAATTTCTTGGTCCTACGGACCTGCTCACTGGAACGGCGTCCAATCCAGTGAACTCGGACCAGATTCTGATGGTCGATTTCATTCGCACGTGCTAGCTCCAAAATGTCGTTCTCCCATGAGTCATTGTCTGCATCCACCGTGCCATTACCAACCTCAAAGTCAGTGGGCACACGACTTCCAGCAGACAAACTAGGTCGGCTTCTTCTGCTGCTCGATCAATGTCTGTCCCGTGGTTCTGCTAGCCACTACGACCTCGAGCAATTGTGTGGCCACCTCGTTTTTGCTCAGTCCGTGATTCCCGTTGGTCGCTTCTTCACCCGTCGCATCCGAGACTTCCTGCGGAGTCTTGCCTTCCTTCCCCGCCGCCAACGTCGTCGCCTTCCTGCCTCTGCCAAGCTTGACATTGCTTGGTGGAACTCATTCCTGCCAACTTTCAATGGCATTTACGTCATTGGTCCTCCTCCTCGTATCAGCTTCGAGGTTTTCACTGATGCCAGCGGCAAGCTTGGTATTGGCGGACATTGGGCAGGCATTGACTCGTTCTTCACTGAGCCAGTACCAGCACGCTATCGTCGGCATCCAATCCATTGGAAGGAGATGCGTGCAGTCCTGCGTGCTGCGGAGATCTGGGGTCACTGCTGGACAGGTTTTGAGGTTGTCTTTCGTATTGATAACGAAGCCATCTCTACCTGCCTACAGTCTGGCTCCATTGATCACCCACCAACTCAGGCTTTGTTTCGTGCATTTGCTCTCCTTGCAGTGCATCACGACTTCACCTTCCGCCCACTGTGGATCCCCACACATGAAAACGCAGTTGCTGACGCCCTCTCTCGCTTCAAGTGGCTCAGTCTTGCTGAGTTGCGTCCTCAGTGGCCGCTCCCAAAATCTGGTACCCGCCCTGCCACAGTCGCTGTCTCCCCCTCTTCCCTCATTGTTTCCCCTTCTTCACACCACCATTCGTAACCTCCCCATCTCCCCCATCCCTCGTTGTCCCTGCCCATCTCTCCTCCCCCCGCCCTTCTTCCTTCCCCTGCTCGCCTTCTCTTTCCCTCGATTTCTGGAGCCTTTGGCGCTTCACCCTGTTTTCGCCCGCCTGTGGCTGCTTCATGGTGAGCTGTTGGTTGTGGGCTGCCTCGGCTCTCCCGCCTTTTCCGGTGGAAGTGCAGCGAGCTCCGTTTTCGGAGTTCAAGCCCAATAAATGATGGCTTGGCTTACAAATCCTCTCTCTCCGGAAGCTCAGGCCAATCCTGAGAGGTCTGAAGAGACCAGCGGGATTGGCAAAGGTGATGCCATCTATCACATGCTCCATCTCTTTTTCGTCTTGCCGGCCTCCACCCCGTCGTGCTTTTGGCTCGGTGACTCCCCCCTCCCTCCCGCACGACCTTAGTCTTCTCCCCCGGCCCTAGTCCTCTCCCCCGCTGTCGTCATAGCTCATTTTTTGTGTCCCACCCACCCACTCCTAGTCTATCTTGCTGTTTTCATGCGCACTCACGTAGCTACAGTTGTTCTGTATCCTGTAGATACATAGGGGGCTGCCTCGGCTTTCCCGCCTTTTCCGGTGGAGTGCAGCGAGCTCCGTTTTCGGAGTTCAAGCCCAATAAATGATGGCTTGGCTTACAAATCCTCTCTCTCCGGAAGCTCAGGCCAATCCGATGTTTGATGGAGTACATACTGTAGCCTTCTGTATGACTGAAACGTAACGCGTAACGGAGGGCTGTTTCTGCTGACAAATCACCTATATATGGTAAGTCTCCTTCCTTAAAAGGGTGATTTGTAAGCCGTTTCAGCCGTTTCAGCCTGTAACGGTCCAAAATTGGTTTCAGTCATACAGAGCGGTACAGTATTCCCAAACGACCACGACCTGATCAAGGTACAGTCGAAGCTGTCATAACCCATAGCCCTCGGTAGAGCGAAAAAGCTATGGGATTTGACAGATTTATGGGTTATCCCAGCCAAAAACCGGTCAAAAACCCCCAAAGATGTATGGGTTAAGGGAGATTATGGGTTATGAGAGCTATGGGTTATGACAGCTTCGACTGTAGTTCACAACCCAAGGATTCCAAAACAACTATCCCAAATGTTGTCAAGACCGCGCAAACGAAGGTAACACCAGGAAAGATAAGGGATATACTGGAGGATGTACAGCCCTACGACGAAACGCCAACCTCGGAGGGTTTCCAGTGAGGATGTTGAGATGAAAGATGCGCAGGAGAAACGTCCCACGCGCAGGAGGATGTACAACCCTACGACGAAACGCCAACCTCGGAGGGTTTCCAGTGAGGATGTTGAGATGAAAGATGCGCAGGAGAAACGTCCCACGCACAGAACTCAACAAGACAACTCACAAGATACAAACCTCAAAGAACAGCAGAAGAATAAGGAAGGAGGCAGTCAGGAGATCGGAAATTCAGGGCACAGTGCACCTTCCCGGAATCGTAGAACGAATTTTGGATTTAAAAATTCCAATGTCCGTTCGGGAGGCTTTGGTCACGTCTAAAGAAATCCGCACAAGCTTGCAGGACGTTAACAAAGTGAAGAACGCGAAAGCAGTTCTTATTGGAGCCCAGTCACCCTTACTTTCGCAAATGGTTTGGCCCAGAACGGACGGCGTGCTTATTCGAGTTGAGTTGGAAATCAACGGTAGACAAGTAACCGCTATCATCGATACTGGCTCACAACTCAACGTGGTTCGGCAGGATGTTGCGGCCTTGGTGCTACATCGCCCTGTGGATATGACACAAACCACGTGCACTGGAATGAACGACGCTAATGGTGGACGCGGACAATTGCGTGGTTACATTAACGAAGTCGAATTCAGGCACGACTCTTGACTCTTATTGGCTCCGTTCTATGCAACTATACTAACTCCAGTGCTTAAGCTTCAACGAACAAATATTTGAATTCATAAACACTACCAAACATGAATCTGTAAGAGTCGACCAGAAAGGTTTTTTGTAGTTGTTAATCAACATCTTGAGCTCCCATGAAGCTCATATTGTATGAATGAATGTCCCAGCACCCGCAAAATTCCTTAGCAAAAGCAGCCGCACTCACAATAGTCAGATCCTGGTAGGTTTCGGTGATCTGTCACACCATGTGACATAGAGTGACACAATGACCGACAAGCAACCGACAGAATATCTTTGCTGGCTCACTCCCAAACACAAATACCCTTGCTATTGTATAGCTGGTGGGCATCAAAGAAATAACATGAACCCCTCGACCCAGCCTCTTGGTCCGATCCGTCCGGGAAATCTAATACAAACATCACCAAACAAAGATCTCGAGACTCGAGCGAGAAACAAGTTTTGTTATTGTGAATCAACATCTTAAGAGCTCAGGAGATTGACATGCACTATATATCCCTCCCCCAAGTGCTAGATTTCCTTAGCAGAAGCAGCCGGGTTCACAAATTCCGCATTTGCTTGCTATCTGTGACACACTGACACTATGTGACAGTGCGTGACCCAGCACGGCGAAAGGCATTCGTGTTCTGCAAGTGTTCTGCCACCTGGGTGACTGAATTGAGATTCATAAGCTCAGAAATTTAAAAGAGAGCAGAGTTGAATTCAAATCACAGTTGTATTAGGCTTCCACGAAGCGTTCACTAACACGCATAAGTTCATAACAGCATCACAGTACAAGTCTATACCCCAGTTCCCGTCGTCAGACAAGAAATCCATTCCCATCAGGATCTCCTTGCACTCTCGAACCTCGTCGTCGTCGTTGATGACAATCCCAGCCTCTCGTTCCGCCGCAACGTTCGGGTATTCAGAGTAGTCTACCGAGGTCGAGTCGGACTGCAACTCGTCGGTTGGAGGCAAAGGAGCGTCGGGGTCTTGCCCATAATGGGGATCTGAAGCGTCAGATACTGGGTCCCCGGGATCACCTGTCCAGTACCCCCGATTAATAGCCTTTTCTTTGCCGAAAATTGCCTGAGGAAATTTGTTTCCTGCCGTGCGGAGTTTATGGCGATTCCATGAAGCGATCGTTTCCTCGAGAGACCGCTGGATTCGGGGTTAAAAAACGACGAAAAGACAGACGCGGTGAATAGGATTCTCCATATCCAGGAGATTGATCTCCTGGAGGTACATGAAAATTTCCCGGAAGAATTCGAGCGTGTCCTTTCGAACGTCGGGCCAATTTCGCTCCATGCGAATATTCTGAGTAGATCTTCAGAGAGATATTAGATACAGTGCAAGATATTCAAGGTTGACACAAGCTGTCGACATCGATAGGATCGTCGATGGATGTCGAGGGGAATAGGGGAGCACCACCGAGCAAGAGAGATGTAAACGCAGCGCTTGAAGCGCTTTGGTTGGCGATGGGTCTCGGCAGACCTTGAAAAGGATGAGAGGAAAACTTGAATAGTGGTTGATACTACGCACCATTCAAAGTCTTGGAAAGTCACCTCTCCCGCCTCGCGATAAGGTTTGAGCAGGGAGTGAGCTCCGCGTGATATAGATACCTTCGAGAGGCTGCGCCATTTGTGCATGCTGATGCGATTTTTGAAGGCGGAGGTATAATAATAATAATAAAGTTCCGTTTTTATAGTAACTGCACGCCGTTTACGGCGTATGATGCTACTCCAAACATGAGATTTCTACTATTGATTGTATATAGGTGGGAGTGGTTTTCGTGGGTTTAGTGAGAGTAATCCCGGGGGTGAGGGCGAGCAGGAAAATTGAATATACATGAGGGTGGGAAGGCAAGAGGAGGGAGCAGGGATTGGCATTGAGAGAGTTATTCCGCACGGAAGAACGGCCCCGATGCATGGTGCTCGGCTGCGATGCGACGAAGAATCGACTGAGTGGATCGGTGCTGCCCGCCGCATCCCCGGAGGGCGCATTTGAGCACACCCATCAACGCTTCAGCACAGCCTCATTCATCACCATTTGGTGTCGGCTCTGACAAGAGGGGGAGCAAGCTCCCCAATTACAGAATTTAGAGGAGCCCTGTATTATGTACTTAAAGTTGTTTTAGCGTGAAACGCGGCTGTGAAAGATACTTACTTACAGTGGCGGCAAAAATCTGATGTCACCCCCCAAAAAAGGAAATTCTCATCAAGCCCAGTTCCAACGTAACGGTCACGTGCTCCAAATTCTTTTTTGTGCGATTTGGATTCAAGTCCTTGTTTGTCACGTCCAACCGCACGATGACCGTCCCTCCCTGGGCTTCTCATCATATTCTTCGTTGTCACCACTCCACTGTATTCGGTCCGACTCTGGGAGGCTGTGGAGCCGAGGTGCACAGTCGCGCGTTTATCTTTCAATCCACTTGGTTCGGCACCCGCAGCGGCGTGGCAGCGGCAGTGGTTCCACTACACGACCAGTATTTCACTCTCCCAAAAGATTGGAAGAGATGCGGCTGCCAAACGCAGGGTGTTGGATGTGCAGTTTGGTACGGATTTTTCTTCACTATCTTTCTCTCTCTCTTTTTGCCTCATGCTCGCATTTCCAGTGGCAACCCACTTGGATTGCGGGTCCTGGACAGCTCCCCATTCTGTTCCATACATCACCAACTTGGCACTTGCTTCTTTCATCCCAGTGCTGTCGAAGCGTCCGATTTGGCGGCGCCTGACTCTACAACCCTGCCCCAGCAAGGCGAGGACACAGTTGCCTTACGAGATGCCGGGTGAATGTGTCTCGTGGGATGAAGGTGGATAACTCTCACAATGACATGAATTATTCAGGCTGCGATGGACTGCAAGCTGGGCCCACTTGAGCTGGCCTTACCATGAATCTACACGTCAGTTCCCACCGATCTCCCGGCTTGCCGCTCTTATTGTCTAGCCGTAGCGTCTAATGCTTTACTTGATTTACGCTCCAACGTCCTCCAACGCCGATTACATGCTACCCGGTCGGTGGTAACATCGCCCACGATTCGCCTGGTTGGGTCCGCCCGTGATCCCGGCTTCCACCCCACCACTTCAAGCGGTTGAGTCGGACCTGGCTCTCTGTATCAGAAGCAAATGGACTGCCGGGAATACAGCTTCTCGTTTTCAATTTAGGCTCATGTACTATGTCTGTGGCGTTTTTTCAATGTCTTGCGGGTAGATGGAGAAGGACCGCCAATGATGGCAATCTAAGCCCATCACAACCTGGCTTCGCAGTAGGCAGCCGCTTTACAACACCGTGTCAATTTCCCCAGGTCGCTTGAAAAGTTCCTGTTTTCTCGGGCTCACCTGCAGCTTTAGCCACCATATGCGCACCATTCTTGAGGGCATAATCACCCCATCTACCAAATCTTACGCGTCCGGGTTCTCTTGCGTCTTGCTCAGATACCCAGCGACCTGGCGGAGCGACCTAGGCCGCGGCCGCCGCTTCGCACAAACTCGCTAATACAGTGGTGGCAAATAGAAATTGCCGTGGCTTTTTGGCCAAAATCTTGCTGTATACTTCACCGAATGACCTGAAATAAAATGTAGAGATAAATATATGATACTACTGTACCACTTAGAACACTCAGCTATATATTATGCCCTAACAATGCATCAATAACAGGACAGTTTCTGATTATTGCCATATCTGGAAAAGCTCAATGTATCCTCAGCAAAAAAGTGTCATAATAGGATGAAAGTACTTGAAAAACAATGCTAGTTATCACTTTGATTGACTGGAATTGAACCTCATTTGAGCTCGTAACGGCTGCTTGAAGTTGGTCCTTTTAGCTATTTTCTCTGCATTTTCAGCTATTTTGTGTGAAAATAGCCAACTTTGAGCGGCTGCTGTGAGCCCAAATGAGGGTCAATTCCATTCAACCAAAGTGGAAACTAGGAGTGTTTTTCAAGTACTTTCATCCTATTATGACACCTTTTCGCTGAACCCTCATTGTGTTTTTCCGAATATGGCAAAAATCGGAAATCATCCTATGATTGATGCATTCTCAGGGCATAATATATTGCTGAGTGTTCCAAGAGGTACAGAGGTATCACATACCCATCTCTACATTTTATTTGAGGTCATTCGGTGAAGTATACAGCCAGATTTTCACCGAAAAGCCACGGCAATTTCTATTTGCCACCACTGTATATGTACATCCATATAGACGTTCTACACTGTTTCGAGGTCGAATGGTGATGACGGCATAATGTTAACTTTTGATGCCGTTCCCTGCCAAAAAAAAGGAACCGTGATGTGTTGCTTGGCACGCTCTTGGCACTGTAATAAAAACCATCTGATTTTATTTGTTGAACCCACCGAGGTCGAATGTTCTACCTCATTCAGCCTTTCCTGTACATCACCTTTCTTTGTCCCCTAGCCGAAGCTGATCAGGCAGCGGATCAGAGAGCAGACCGCTGAAACGGAGATAGACACACACACACGCCAAAGAAAGAAAAAAAAAACGTTCGTGAGTCTATGGATACACAGCGGCGCCAGACATGACTATTTATTACTTATTCCCGGTGGCAAACCCTGTCATAATGGCTCTGAGCTCTGTGACGATCGAGGCTTTGAGGTCGGCCACGTTGGAAGCCGTCTGGGCTTTGAGCTCTGCCATGGAAGCCGTCTGGGCTTTGAGCTCTGCCACGTTGGAAGCCGTCTGGGCTTTAAGGTCTGCCATGTCCTTCGCCAGCGTTGCCACATCCTGTTTAAGCGAAACTACGTCCTGTTTGGAAGCTGTCTGTGCTGTGAGTTTGGTTACATTGATCTCGAGTCCGACGATTCGTTTGGACATAGGGTCAGTCTGTTCTGGAACCTGGTTTTAAGCTGTAGCATTGATCTGAAGACGAACGACCAACGACTGTACCTAGAGTAGAAAATGGGTTCGTTAGTTAGCAATGGGTCTCGAGCACAGGACATACATCATCTCTTCGCCACGAGCAGAGCCAGTTCTTGATACAGATGGTCGGCCGACAATACCAATAGTAAAATAATGTGCTCACTCGGACGATATATTGGGGATTTCAGAGAGCGGAGGGACGATGACATGAGGTTCCTCCCTGGCAGCGACCTATCAGGCGCGGAGCGAATGGCTGGCGGAATCATCATCACCCTTCAACGACCACGCTGGCCGATTAATTTAATGAGTTGGAGCATTCCAAAAGCAGAATGGTACGAACAAGGACTTGTCAGAACCGTGGCCAGACTTGCCAGAGAACGATACTTGTAATTGCTGAGCCATCGAGGAGGGAGATGCTGGTTTCTTGGAGAAGAGGTGGGGGGCGAGCTTACGGACCGACCACGACATTGTGGATGTTAAAAGCAAGGCTGTGACCAGACGGAGGAGACGTGTCATCCACACGTGTAACACGTGGAGTCGCATTAATTTGATTTGTAAATTTAAAACTTTAAACTTAGACCTGCCAACGTTCGTTTCCCGCAGCCACTGAGGTTCGTACTATTCTGCGCTTTCGAGCTCCTACAGAAAGCTGCGCCCCCGGTTCTGGTAAAGAACCTTGAGTGGAGGGTATTTGGAACTTACTCGGAAGACGGAGAAACAGGAAGCTTAAGCTTGCAGCAGGCACTTAGTACTACTGTAGGCACAGAAGCTTCTTCACTCGAACTGTCAGTGAGCTGTCCCGAGAAAAGTCCGAAGGGCAACCCCGCCAACGGGCTTCCATGTAGTGCTGCCGGGAGCTGGAGTTAGCTCCGAGCTGAGTTCAGCTCCAACTCGACCCGTTACCATAAACGGCACCTCGAGGTGATGCCAGCTCGCCTCGCCTCCGCTCCCAAAACAGGCACCGTGACATTTTTGACAGCGTCACTGAGTGACTGACGCGTCTACCACACTCCTCCTCCTCCCGCTCACCGACCAGCGCATCCTGGCGCAAACCAATCCTCCTATGCCTCACCTCAACCTCGCTTGGCATCGACGTCACCGGCTGACTGCCCCGCAGGACGCGAAACGCCCCACAAAGCTGGAAATATGACGCAAAGGTGGCGCGTCGGGACAGTGCATGGCGCACTCAGGGTCCAAGGTACGTGCAATAGATACCTCTAAAATGTCATATATATTGCCCCAATTATACTCCATTACAACTCTCCCTCTTGTGTGAACCCCCATGGCCTCGCCATCCTGCCAATGCGGTAACCCGCAGGCATGCACTTGCTACATCCAACCCCCGCGTCAAAACAACTTCACGATGAATTCGTACCCAACCCCCAACGTCTTTGGCTCATGGCCTGGCTCTCAGGTGTCCCCTATGTCTCTCCCGCCTCCGGCTTTCATCCCCGGATCGCCGTATCCTCCACCACCACCTCACGCCGCTTTCGGCCAGGCTTACGCCTTTCAAAATTCATACCCTGCTTCATTCAACACCGTGATACCACTCCCTTCGTCTACGGAACCTCGTGCCCCATTTATCGACGCGACTAATACGATTAATGCCGACGTCGCTCCGACACAGCGCAAGAAGAAACGCAAAGCTAATCCCAATGCTAACTCGGCAACTACTTCCCGTACCCGGCGCCGCGTTGACTCTAATTCAACCTCCGAACCCGCGGTATATGGGGTGGGTCCGTCTGGTGCAAACATGGCGGCAGCAGCCGCAGCGTCTGAATCTGTTTCCCATCCCGCGATCCCTCACGCAAACTTTGGCTCTCTGATCAACAAATCTTCGGCGTCTGCAGACGATGCGACGGATGTTTGGTATTTCGTTCGAGGTGTCCACGGCCCTTCTGCGCCAACTGTCGCACCAGAACCTACCGAAATGAAGGTAGATCGCCCGGATAAAAAGGTCTTTTCTCATTTATCATGCCGCCTCTGTCCGTGAGTGTTCCATTGTATTTTATTCGTGTACCTATTCAAGCTAAACCCTTCTTTCGTTAGATTTCCAAAATGGAAGGCATGGAAGAATGGTCCTGGACAAACCAAGACCATCCGAAATCATCTTGAGAGAGAACATGGTAAAGTTTGGAAGGATATGGTCATCTTGAAGGGGCTCAAGAATTGGGATATTCTCGCAAAGGCGCCGAAGACTCCGGGAGAGCGAGAGGAATTTTCTATTCCCGGATTCTACGAACGATTGGTTAAGTGGATCGCTGTTGATGATCAGGTTGGTGCTATCTCATCATTGTTTCTTGCGATTCTGATATATTTGGTTAGTCTCTGGACGTGGTGGATTGTCCCGAACTCCGTGATCTCCTCCTCTTTATTGGGGCTCAATTGGAGGACAAGGACATTCCTCATCGCACGAAGTTATCAGAATTGATTGTCAAACGGTTCCAGGCCGAATATCAGTTAATGATTCATGAAATACAGGTATGTCATGTTATATTCTAACGATTCACCCTCTAATTATATGCGCAGAACTCGCTTGGGCGACAGTCTTACACCCAGCATGTGTGGAGTCGCGAAAATCTTGACTCGCATTTGGGGATTACCGCGCACTACATCGTCCGAGACGCGAATGGGCACCTTGTACTTAAAACTCGACTCGTTGCTTTTCGTCGATTGGATGGGAGACATACCGGTCAAAATATCGCCAAAATCTTTGTACAAGTTTTGAAGGAGATTGGTTGTTTGCACAAAGTAAGTCACATAGAGTTGTGAATTGAACGGCCTGCTGATGATCACTCAGGTCGGAATGATTACATGCGACAATGCTAGCAACAATAACACATGCATGGTGTATATTGCGCAGGAGCTCGCCGTACTCGGAATTCCTTTCGATGCGGAAGGGAACAGAATTCGGTGAGTTTTGATGATTTATTCCCGAGTCTGAGGGCTAACCGTGTTCAGCTGTTTTCCGCATGTCGTCAATATTGCTGTCAAAGCCGCTCTCGCAACACTTCCCGAATTACCTGCTTATCAAGATGGTGTCGATTCGGACAACTACGGCACGCCGATTCCCGAGGCACTGAAGCAGGATGTCGGGTATTGGGAGGCGCTAAGAAAAAATCCAGTCAAACAAACTCGGACACTCGTTACATCGTGCCGAGCGTCTGGTCAACGACGGGATAATTTTAAGGAGACGATCGAACGTGGCAACGAGGAGGGCGGCTTCGGCGAACCCGCCTTGAAGCTGCGCGTCATACAGCTCTTGCAAGATGTCGACACGCGTTGGTCGGCTACGTTCTTGATGATAGACCGGTATCTTGAGCAAGATTTGGTTTGTTCTATTGTTTTTTTCTTGCTGGTAGGGATTGAATTTGACTTGCAATTTCGTTCAGGCTGTTGAGGCATTTCTCGACGACCCAATGCAAGTCGAGATTTCAGATGACCGACTCGATCCGATCGCCAAGACTGTGCTCGTCGACATTCGGCGCTTTTTACAGGTCCCACATCTTGTCCAGGAGATAGTATCTGCGGAGAAAGCGCCTACCCTGTCCTATGTGCTCCCACTCTATGAGCAGCTCATTGCCGCACTCAAGCTTCTTGCTCGAGAGCTCCCGAAAATCAGTCTCGGTATTAACGCCGCTGTCGATAAATTCACCGAATACCTCGGGATGTCTCGGCGCACTCGAATTTACGCGCTGGCCATGGGTAAACACTTCGCTCTTCTTCACCTCATTCGCTTCAACCACTCATATTATTTCTCAGTTTTAAATCCGACAACAAAACTTCAATGGCTCAGGGATAACTGGTCCCCGTCAGATGCGGAGGAAGCCAGAACTTGGATACGTGCAGCAGTGCGTCCCAAATCTTCCCATTATTGCACTACTGACAAACTACCAAGATGCTGGAGTACCGCCGAGAGTTCCGCACTAACCAGAACTCTGCAAGCACTGCCCAGATTCCTTTAACTGCCAGTCGCCGCGCTGTTCACACGCCGTCCTCGTCCCACGCCGCTCGTGCACAGATATCTGGTTTTGCAAAACTGGGTGCTCTTGTAAAAGAGCTCTCTGCTTCCGACATTGAATCTCCACCAAGCAGTCAAGATTCACAGCCGCTTTCGGAGGAAGAGCAAGCCGAGGCGGAGCGCCGGGCGGCTGCCGAAGATGAGCAGATTGTCGACACGGAGCTGAATGAATATGAGAGGGAGGGCCTTCTGGGTGGATCGGATCCAGAATATGAGGACCTCGACCTGCTTCGCTACTGGGAGGTGAGTTTCGAGTATTCTTTGTGATTGTGTTGGTTTCTAAATTGTTACAGGCTCGCCAGTATCGGTTCCGGCACCTATTTCGCGTGGCGGTCGATGTATTGCCTGTTCAGGCTTCAGCGGTACCATGCGAGCGTGTTTTCTCTTCGAGCAAGGACACAGATGCCTCCCTACGCAACAGTCTCTCCCCCGAGATGATGGAAATGCTCCAGATTCTCAAATTTATTTATCGACAGGATCGCATCAAATTTTGCGACGAGTTAGTCGTAACCGAGGAAGATCTGTCTGTTGTTGATATTGACCCTGATGTAGCAGAAAGGTTGATTGCGGCAGGGCGTACTCAAGAGCTTAAGGATCTTATAGAATCTTCCTGGGCTTCGCCCGTTTGGTTTTACGTTGTATTCACTTGTATGATCATTGTGCTTTGTATTGTTCCATAATTTACTCATAAACTGTATAGTCTTTTATTGTCCATATGTTTATTATACTTTTTGGAGAATTGTACCACATTTTTGAGGTGCATACGAGGTCAAAACAATGCAATGTAGCTCGAAACGAGGAGACGGGGGACCGTGGGACGGAAACTTCCGTTTATGGATGTCAGCTCCAAGCTGCCTCGGCCCAACTCCGAGCTCGAGCGAGCTGATGGGCAATCACCTCGAGCTCAGCTCCAACTCAGCTCCCGGCAGCACTACTTCCATGATAAGAAATTTCCTAATTTGGACGGGGGGAGGCTTGGAACCTAGCCCACTTTCCGGACAAAAATCGGCCAAAACCTAGGTCCCAACCGGACAAAAATTCGACCTCGGGGTGCGGATAGCTAGGTTCCCGTCCGGACAAAATGTCGCTGAACCGGGCGGATTGGGTCTGCCGAAATTGACGGCAGATCACTCTCTGCATCGAAATTGAAGGTTACGGAGAAAATTTTGTGTTTTTGGCCCCGTGGGAACAGAAATTGCCTCTGTTTGGAGTGTTACGTCATCGAGAGCTAGGTCCTGTCCGGACAAAAATCGAAATTTTCAGCCCAAAAACGTCCGGACAAAATTTGGCACATTGGCCGAGGTCGGGACCTAGCCTCCAAAGGGATTATCAGGGGTCCTGGAGGGGGGTCCCTCGGGCTCGCTCGCAATAAGGGAACCCCGCCATTCCAAGGGTGATGGCAAATCGGTCAGAATTCCCACGCTCTTTATCGATCTCCGAGGGGAAATCCCTCGGCCGGGAAAACGCGTTTTCGGCATCTGGAAAGCCCTCGAAATGACCGATTTTTGCTTTGGGGGGCAACCCCGATGTCAGAATTCCCACGCTCTTCATCCGAAATTATCGATCTCCGAGGGGAAATCCCTCGGCCGGGAAAAGGCGTTTTCGGCATCTGGAAAGCCCTCGAAATGACCGATTTTCGCGTAACACCCCGCGAACAGTTGGTCGAAACGCTAGTACTAGTAGTAGTACTACACTGTACTACAGTATGCCAGGTGGTATCACGCTGCCGCGCACGTGATGACGCGCGTCATGCAACCTTCTTCTCCACCACCACGTCCACCACTGGTTGAGACTGCCACGGTTCCGGCGTCGCAAGCCCAAGCGTGCGCATTGCTTGCTTCATTCTGTCCTCAGCCTCTTACACCCATGCCCCGCCAGGGCTGCTCCAGAAGCTGATGTGGCCGAGGTAAAGAGGCAAAACCGGGTTACCCACACACGTAGCTGCAGTGCACCAATGTCATTTTCCCCCATCCAATGGATCAGTGGATTAGGCGGATATCCTAGAGCCAAGGTAAGCTTGATCCAGTACTCACTGCATGCGGTCCGTCATTGACAACAACTTCGCAATGCAGGCAGTTCGTCCCCTTGAAAGCGATGAAGAGAGGCCCCGGAACAAATCTGCTGCCCCCGACTTTGACGTGACTGCTGCATATGCTGAGTGCCGCTATAAAGCGGGATACATCACATTCGGAGACATTCATGGACTTGGAGTGCCGCCCGATACTCCGAAAAAAACGCGATAAAGATAACGTTCGTTTTCACGAGGAGCCATAGGTTAAGTAGGTATCTTTCTTGCGTTATAGACACTACACCTACCACTTTTGCTTTGCACAAATATCAATTTACTTTGTCAAACTCAGGTCAAACTGTCTCGCCGAGCGACAAGCTGAGGCATTTGTAGGTGGGGCCACATGATACCTACTCCCATGGGCCTTGTACAGTACTAGTTTGGTGTCTCGGTGCCTAGGCAGCCATCTAAACAGCGGATTTGAAAACACTGTTTGAATAGGCAGCAGACTACACGGCTATCCCGCCCGACACCGGAATTTGATAGGGATTGACACCTACAGGAATCCAATGATTTTTCACTCGGCTTTCAATCAATCGCATACATGATTCAAATGAATGTACGCCTCACTGGAATCCAATGGGCTTGCTGTAAGTTTTGTCTGGAGACTCCAAAGGCTCAATTTGCCTCTATAAGCGAGCTATGATGGAGGCTTTTTTGAACATGATGCGCTTTAAGCACTTCATATATAAGACTGTCTATATGCCCGTACATACTCAAAAGGTTTACGACCGATTTTCCCTCCCCCTTAGATCTAGAATGATTATATGTCGCCCGCCTTGCCGCCAACTGCACTTGCATCAGTTTTCAAGCGCCTGCAAAAGCCGTGTTATCATTTGATTATCATGAGGAATAACATATTGGTGTGCAGCACAAACGGCGGAGCAATTCGAGACCAGCGGGGAAACACTGACATTGTTGAGTTCGCTGAGTTGTCGCTGAGACCAAAAGCAACGCGAGAAATTAATTAAGTCATTCAAACTCCCACGGTAACCAAACAACCGCACTTGCCACGTAGATGTCGTAACTTTCTTTCTGCCTTTTCCCCCCACTCCTTTGCCTTCTCTTTCGCTCAATCCCTCTCCTTCCGCCTCAAGTCGTCGGACGGAGTCTTTGGCTCAAGTCAATATCATATCTGTATATGTGGCCTGGCCGAGGCCCGGGGGTGCATCGAGGCTTCAAGACTTGGAGGAAGACCTTTCAGCGCAAGTCCCTATTCAGTCGTCTCTAGTCGTCTGTCCTCCTCTCCTGAATAGGTGACTTGTGCATGTCGTCGTTCTTGCCTTTTTCTTTTCTTAATGAACAAATATCCGAGAGCAGCGGGATTGGCAAAGGTGATCCCATCTATCACATGCTCCATCTCTTTTTCGTCTCGCCGGCCTCCACCCCGTCGTGCTTTTGGCTCGGTGACTCCCCTCCTCCCTCCTGTGCGACCTTAGTCTTCTCCCCGGGCCCTAGTCTTTTCCCCCCGTCGTCGTCATAGCTCATATTTGTGTCCCACCCACCCACTCCTAGTCTATCTTGCTATTTTCATGCGCACTCACGTAGCTACAGTTGTTCTGTATCCTGTAGATACGTAGGGGGCTGCCATGGCTCTCCCGCCTTCGCGGTGGAGTGTAGCGAGCTCCGTTTTCGGAGTTCAAGCCCAATAAATGATGGCTTGGCTTAGAAATCCTCTCTCTCCGGAAGCTCAGGCCAATCCTTGAGCCCGGAGAGGAGATCACAACAGACTACGGAAGGTGAGCGACGAGATTGAGTCTCAGTCAGAGTACGTTGACTAGCAGTAGAGATTTTAGGCCGTCTCCCTGCTTATGCTTACACTGCACGCATCAACAAACCTGCCGCGTCTGGAACTCGTGGACCTAGACTACTTCCAAAGCCCGTTCATGAGTATTCGAATCGAGGGGGAAGAAATTGAAGGCAATCTTATAAGTCTTCTTCCATATGTCAAAATAGGGAACAAGCACCTGGACGTTTTGTCTTTTCTGGCTTGTCAGCAGAAAGGGGACCCCTCACACTCCAATTCCAATTAGAAAGTGATCGTTCAAATATGGAAACAGCCAGTGCACATAGTACTCCTCTCAATATCTCATAGATGTGTTTATGGCGGTCAAAGTGATGTTTTAATCAAAACCCAATATATCACGGTTTTGCGCGTATATAGTGCGAGTTGGTGGAAAAATATCCCAGGTGGGGAGAAACCGATATCTGAGGTGAAGTGAGATATACAGTAGAAAGTTGGAGGTCAGATATATATAAAGTTGAAGTTTGGATATATATCTCGGAGACAAAATATATAGGAAGTGAGACTCACAAAGAAAATATATCGCAACTTGGGCAAGATATAGAAAGTGAGGCGTCTCGGGAAGATATTGTCGATATCCTCGTCTGGAGGCTGTGCTAACCCTAATGATCGCTGTCCTTAATGGTCCATGTCCTGTCCTCCGTGTCACAAATCACCGGCGCAGGTAGTAGGATCGGTCGGTGAAGGGACGTGGCAACCACTCGATGAATTCCGCCGCATCAGTGACGTCCGAATCGGGGAATTTGATGGGGGCGGTGTTGCTCGCCAACATCACGGCATAATTCAACACACACTCAACATTTGCTCAACATGAACTTAACGTGAACCACAACTGTGTTTTCTCGATTTACCGGCTCAACAAGTTAGCTCGAGAGTGTCAAGAGTCCTGGTAGTCTCAGCGCCAGCCTGCCACGACATCCCAATTCGGGAACCCTGTCGTGACAGTCTGGGACGTAACGCGTCACTTAAGGTGTTCGTTCACTATACCACTTATGGGGTATGACAGAGTGGACTGTAATGTGAATTTTCTATCTAGATCGTCATTATATATATTGCCTTTCTCTGGATAAACTCCATCGATTTTCTATGCTCGAGTCCATCTTCCTCTTCAGAGAGAAAGGCTGTATTCATGTCCTTCAACCGTCTGCTACATAGATATCCAAGCAATCTCCGTCTCCTTGTCCTCCACGATAACACTTGCTTCGGGTTGCATAACAACTCTCAGCCACTGTAGATCAGTTTTTCAATGCAAATCTACATCTATGATCTCGCACGGTACAAATGTAGATTTTTAAAAGTACAACATGTACAGAGGCGATCGTTACCCTACAACTGTTTTGGATATTTTATACGGGTTTTGATCGAGTGGTGCTTGCTCGTTTGTGCTTACCATTATTTCAAGGCTCGAGGTTGTCAGAGGATAAGCTATGATAGAGGGAGAGTCGGGAAGACCTGACGTGACCGTGACCCGCCACTTTCGTGCCTAGGCCCTACTCCCGACCACGTCCTCGACTCTCCCCAGCAAATTGTAAGTTCTTCTCGGATCTTCAAAGCAGCCCCTCCGAATCTCACCAAACTTGGCACTTCTGTCTTTCAGCCTGCCGACGTGGGTCTCAATCGTGTCTTCAAACATCATATCAAGCAGGCATACCTCAATTGGATGGTTGTTTGCCATTCGGAGCCACTCAAGAACGGTTTGACGCCAGAACAGGTTAAATTCTCAACATCTGTTCCGGTCCTCCGCGACGCCTCAGTGAAACCGATTGTAGAGTTGTATGAGTGGGGGCAGACACTACCCGGTTGGGACTTAATCAGGCGGGCAAGTGCTTGATTGATACATCTGCAACCGACTCAGAGCTCACTCGTTGTGTGCAGTCTTGGGAAAAACTTGAATGCACTGTCGGTGAATTCAATCTCGGAGAAGAATGTCTCAAATCCAAGAAAACTAAGGCGGCATACCGCGAATACTTACTAAAACATCCAGACTTCCGCAAGGAGATTGAAGATAAAATTGGCCAAGTTCTCGACGTTGATGAAGAAGGTGTTGCCGCGGCGGCAGTTACAGAGGAAGCCGAGGTAGCAGCCATGGGAGAAGACGACGTATTCACGCGGGATGATCAGGACTCTACCGAGATTCCGCTACACTCTGTCGTGCATGCCGCCCTTCAAATTGATGTCCCTCCGGAAAAGTTGCCAAACACAAGCAAATTCTGTGTTTCATTGGAGACGGTGGGCACGGATGGGAGCGGTACCTTGAAAGCGAACGGAGAGATGGAGAACATCTGGGCATATAATGATAACGGGCAGCCCTGGAGTGAGGGTAATCTAGCGGACGAAACATTCTAAAAGTTGTAGCGAATTGACACTTTTTTTGGCCCTTTTTTGAAGCCCAAAAAGTCTGGAAAAATGAATCTTTATGAAAATGCGTTTCCATCCAAGCAATGGTCGGCGCCTTATGCGTTACGCAGCAGAAAGTAGGCAACATTTTGTGGGGTGCGTTATGCGTTACGTTGCTACCATACACGTCGGTACAGTATTTGTGAGACAGGTGTTGTTTGATAAAAATCTTCTCTTTCGGAAACAAGGCCACACAGACGCTTTTGGCTGATCACGTGTTCTAGTGATCCTGCCGCTGATATAAAACCTGTTTTTTCGATTTGTACGTTGTTGACATCGACTCTTCGACTTGAACCACCACACCTTATCCCGCCAGCAAAACAAATGGCTCCCAAAGTTGGCATACAAATTAACTCCGTTTCTGCCCTCTCATTCTCTCGCTCAGCCCGCATCCACCACCGGAAACTTGAAGTCCTCCACCGCAGGCGAGGCCCCCGCCAAGGCGCGTGCTCTTGGTATCAGACTTGACGCGGCACTGACAATATTTCTAGACGAAGGGGGGCAAGGCTGCCAAAAAGACCGTGACTAAGAAGTCGGCGGCGCCTACAGCTGACGGCGAGAAAAAGAAGCGCAAGAAGGCGCGCAAGGAGACTTACACCTCCTACATTTACAAGGGTGCGTCTTGGGTTGGCGCTGCCACCTGTTTAATAGCAGTGTTGACGGAGAGCGTCACAGTCCTGAAGCAGGTCCACCCCGACACCGGTATCTCGAGCAAGGCCATGGCCATCCTCAACTCCTTCGTCAACGATATCTTCGACCGTATCGCGTCGGAGGCATCCAGTGCGTCGTCCATCACATCCCGACCTTCGCCCACTGACTTCATCGCAGAGCTTGCACAGTACTCGAAGAAGTCGACGATCTCGTCGCGGGAAATCGAGACGAGTGTCCGCCTTATCCTGCCTGGTGAGCTCGCCAAGCATGCCATCAGTGAGGGTGAGTGGTTTGTTTTTGCAAATCCCTTTTTAGTCTCCCGTTCATTCTGGCGCGTTGTCCAGGCACCAAATCTGTCACGAAGTTCTCGTCCGCGACGACCACCAAATAGTTGTGTCGCGTCGTCGTTGTCTCCCTCCAGTTCATCCTATTTTTACGCAGTTCATACATCCATTGAGCTTGAGGAATGCATTTAGATTCGTGTTCCTGAAGAATAGATACAGTGACGGAAAAATACTATTTGCCTTTTCGCGCCGAGTCCAAGCACCGTATGAGATCATCATCATCGTTCAACGTCACATGCATCATCATTAGAAGGCCCCCGGTCACTACGGTACCGGTTATCACAAGAGATGCCGAAGATGCTTATCGGCGACTGACAGCAACTTGAACTGACCCTAACTGACCACACCATGATCGGGATAAACAACTCGCGACACGACACACCAAATTGGGATGTGTGATACATAAGATCAAAGCCGACACAAGTGGATCAAACTGATTCTCAAGCGGCACATGTTTACGTCACTGCCCATTCTGCATCCTCGGCAATGAAATTCGGCTTTAACTAATCAAACTCGGAATCAACTTAAGAACCCCGGCCCGAAACATTGAAAATATTCCCGAGTGGGCCTCCATATTAGGTATTTACATCAACGACACATCTGCTGAAGATGTGCCGTGTGTCGGTTCTGATGCATTACGGCACGACTTGTGTCGTGTCGGCTGTTGTATATCCTCAACTATGATGCACTATGATGCTGGACAGAGCTTGGGTGAGCCAGAGAGACTGAAGCATCGTAGAGCAAGCCAGAGAGCGGTCTTCCTTGGAGCTAAGTCCAAATTTGGGGAGGGGGGGTCGTGGGACAGGTGTTGTCGATAAGCATTTTCGGCACCTCTTGGGTTATCAGGGCGCGGTAACCAACAGACTTCGTAATGAGTTATCGAGTGAAGAAGTCTGTGCAAGAGACTAGGGCTGCTCAATTCTTTATAGCTCGTCCGTCCCGAGGATCCCTGCTACTTCACCAAAATGCCTGTCTGCGAAAATTTCGAATTCGGATAAGGTAGGCGTCGCTCGGATCCGGCACCCTTATATAAGCATTAACGTTTGCACAGCCACACGCCAAATCCTGAGGATTCGAGAAATTTAACGTGCTTTTCCACTAATTTTGAAGGCTGTGAGGCATAATGAAAAAAAAAAATTCAGACGCGGGCAATTGCTGGGGTCCAGAGCAGCATGCTTATTAGGTGTTGTTTGTTGGTATCAAATACGATCTTTGAGTCGTTCTGCACATTCTCGCATAGTAAGACAACACAATGCTGGTGTACACTGTAGTGAATATCTCGTTGCTGTATGCCGGCTTGACGTATACACGCTCCCCTCAGCTTGACAGGTGGGCGTAACTTCTGTGACGTACGTATTTTCTTTCCGGTCTTCTGGGGCAGCGAGGGGGTTCCCACGATCCATCATTGATGTGACAGATTATTCCCACTTCCCACCAAAGTCGAGGAAATATGGAACTGCCCATAAGATATTCAGCGTGTATGCAGCCCCTGGAGCTCGTGCTCATATAATCCTGTATATTGAGAGGAATGATTGTAATAGAGCCGGATTTTTTGATTTTTGCCTCGCTATGTTCATCAAAAGTGCAAATCATACTCGATGAACAAAATTCAAAAAAGTGGCTCTATTAGGTCGATTATCTGACCAAAAGTCGCGTCAGGGACCAAACTTGGACGCGTGAATCGGGTCAAACACAACTTTATGGGCCGAAAAAGATTTAGTGATGTATACCTAATTTGGGTGTGATATTACGCGTGACACGTCAGCATGGACGCGCCCAGCGCATAATTTTTGTCCCAAGATGGCATTCAAAGATATTAATGCTTTTCAAATGCTCTACAGGACCAACCAATGTCCCTACATCCAGCACTTAGCTAAATCGGAGTGAAAGTACTGAGCCATCAAAATCCCCGGATCCAAGTTGGTTGCCGGGTGATTGATGGCCCATCATAAACCCGTCGCTGCCCACCACCATCTTCTCTTTTGTCGTGGTGTGAAGTGAGATTGATGAGAATTTCCAAATGTAGTAAGCACTCCTGATTACATAGGAAAGGACCCCGGTTTATCCCTTTGAAGGCCAGATCCCGAATCGGCCAAAACCCCCAATTTTTGTCCGAACCAGTTTTGGGGCGGATTGGCAGTTTTTTGTCCGAACCGGAGGTAGCCTGTGGTGCCGTAAGCTTCCAGAAGCGGTGATTTTCTGCTTTCCCCCATCAAAAATGCTCAATTTTTCTTCCCGAGCTGTTTTTTTGCGCTCTTTCAACCAAATCTAGCCATTTTCTCGATGAGTTCCAAGAAATTCGCTTTTCCCTAGACTTTCGGCTTGTCCTCGGCGGAGTCAACTCTCTGCGACAGCGGAATTTTTGTCCGAACCGGATCTAGCTACCTCGGCGGGAGGAGGAGGAGCGAGCGCGGCGCGGAGCGCCGCGCGAGCGACGACGACGACCACAGAGGTGATATGCTAGAGAGCTACCTCGGCTCCGTCCCCCCAAAATTTGTCCGAACGGCATCTAGGCTTCGCGGCCCCTCCCCACCAAAATTTGTCCGAACCGGGATCTGGCATTTGGGTGGATAAACCGGGGTCCTCATAGGAACCAGGCGGGACTTTGATTGGAGTCATTTTGCGTCCGCATCTGGGAACTCTGTTGGAACTAGCAAGTACTCAAGCGCTGGGGATGTATTATACTCGCGCGGTCCACAGGCTGAACAGCGAGTTTACGGAAGACAGACAATAGAGAGTTTGTGCGGAGCGACCACGCTCGACAGGCATGTGCAGCCGGGCCGCTCCGCTAAATGCACTTTTTGACTGCTCTGTATGCTACAGCTCGAGATCTGGTATCCTCTGCGCTGTATCGGCCTGAGCCACCTGAAATTTGGTCAAGTTATGTTTCCTGGTGCGCCAGCGAGCCGCAAAAGCCTATGACCCAAGCACAGAGAATCAAATGGGCAACAAAAGGCCGCAAAAATGGGCATGGATTCTACCTAGTCTCTCGTAGACAGACGCTCTATATGAACGCTCGTGCCTCGCTATATAGAGTCTGTTACTTACCGCGGGGGTCCGATTGCAGTAGACGGCTATTACATAATCCGTCAAACTCGGCCAAGGCCGAAAACGACCATTGGGCGCGTTCCCGTTGCAGCAAACACATATGCAGGGTGGGGTAGGTATTGAACACACTCCAAGTGATCATCTACATTTTTTTTTGATTTTATTTTGAAGGTTTGACGAAGGAGTTCGAACCTTTGCCAGTTGGGTTTCGGCCGATCGGCCGAGACAGCTGCGCGAGCCTGACTAGGTCTGCCGCGGTTCCATCTCGAGCAACTGCTCTCAGAGGTATTCACAAACGTAGCTTACATCTATTTTACCCTATTTACCAAGTTTCAGCATCAATAACGCGTTCTAATGGCACGAATTTCGCGACTCGGATTCAGATTATGTCAGCTTATGTAATAAGAGCCTACTGTACCAATCTGTATGACTGAAACGTAACGCGTAACGGCGGCCTTTTTTCGCTTACAAATCACCCATATAAGGCAGGTCACCTTCCATAAAAGGGTGATTTGTAAGCTGTTTCAAGCGTTTCAGCCTGTAACGGTCCATTTTGCGTTTCAGTCATACAGATTGGTACAGTACTCCAATCGCACCCTCGCGGTAACAACTAGACTAGATTCTACCGGACACATACAGTCCCTGGTAAGCGAGGGCAGTATACACTCTTTTTAAACATGTTTATAAACACCGGTTTTTGAATGGCCAGGTCGAGACAGGACCCCGGATACTTAATTGACCCAAATGCCTGATCCCGATCCTGACAACTTTTGAGAAAATTTTGCGCTTCGCTTGTTCCAAATCCTGACAAATTGGCCCCAGGAGGCGCGAAGGCCTGGGTCAAATCCTGACAAGTTTGGGGGTCGGAGGGCAGCCCAAACTTCCTAGGAGGCTCCAAATTGCCCCGGATTTGGCCGGAAACACAAAACTGAAGGCCAAAATGGCGGGTTTTCCCGAAGGAATGCGCTAAATGGCTTCTGTTCATTCTCTTTCACAATCCCGCTCGCGGCGAACCCGACCCCCGTGGCAAGAAGCACGCTCGCGCTGTCGCTCGGTTCCTCCGCGCCGCGCGGTCGCACAATGTCTCACATCCTTGACCTCATCTATCACCACAAGGCCGGTTTCCCCGCCAGCAAATCTGTCGAATCGCATGAGCAGAAGTATATGTTCTCCACCATAATTCCCTTCGATGAGATTCACCGCGCGCGGCCCTGTATCTCCGCATGGGCAAGGGCCGCAAACAAGTCGGCCGCGCAACAAAGGACGATCCAGCACATCCAGAACGTCATGTACAGATTCGCGCGCACACCAACGGTCGAATTTCCAGCAGGTAACACACACCAAGTTTACCTAAATCAGTCGGTTTCCTTGCAGTGCAAACATTGTACAGTGCCAATAGCCAAAACCTGTCACAAACATGACAGATTCGGTTTGTTTTTGTAGATAGACCTATTCTACACAAGGAATACATCCCGTCTATCCTATTTCCACCGACCAGTGAGTCGTTTTTCCGTGCAGTAGGGTGGCTTTGATGGTAATTTCCATATTTGGTAAGTAAATTGATTTTGCCGCAACTGTATATGGTTCGGAGTGGAAATTCAAAAATTTGATTGGTGGTTCATCCTCCAGAACGTCATTGCCCGGCATAAGTAAAGTTTTGTTCACAACAGTAGATTATGCGCATCGATGCGTGAAAAGAATCCGGCCGAATTATGCCCCAAACAACATTGTTAATAAGTAGAACATCACATACTTAGACTTCATTTCAGACTCATTTCTGGTGAAGATGAAATTGATACTCACAACTAATTGCCAATTGCAGCAGGTCAGGGACGCGGGGGAGCCTATAAATGCATTCTTCACTGCATGGAAAACAACCAAGGTAACAATATTGAACAACAGAGCTTGAGGATTCTCAAACAATTATAAGGGAATTCAACACAGTTGGAACCGCTGTCACCTGATAGGCCGAGTTCTGCAAAAAAACAAAGAGGGCTTCTTTAGCTCTAGAAAGAGAGATAAGTTAATTTCTTGAGCCCCTGGGGAAGAAATGGCGGCTTCAAAATGCAGAATAATAGCAGATAATTGGATGAAACTCTTCTTTTGACCTGCCGTTCCAAGAATATGCAGATCCCAGTCAAGACTCAGAAGAAGAAAGATGTACAAAATTTTGTTGAGCCGGAGGCCTGGTGATAAAGTGGAAAGCAGCCTGAAAAGAAACCAAAAAAGTCTCAAGTTTCCGGTTTCTAACCGGTCATTTGCAAATATTGACGGAGTTAGCGGTGTGAGAGGCTCTAAAATAGTGTGGGTGGCGTACTCTAATCGTATCTACGATTACCGAAGCTATTGGTAACGAGAGACGCGGTGGAGCAGGAGAGCAAGAGGTTCGCGTCTGCGTAGTGTGCTGCTGTTTGTAGTGATTGGGCCGAGTTGCCGCGGTTGACGTGCGAAAATGTACAAAGATCTTGAAAACTATTCGCTGTGGCTCGCCAGTTGGGCTCTCGACATAGGTTTGAAATCAGCGGATTTCTACGGAACCACCGGCATCGATAGTAAATCAAAGCAAGAAACCGCTGTTTTGCGTGGTCTGAGCACTCTAGAACATGAGTTTTGGGGGTGAATAGGTCAGCTTAAATGATAAGAGTCTCCCTCTTTTTTCCCCTCTTTTTCTCTTTCTTCGTTTTGAAAAAACGCGATTTTTTCATTCCATCCACAGACATAGTACATGAGCCTTACCCAGCACAGTGAAGTTATGACAGGGTTCCCTTTGGGATGGAACCCTGTCATAAGAGTCTGGTCACGAGACTAGCAAGTGCAGTTCAGAAGCAATAAACCAAATTTATAATAAATCGACCCCGAAAGTGAAGCTGGGTCGGAGACTGCCCACCCCTCACACAGTGTAGACCACAAAAAAAGGCGGACACCTGTGATAAAATCGGCCTCGCCTACTGTAGATTTTACTGAATGTCTTACGCATTGCCTGCTGGACACCTATAATTATTCTACTCTATGTTCTGGTGCTGCGC
The DNA here is from genome assembly GCA_037176885.1 of Favolaschia claudopus. NCBI lineage: Eukaryota > Fungi > Basidiomycota > Agaricomycetes > Agaricales > Mycenaceae > Favolaschia > Favolaschia claudopus. Next base: position 136,538 of record JAWWNJ010000152.1, on the reverse strand, counting down.
GTCCGACATCATTATTGAACCTCATAAAAATGCATGGGTATGTACGCACACATCCATGCCGTCGGCTGCCCTGCTCAAACTGATGACACCTTGCCATTTTTTGACCAATCCCCGGGCACGGTCGCGGAAGTGGAACTCGTCGTCTCGAGGGATGCGCGAGGACTCGAGAAGGAGGATGTGGCGCATAACTTTGCCAATTTTGGAGAACTGTAGTGCAGTATGCGGGAGTTAGATCGAACAATGAAGACAAAGGGCAGTATGTAGCTTACGGTGAGGTATGCCATGATGATACCCTCGTAATCTTCGATGGTCTTGAACAACACATCAATTTTGGCCATCTCCTGCATGGGGAGGCCGCCATAAGTGAAAGCGCCAACGCCAAAGGACAACTTACATCAGCCTTGGGCGGGATGTTATTCTTGCTGAGGAACGTCTTCTGCAGTTGATGCCTCCAGTTCCGGACCTTCAGCGCCTCGGGGTTGGATTCAAGTTCCGCTGTCACCAGGTTAATGTTATCCGCTTCCATCCCTGCGCTGGCACGAGTTTCATCCTCCCTCTGTACCGTCGGCTTGCTCTCCTTCTGACTCTCCTTCTCTTCACCCGTTTTACCATTCTTCAGCTGAGGCAATTCCCTTTCCCCCTCCTCTGCATCACGGGTTGGTGTCTCGCCCACGGATATAAAAGGTAGGGCTCAACTACGTACCGTCAATCAACTCATCCTCCATTTTAGCCTTGTTTCGCCCCTCGCAATTATCCTGCGCTGCGGGACTGACGGCGTGCTCACGCTCCCATGTTGTTGGATCTAGCGCCTATGGTATAGTATTTGTAGTGAGCAATGAGCATAACGCGACACCAAGTAAGGTTCATACTATCTTGTACCCGTCCTTGAGATCACCGTCCTTCTTAGCATTGTTGACAAAGTTGTGAATCATTGTCGGAGTGAGACGCTCCAGCTCTTTTGGTGGGAGCCAGGAGCTGGACAGAAGCGGGGGGGAGATGGCATTAACTGCGAACGAGGAAGCATGTTACAAATACATACTAGTCGCCTGCAGGCATGAAGCGGACGCAGTAGCTGTCGAGCCAAGGCTGTCAAACAAGTCATCGGGCAACGGCAAATAAAGAGGCTCACACATTGCTCTTCCTCCCTGAGGGACGCTTGTTTGCGACATCGTTGGGGACGTTGTCGGGGTCGACCACCTAGCCCGGAAAGGCAAAGAGTAAACGAAGAGTAAGGAAAACGGGTCGAGAGCGTCCCAGAGCCACCAAGCCCTGGGCTGGGAAGAAAAATTACCATTGCAGGCCACGCCGGGTACCCTCGAACCTTTGCAAGGACAACGTCACGGACGCCGAAAAGCTCTAGCTCAGTCTTTTTCGCGCTCATTCTTTGTCCGTGGGTAGTTATTTGACTTGAGTGTTCACTGTACGCCAAGGTTGATAATTTCAGCCAATTCATCATCACGTGATGTTTCGGTAGCTTCAGTAGCTAGTGCTGCCGGGAGCTGAGTTGGAGCTGAGCTCGAGGTGATTGCCCATCAGCTCGCTCGAGCTCGGAGTTGGGCCGAGGCAGCTCGGAGCTGACATCCATAAATGGAAGTTTCCGTCCCACGGTTCCCCGTCTCCTCGTTTTGAGCTGCATTGCACTGTTTTGACCTCGTATGCACCTCTAAAATGTGCTACAATTCTCCAATAAGTACAATAAACATATGCACAATAAAAGACTATACAGTTTATGAGTAAATTATGGAACAATACAAAGCACAATGATTATATAAGTGAATACAACGCAAAAATCAAACGGGCGAAGCCCAGGAAGATTCTATAAGATCCTCAAGCTCTTGAGTACGCCCTGCCGCAATCAACCTTTCTGCTACATCAGGGTCAATATCAACAACAGACAGATCTTCCTCAGTTACGACGAAGTCCTCGCAAAATTTGATGCGATCCTGTCGATAAATAAATTTAAGAATCTGGAGCATTTCCATCATCTCGGGGGAGAGACTGTTGCGTAGGCAGGCATCTGTGTCCTTGCTGTAAGAGAAAACACGCTCGCATGGTACCGCAGAAGCCTGAACAGGCAATACATCAAGCGCCACGCGAAATAGGTAACGGAACCGATATTGACGAGCCTGCAACATTTTTCAGACCAACATTGTATAAGAACATACTTAAACTCACCTCCCAGTAGCGGAGCAAGTCAAGGTCCTCATACTCTGGGTCCGAGCCTCCCAGCAAACCCTCCTTCTCATAGTCATTCAGCTCCGCATCGACAATATGTTCATCTTCGGCAGCAGCACGGCGCTCTGCCTCTACTTGCTCTTCCTCCGAAAGCGGCTGCGGACTTCGAGTACTCGGTGGGGATTCGATCTCGGAAGCAGACAGCTCTTTTACAAGAGCACCAAGCTTCGCAAACCCAGATTTCTGGGCACGAGCGGCATGGGATGCAGACGGCGTGTGAACAGCGCGGCGGCTGGCGGTCGAAGGTATGTGCACAGTGCTCGGAGAGTTCTGGTGAGCGCGGAACTCCCGGCGGTACTCCAGCATCTTGGGAGTTTGTCAGTAGCGCAGTATAATGTGAAAGTTGGGACGCACCGCTGCACGAATCCAGGTTCTGGCTTCTTCAGCATCTGATGAAGACCAGTTGTCCCTTAGCCACTGGAGTTTTGTCGTCGGATTTAGAACTGAAAGTTAAATATGAGTGATTGAAGCGAATTAAGAGACAAACAAGGAAGTAATTACCCATCGCTAGCGCATACATTCGAGTGCGCCGAGACATCCCAAGATATTCTGTGAATTTGTCGACAGCGGCGTTGATACCGAGACTGATTTTCGGGAGCTCTCGTGCAAGAAGCTTGAGGGCGGCAATGAGCTGCTCGTAGAGTGGAAGCACATAGGACAGGGTAGGTGCTTTCTCCGCAGAGACTATCTCCTGGACAAGATGCGGAACCTGTAAAAACCGCCGAATGTCGATGAGAACAGTCTTGGTGACTGGATCGAGTCGATCATCCGAAATTTCGACTTGCATTGGGTCATCGAGAAATGCCTCAACAGCCTAAACGAAATTCCAAGTCAAATTCAATCACTACTGGCAAGAAAAAACAATAGAACAAACCAAATCTTGCTCAAGATACCGGTCTATCATCAAGAACGTAGCCGACCAACGCGTGTCGACATCTTGCAAGAGCTGTATGACGCGCAGCTTCAAGGCGGGTTCGCCGAAGCCGCCCTCCTCGTTGCCACGTTCTATCGTCTCCTTAAAATTATCCCGTCGTTGACCAGACGCTCGGCACGATGTAACGAGTGTACGAGTTTGTTTGACTGGATTTTTGGACAGTCCACCACGTCCAGAGACTAAACAAATATATCAGAATCGCAAGAAACAATGATGAGATAGCACCAACCTGATCATCAACAGCGATCCACTTAATCAATCGTTCGTAGAATCCGGGAATAGAAAATTCCTCTCGCTCTCCCGGAGTCTTCGGCGCCTTTGCGAGAATATCCCAATTCTTGAGCCCCTTCAGGATGACCATATCCTTCCAAACTTTGCCATGTTCTCCCTCAAGATGATTTCGGATGGTCTTGGTTTGTCCAGGACCATTCTTCCATGCCTTCCATTTCGGAAATCTAACGATGGAAGGGTTCAGATAGCGAAAACAAAAACAGAACACACTTGAACACTCACGGACAGAGGCGGCACGACAAATGGGAAAACACCTTTTTATCCGGTCGATCTTCCTTCATTTCCGTTGGTTCTGGTGCGACGGTTGGCGCAGAAGCGCCGTGAACGCCTCGAACAAAATACCAAACATCTGTTGCATCGTCTCCGGATGCCGAAGATTGATTGACCAAAGAGCCGAAGTTGCGGTGAGGGATTGAAGGATGGGAAACTGATTCAGAGGCAGCTGCTGCCGCTGCAACATTTGGGTCAGACGGACCGACCCCGAACACAGCCGGTTCGGAGGTGGAGTTGGGGTCGATGCGGCGACGGGTGCGCGATGTAGCTGCCGAGTTAGCGTTGGGATTCGCTTTACGTTTCTTCTTGCGCTGTGGCGGAGCGAGGCCGGCATTAATCGTGTTAGTCGCGTCGACAAATGGTGCATGGGTTGCCGCAGAGGAAGGGGGAGGAATCACGGTGTTAAATGAGGCGGGGTATGTATTTTGAAAGCCGTAAGTCTGGCCGAAAGTGACGGGAGGTGGTGGAGGATACGGCGATCCGGGGATGAAAGCTTGAGGCGGGAGAGGCATGGCATGAGCCTGAGAGCCAGGCCAGGAGCCAAAGACGTTGGGCGTGGGGTAGGAATTCGTTGTGAAATTGTTTTGACGCGGGGGTTGGATGTAGCAAGTGCATGCCTGCGGGTTGCCGCATTGGCAGGACGGCGAGGCCATGGGAGTTCACAAGAGGGAGGGTTGGAATGGAGCATAATTGGGGCAATATATATAACATTTCGGAGGTATCTATTGCGCGTACCTTGGACCCTGAGTGCGCCAACGCACTATCCCGACGCGCCACCTTTGCGTCATATTTCCAGCTCTGTGTGGGGCGTTTCGCATTCTCCGTAGCAGCCAGGCGGTGACGTCGACGCCAAGCGAGGTTGAGGTGAATCATAGGAGGATTGGTTCGCGGCAGGAACGCGCTAACCGGTGAGCGGGAGGACGAGGATTGTGCTTGACGCGCCAGTCACTCAGTGACGCTGTCAAAAGTGTCACAGTGCCTGTTTTGGGGGCCGAGGCGAGGCGAGCTGGCATCACCTCGAGGTGCCGTTTATGGTAACGGGCCGAGTTGGAGCTGAACTCAGCTCGGAGCTAACTCCAGCTTCCGGCAGCACTATCAGTAGCGGCAACCCGGCCCCGCCATTCCAAGGGTGATGGCAAATCGGTCGCCAGACCGATTAAAGCCGATCGCCCCGGCCAGTAAAACCCTCGGCAATCTGAGGCTATTTCCAGCGAAAATTGAAAGCTACCCCCGGTCTGAGCATCCAATTTTCATTCCAAATAGCTCTTCTTGACTTCGACATAAAAGTTTAGCCCATCAAATTTTCCTAATAAGGAAATCGGTAGCCATTCATGGCTCTCCGCAAACCCTCTATTGCGTCTTGCCGCCACCCCGTCTGACCCACCTTGTCGGGAACAGATCGTATGGAAGCAATTTTCGGACAGATCCGCGAACTCGGCAGCCGGATGCCAATGGACTCCGAGCGGAGGCATTTGGGTCCAGGTTTTTCGTCAATAAGAATATCAGGTCTGCCATAGAGCTGAGAGACGGGCGGGGTCAATAGAGCTAGCAGATCATTAGATGGGTAGATGAAACCGGAGGGGCACTAGGTCCCCTCAATTCTCGCCTCACTTTGGTTTTGATTGGGTTTTGAGAAATAAAATAATTGTTTGCCGACGTTCGCGTATCGCTGCGTTGACAGAAGCAGTCGGAATTTCTCCCACCCGCAACTCTGACTTAACCCACTACTCAATTCCTTCCTGGTGAGCAACCCATTTTGGGGCTTGGAAAATCATAGACCTCGAAAAGTGCACCACATTGAAAGCCAACGAGTTGAAGAGAATATTATTGGAATTGGTGGTGGAAGGAGGGACTCGCTGTTTTAGGGCTTACCTCCGGAAATCTGTCAACCCAGCGATACGCGAAAGCTCAGCAAATAATTATTTCATTTCTCAAAACCAAAGTGAGGCGAGAATTGAGGGAGTCCGTAGTGAATGGGTAGAACTCCGTAGATCTCGGACAACTCAATTTGGAACCGAACGCACTTGATCAAAGACCTCGGTCACCTCTATTTGCAACAACCATAAGTATACGACTACACACCTTGCCACTGCTGAGCATGAAAATGTTTCCCGGCTTGTCCCGGCCAAAGAATATGGCTTTGAAAATTTCAACTTTTCAAAGGCGAACTAGGTCAAACTCACCGGCCGTAATATGTTTTCCGTGACTCAGAATTCCGAATTGGCGGCCATGCAGTAAATTCCGCATGTTTTCACTTGAACACTGCATACTCATAGCAACCAAGTTTCTGTGTGGGTTTTTACAGAAGATCATGAGAGGTTTCCTCGTGCCAACGGTATCTTCGAGCAATGTCAAATCAGAACACCCGCAACATCAAGGTAATTCGACGATGAGAATATTCAGTAGTTTTATCTCAGATTTGCACTTCATCTTTGTGTCTCTCCTGAGTCCTGACTTATATCCCGCTGAGTATGCGGGAAAATGATTCCGCTGCCTTTGAAATTGTTCGCATTGACTGGTTCTCTTTCCCTCGCAACCTTGAGCTTCAGAAATTCATTAGGTATGCAGTTTGCCGTAGATTTATTCACAGCGGAAATTATCCCTGAACAAAGTTTGAATCAAACTCATTAGATTTGAATATCCGAATCGGGCGACTCAACGCCAACTCTCCAAAAGAGGAAGTTGAATCATTCTTTCGATTTTCTTCAAACACGTATAAACACCATAGACAACCCAATACACCACTCACATTCTCAAACAATTTGATTTGGGCTGTTCTTGCATTCTAAATATATTTTATAGCTATTTTTCTCGATTTTTTGTGCTTAAAATCACATTCTGATTCCTTTGTGCGGGTAAGGAACATATCTAAATGTGTGGGACGGGATTCTGGGGTCCCTATTCTTGGAGTGTAGAGTGCATTACTCTTACTCGGACGAACGCGGAGACAGCGAAGCCTCGCCACAGAAGGCTCCCACCACTGTCGGACATGTCGGCCATAGATTAGAGAAAGATAATCAGTAGATAGCCAATGTTGGTCTGATACCGGCCCAAAGCCGCTTGATCCCAACTGTCACGCATCTAGACCAGCGTTACAGGTCTGGGAAACCATTCGAGTTTGCCTTGCTCTTTGCTTGCTCTCTTCCACCACTGCCATCGACCATCCATTGACGGCCGCCGCGACCCTCCTCCGTCTTCGAGCACTGGTATAGCCCTTCTGCGATGGTGATACACACGTCCTGGCGTGCCTTTCACAAGATTGAATTTGGAGCGATATCGCGCGAAATCTGCAGCCTGCTCGACGACGATTCGTCAGACATCCGCACCGCATGCTGATTTGGATGCGTTGTTTGCATGCAAAGCAACTCCAAGGCACAGCGATGAACCCCATCGCGTCTCTGAATCCTTATGGCGCGTCCCAGCCCTCCACCTAGGGTGATATGAGAGCATGTGAAGGGTGTGAGGAACCTTATCACTCCTTTTGCTTCATTAACATTCACGACAGTAGGGACCTTGTCGTATATCGCGACACAATGGTTACCGGCGGTGCCTGATGTAGCAACGAGGATAGTCCTGGTCTCGATGGGGAGGCGTGGTACTTGGTGCGCCATTATTTTGTGTTCTTTGACCACCTCCCTCAAAACCTTCCACCCTCCTTCCCCTCCCGTTCCGTTCGCCTCCCTCTCTCTCCCCTCATATCTTAACGTTCTCCCCCCACTCCCTCCTTTTCCTCCCGTTCCTCGCAACTGGATGCTGACTGATTCCTCAGTTCCTCACCTCCGCCAGCGCACTCTTCCGCATCGTCACCTCTCCCGTACCTCTTCTGCTTTCTCTCGTGCAGCACTGATGCTCGGACACTGTCGTCTCTGCCGATCCGACCTTCACTTGTCGCTGCCTCCGCCGCCGACCTCAGGTCCCGCATTACAACTAGTATAAATGCGGCATCTTCAACCCACCCTCTTCGAAATTTCAGCCCGTACTCTTTCACATACCGCCGCTATCGCTTCTTCCACCCTCCTCGCTGCGCTCAGTATCACACAACCCGCCGCATTCACCACCCACACCCCGCCCCGGCACGCCGTCGACCGCGCATCTCGATACATGGGCATTCACCCGCTGCGACCTCTGATATTCGAGCATCGCTGAACGATTATATATCGATTATAGGCCAGTGAAGCTTCAAACAGTATTTATTTTTTTCGAATGCAGTTCACGTTGATCGGCTTCCGTATTTTTGCAAAGGCCTTGCTAAAAAATTTGAACTGACACCGCTCCGCCTGCGGGTTGAATGACTCGACCGATCCTCTAGATCCTGCCAAGTGGGAGGCAATCGGCAAGACATTTTCCAGGTACGTTATTAGACCGATATCTTTTGCGAATCGTGTTTTGTACCCGGTGAGGACCTCCGCAGGGATGCTTTCTTGGTCGAACGACTACATACCATGTGTTGTACATACTGTGTAGCCCGGTACAACTATTTATGACAGTCGTGCATGATTGAATGGAATTGTACTGTACACCAGCGTTCAGACTAAACACAACTCAGGTTGAATTGTTCACTGCAACAAGTAAAGTGCTTTCGGCACTCAATCCCAGTATTCAAATCGAGGTTTTGAAACTGAAAAACGCAGAATCCGGCAAGAAATGGCCAAGATCTCGAGAAGCGGAAGTGGAAAATGAGAAGTTTTTTAATTTTGTTTGAACCCATCTTGGAACGAAATAGCTTGAGATATAAGACCGGGGGAAATTTAGGTCGTAGGGAAAGGGCCTCAGTGTATGCATATCGTGAGTTAGAGGCCGTCGCAATGAAAAGGACCTGGATATCAATGACTCTGAGGGACTCGGCCTAGACGGTTACGTCACACTGTGCTTTCTTCGTTCAACGCCTCCGGCTCTAATTGAGTTCGATATGGGGGGGATTTCAAAACATTTTCAGAAAAATATGGGAAGAACGCGCCGAATTATCAACCAACTCTGGATGTTCAAAAGGTTCGGCAACCTTATCTCTATTATCTTTGCCCAAAGAGCGGCGCCCAAGCAGGCTCAGCGCCATGTTTTCAACTACTTAGCTTCTCATCAGCACCAACTTCTCTTGTCGCTGCGCACAGTGCGCAGCAAATCTAGAAGTGTTGTCTTAGGTACATGCCTTGACAATAGTCTATATTGGTTTCACTCACTCTCAGTTGCTCAATGCTCATAGGACACTGGCCTGAGGTCGTATTGTAGGCAGAGGTTTAAATTTGCGGCTGCGAGACACGACCGAAAGTTAAATTCACTCTTATCCTATGAACCTTGACCTCTACACACCCTCCGAACCACTCAACACCCCGTGCGTCTACCTGGTGCTCGTTACCGTTACCTTTGACTATCAGGATTGTCTTGGCAGTGAGTGTGTTATCCTCTGAGGAAGTTTCTGTCTTCAAGTTTAAATCGATTGTCAAGTCAAAAGCTCAACTTAAGTATTCGTTGCTCAACGAAGACTCTACTACTGATAGTTCAACGTTGGACGTCGGATACTTACTGTATATCTTCCGCTGACTGACAATTATATTGGCTTCCGGCGTGCAGGGCATACGTATCGTGAGTTTGACTCGTTTCTTGTTCAACTTCTTATTGTGTTGAATTCGAACTTCGACTCACCCAATCGACGAAGCCCATTTCAGCATCGAATACACAAACATATCAATGCGCTGAGGAGGCTATTTGCAAGCAAGTTTCAACTTGAATCTCTTGTCTTGTTCAACTTCGGCTGACAGCGATTCCAAGGTGAATTTCTTCTTTCGTTCAACTTCTCGTAACTTCTCGACCTCAAACATCAATGACATAAGGTATCGACGTCAGGCGAGCGGGGTTTAGGTATCAAAATGTACATAGAGCGTCCTTTGAAGTCCGAAGTCCCTGACAAGCCCCCGTCTCTCTCGCGGTCTTCAGATTAGCCAGTTGGCTCTCTAGTACCTCAAGACTCCGTCGATATAGAGGTTCGGGTTGTGCTTGTTCAATTTCCCTCCTGAACATTGCACTGAATTCGCGAACTTCGAAGTTCGGGTTCAATTTTGAGCTCACGCATCACAGAATTCGATGGTCTCCGACTCAGATGGAATTCTGACATGCAGATATGTTCAAGATATGTTGAAAGGACCTGCAAGTATTCTAAGTATTCTACGGTGCCCTGCTGTACCTGGTAAAATTTGAATGCATTGATTTTTGACTCTAAATGCGTGTGACTTCATTCAATTGCGCTACTTACAGCCTCAACTATTGTCAATTTGACTCAATTGCACTCCGCTACTTGCTCGAACAACAAGATATTCCACAGAGATCAAACACCGGTCGAAGTTACTCATGGCGGGAAAAGTGCTTCCCGCAAGTCCCAAAGTTTGGCGCGTTTGTTTCCCCGTCAAACAAACAGAACCAGCTTCAATTTTCACCTGATCCATACGTCGCAAGGAATACTTAAGTACTGTATGCGGGGCATGAGTGACCTTTTGTGACGGACTGGACCAGCGCATCAGCATTTTCAACCCCGCTGCACGGCCATCAATGTAGATTATCAGGATAGATTATCAGGAGTCAGAAATCGCCGCCCGAGTCGGAGCGGAGCCGCCTCCGACAGCGTCCGACAGATTTCCCGAGCTTCTGTGGCGGGCCCTCGGAGTCCGAGTAAGAGTAATGCACCCTCTACTCCTATTCTTGCTCAGAGCGGGAGCCGAATAGCGGGCGACAAGGCGGCGAACGTCCGGAGTTAGATTCCGAAATGATCGGAGTTCTACCCATCGACTCAACAGGGACCTACTGTGACGGATCGGCGTTCGCATCCGCTCACGGCGAGATCTGCCCGTGTCGTCCCCATGACTCCACGCACACAGCCTCGATTTTCCTGTATAAGTCAAGGGTGCTCCGGGATTAAAATAAATACATGTGGCCTCAACCCAATGTAGAACTGGTCCCTGAACAGATTCGAATTCCTTGGCCCAAAACACGGCAAAAACGGTCCAGGGTCAAAATTTTTGACCCTAGAGCACCTTTGGTATAAGTAGTTTAGTTGGAGGCCGAACCGACACCGGAAAGTGTGACGTCACATGTCACGCTTTCCGTGAACGTGGGGGATTGGATCCCCCACACCCCCTCCTTTTCGCTGGCGCTGGCCTTTCCGCTGGCGCTGGCCCGTTCGCTGGCGCTGCCTTTTCCGCTGGCGCGGGGCCTTTTTTTGTCTAAATTTCGATTTTTTTTTATGTAACAATAAAATTCTACTTGAACCCTATGAGTGCACAAGTTTAGATAAACGAATTTTTGCTTCAAATAGGATGAACATTTGCGGGCGCCGGCCCGGACGGCTGGGGTTTTCCACCCCAGACCCCGACCGCTGCGCGGGGCTTCCGCTCGCCGCGGGGCCCACTGCGTGGTGCTTCGCTCGCCGCTATGGCCCACTGCGTGGCGCAACCGCTCGCCGCGAGGCCCGCTGCGCGGCGCTATCTTGCGGCAGGCATTCAAAACATAGGGCCGACATGTGGTGGGGAAGGCCGATTAAAGCCGACCCGGAAAGTGTGATGATGGTCACTCGTGACGTCACACTTTCCGGTGTCAGTTCGAATTCCAGTTTAGTTCTTGTCGTAGTAGCTTTTCCCTCGGTCAATTTAGTACTTACACCAGTTTTTTGTTTGATATACTTGTGCCGGAACTCGACTCCCCCTCGCTTCCGTCACATCTTTTGAACTGGACCAAGTCTCTAGATCCGTCGACGCTCTTGACTACGCTTGCCCCCGACCTCTTCTGACCCTCTGAGCTCGACATCGACCCAAGCGTCTTCGTGGTAGCGAATAGCGGCTTGGAATTCCACGACAGTGCGATACCTCTGAGTTGTAAGGATGGTACTGTATTCCAAGTTGAAGGTCCGCCGTCCATGACTTCCAACATGATTTCTGAATCGTCCATAGTATAGACCATGTTGATAAGGTCCACTTTGCGAATGAAATATTCACTCGGCGTCTCACGCGAGTGTCCCATGTCACGATAAGAGGGGCCGCGCGCCTCGGAAACGAACTCAACATCTCGACAACAACCCGTGATATCCTGTCAAAAGTCACGCGACTCATGGCCTGGTTTTCTTTTCTAGTACAAGCTTTAGTACCCTGCCTCCGGTAGGGCTGTCTCGCGCACAGCTTGTGGGGCCAAACCCCGGGGGTTTTCTTTCCTTATTTCAATGTATGTTGCCACTGTACTACTCGAGTACTCGTCATGCCCAGAAGTGACCGGAAACTTGATTATTTTGTGGGAATTTTGTAGAATTTCCTTTGCAGATCTGAATGTTCATGGTCTTGAGTATAGTTTGCCTTCATAAGACTCAAGGGTTTGCTAGAAAACCATGATGGAGGCACGGTAAATGGCAAAGAGAATGATACTAGTAAGTCAGATTTTGATGGTAATCAACACAATGTGTGCAGCACGGCTGACTGCAAAGCGTAAACTATCATTTTTATGGGCGTATATTGTTCATTGGATGCCCATCCTCAATATCTGAAGCAGCGATGCCGAAAAGAAGCATTGAAACAGTAAGATCCACCTTCCCAAATGTCTGTGTGAGTATTCTTTCGGTTGTTTTCAGTCCATAACTGAGGCCATTCTGAATCCTTTGTATGACTAATGTAATGAAAGGAGTTTTTCCGGGTCCTAACCACTCTCTATTCCAACAAGAAAACTGGATTTCCGCAATTACAGCAGTTTGCAGATGTAATGACACCACGTCGCATCACATGTAAAGAAAGCACAAAAACACGTCTTCTTCTCTCCTTCGTATCTCTCTCGTTTCGACGACAAATAGCATGATTTTGGTATCGGAGGACTCGCCGTAATCCGGGCTTCAAAACGACTATCTTTTAGAGCCTGTTCGGATGCACAATAGGAATCCTATTGCTATTGTTCTTCCTTTTACAGCAATCGAATTGTTGAGAATTGTCGTGATGGATACTGTCACTCATCACTTGATGCCGAACTGCTCGGCGCGTGGGTGGACATTCTTGCTACATGGACGAGTCTTAGAAACAGAGGCATCAGTGAAGTGAACAATACAAAGTCTGCCAGATTTTACGCGCCACCGACAGACCCAGAACTCGGCCAACGCGCTTGAAGTCGGCGGGAACTACGCATCAAATCACAGGTCGGGTCACAGGTGATGAGTTCCGTCACGACAATTCCAGACAATTCCGCGGACAAGTGCGGACAATAAAATTACTGTAAAAGGCAATACAATAGCAATAGGATTTAATTCATTGTGCATCCGAACAGGCTCTTATCGCCGAAATCCTGACTTCATTTTGGCCGACATCCACCTTGCTCGTCATCGTCATCGCCGTCTTGGGACGCGATTCTGGAGAGAATGCCTCGTGTGTAGGCGCGTTTGGAAGGCATTTCTAGTCGCTTTCGATCTATATGCATTTGTAGCACGGATTCCGATTAGATAACTTATTGTTCTCGTGTCTCTTCTCTACTTCCACCGTGATCACAGTTTCGTTCTCTGGTTTTGTTCCTTCTCAGGCGCGGGTCACAATTCCCTGCCGTGCGGTGTGGGGGTGTGTCTTCAAAAGGAAAGGACGCTAATTTTTCGCTAAATTTCGCTGTGGCGTATTCTATTTTTCTCGTTTGCCACTGGAGTCTGCGTGGCTTACTTACTATTAGCCATTTTGTACCACACATACACTACTAATTTCTGGAGATCTCAAGACTCATTCTGTGTGCATAACCCTGCTAGGAGCGCGACAACGTTGGAGAAGCTGGATGTCATGCCGCGTTACAAAGATGGTGGTTTATTCTTGGTCCCGGAGGACAAGGCGTCGGTATGTATCATCTCTGGTCGAAACTTGGGCAACGTGGGGACCGACTCTCTTCCCCGGAGCGCGTGTTGTCCCGCCTGCTGCCTACTCGCACATCCAGGTCGACGGTATCCCATTCGCGGCGGCTCCGGATCTCAAGGTCCTGTCAGACGAACTCGTGGAGCGCTATCCCTATTGTAGGAACTCCGACGTGGGTCAACCCTCCACCAAGTGAAGCCCAAATCTCGGCGTCAATTGCAGCGGGTCGCAAGCCTCGTACAGCAGGATCCCTATTTATTCGGCTCTAATCAAGACGGAAAGTCGACCTAGCTGTTTCGTATTCGCGCCTGCGGGTTGTAGGCTGCGCGCCAACGGTATCTCGCGGGTTTCCTCACCTTCGCCTCATCCAGTGCTGGGGGTGTTTCAAATTCGTGCATGTCAAGGCCAGGTGCACCGTTAAGGAGGTTAAGTGTGGAGGATGCGGAAATAATGCGCATGGCGCGGTGTGCTATCTCAAACCTAAATGTGTTAACTGTGGCGAAGAACATCGCTCTGATGTCTTTTCTTGTCCTGCTAGAAAACGCGTAGCGGAATCCCTCCGTCTTCGGGCGCTGGAACTCATCAAACACCTCGACTCCACGTCCCCTGTCGCGACTATACATACCGGCGCCACGGCTGCCCGACATCGTTTAGATGCTGACCTTAGTGCAGATCAATTCGTGGAAGTCTCGCAACCCGCTCGAAGCTCGAGCGGGTCACGACAGCTTCGAGAATGTCTTCTGAGTCTGTAGGTCTCTGTAGGTCAGCCCCTCTGCAGGCCGAAAAGACCATGAAATTTTTCTGCGCAACTGGGGATTTGGCCGTGGGAAGCGTTACATAACGTGCTTAAGTAAGGTGCCGGGATCTGCCGGGATCCCACGCTCTCTATCGTAGTATCGAGGGAAAGATGGAATCAAAGTCGAACTCTGTGAAGGAATTTGTACAGAAAATGAAGAATATCCGTGACGAAGTTACAGAGTTACACAGATTCAAAAAGTGCGCAGGTCTTTATTGAATTTCTCCCTTTCTCCCCTCTTTCGATTGCTTTCTTCGTCTTTTTCCCTATCTGGTCGCCCAGCGCAACGATCGGAAACCGTCGCGACCGGCCAGAAAAAGAAAACATGGAGACGAACAGAACAAACAGCGTCCTGGCGGGACCGGCAAAACCCCACTGAAAGCTTTGAGTACTTCTGTTTACGACCACGGTTGCCATGCTCACCAACAAAAGTACTCAGTTCACGAACTGCTTGAATGCCTCGAAGCACGATAGGATGATAGCTCTGTTGTCCAGGGGCTTCATGCCCTCATTCCATCGTTCAGCAGGTCGAGGGATGGTGGGAAGGTGTGCGTGGATGACGGTCGGTGTATGAGGATAACACCCTCCTCTCACGGCAGCGGTTAATTCGGCTGAGACTGGTATTCTAAAAAAAATGGGTGATGTGCCTTTTATGGTGATACCGGGTACTGTAGCACTTTGTATGGGTGAAACGTAACGCGTAACGCTCGCCCTGTTTCGTTTCAACGGTAACGCATAACGGTCGGGTGGTTTCCCTGAGGACTGCGTGACATACAAAGATGTCGAATTATCATGTTTGTACTCGCAGTTACCAAAAGTAACCGAATTCGGGGTTTTTTCCCAGAAATTACGATGGTCAAGGAACTTTGAGCGATGAAGGGTTCATTTATAGGGTGTTTGTTACAACTTTTATGATATAAATCTGGGGTAAGGTATCACACAGTGGCTGAATAAATTAATCTTCAAAATAGCATTAATTTGGCGGTGTTTGCCTTTTTTAGAACACACTCACCAGGATTTCAGGTGGGTGAGTACCTCAAAAATATGTTTACTATCTCATGACTTTGTACCTGAGAACTCAGATTTTGCTGGGCTATCCTCATCCTTCAATGAGGGTACTAAAACAGAGCAAGAAATTGTTGATTTGACACATAAATAGAGAGTTTGCGGTGAGCCGCCAGAAGCCACCTGGCGGCTCTAATGGCATGCGGATTGGAGCGGCTATGCTGTCTGGCGGCTCGTTTGGCGGCTGGTAAGACTGGTTTAAATTTGGTTTTGCAAGTCTATTCTTAGTCCTTAGTCATCTATATCTTGAGCCATACACACACGAACAAAATCCGACCCGAAAATCTGACGCCATCGCACATTTGAGCCGAAGACTTCGGTTGACGCTGGAAATTGCTTCAATTCAAAACAATTATGCACCTTTGGACAACGAACTCTCATTGGCTGAAGGTATAGTCAAATATACAAGGTACCCAACCTCGAAATCGTGCTAAGGACCGCGCGCGACGAGCCGCTGAACGAGCCGCCACATGACGTAGCCGCTCCAATCCGCATGCCGTTGGAGCCACCAGGTGGCTTCTGGCGGCTCACCGCAAACTCTCTAATAAACAAACATAGAAAATCAGCACAGGGAAAGCCCAATAACTTTGGCGCGTGTTACTGCGCAACGCTAGCCGGACGCTATACAGCTCAACAGCAAAACCAACTAGCCACAGGAGTCTGCAAACGCTCGCAACTCCAGGCCACGTCATCCGCCAGACATGGCGACTACATCCGAACCCACCACTCCGGTGCTGGTCGGGGCAGAAAACTATCCAATCTGGAAGATTCGAATGGAGGGAGAGTTTGCCCGAGAGAAGGTTGGCCTTATCATCTCTGGGGAGGACAACGCGGCGACTCAGGCGGCCGCAGAAACTGCGGCTGCATCTGCCAGCACTGTCTCTGCCATCTATGGTGTCGTAACCACTTCCACTAGCGCCATCCGCGACTCTTTCCGCGTACGCGATGCCCGAGCTCGTGGTATCATCCACAAGTTCATCTCCAACCCCATTCTCATATCCGTCGCTCATCTCACTGGCGCAAAGGAAACCTGGGACGCCATTGTCAAGGAGTACGAGAAGGTCACCGTTGGTGCCACTGCTTTCTTCACCCTGGTCCAACTGCTAGAGGCCAAGTGGGACCCTTCCACCAAGCTCGACGACCACCTCACCAAACTTCGATCGGGCAGCCTGACTCTGACAAGTATGTCCCGGCCGGTCGACGATGAGTTCATGGCATGGATCCTGCTCAAATCACTGCCGGACACAACCGGGTGGAGACTGTTCGTCTCCCAGACCGTCAACAGTGTTCCCCAGGGCGGAAAGCTCAAGTTCTCCGAAGCTGAGCAGCGCATCAGAGCCGAGTTGGGAAACCCCATCATCACTGGCCCGCAGGAGTCTGCGCTTGCAGCTGCAGCTGCAGCTCCGTCTCCGTCGACGAACTACAAAGGGAAGAAAACCGGTGGCCCGACGAAGAAGTGCCAAGTCCACGGCCTTTGCTATCATGACACCAAGGACTGCCGCGACCTCAAAAAGAAGGCGGAGGAGGATGGGGCGAAGGCATTGAATGCAGGAGGCGAAGAGAGCGGACATTATGTTACTGCGTTTGGAAACTCTGTATCGAAGGACCTTGCAAAACGCATTGGAGCTTATGCTGCGAGTGAAACGACACCTGCCCTCGTCTACGCGAGAGTCCTTGACACCGGCGCGTCAACACACATGGTACCAGTCCTGGAGTGGTTCATAGCTAAGAGTTTCCAGCAGCTTGACCCCCCAAGAAAAGTACGTTTTGGGGATGACTCATTCGCTGATGCAACGGGAATTGGGGAAATCCAGCTCCTCAGCACTGTCAGAGGCAAACAGACGCTCCTCACACTCTCAAACGTCCTATACATTCCCTCATTCCAGATCTCCCTCATCTCCGTCCAGAAGCTAGCTCAACAGGGTAACCTGACTTCGATCTTTGGGCGGACAGGCGGTCACGTCCTCGACCGCAATGGTGATGTCGTTCTTGAGGTCAACCATGACCAAGGGCTATATCATTTGACTGCGGAGCCGGTGGTCCAGGAGGAATGTGCGCTTGCTGCCGTTGACATTAACCTCCTCCACCGCCGCATGGCACATGTGGGGATAGACAGCCTCGAGCGTATGGTCAGGAAGGGACACCTAAAGGGTGTAGAGCGCACCACTGGTACCCCTAAATTCTGCCATGCCTGTGCTCAGGGAAAGATGCGCAAGCAGCCGTTCCCAACTGAGGGACGTCAGCGGGCAACACGCCCACTACAAATCATACATAGCGACGTCGGTGGACCGGTCAGCCCACAGTCTCGAGACGGGTATCGTTACTGGATTACATTCCTTGACGATCACAGTGGTTTTGATTGGGTACTCTACCTCAAGAAGAAGAGCGACGTGCACGCTGCCTTCAAACAGTGGAAGGCGGATGTGCAAGCCTTCTTTGAGGAGGAGATCGAGGAGATCATATTCTCCGAAAACTTCATTGACTTCTGGCGCACTGACAACGGGGGGGAGTTCACCTCCAACGAACTGGAGGCAGAATTGAAAGCCAGCGGAATCATCCATCACACAACGGCCGCAGACACACCCGAGCAGAATGGTGTAGCTCAACGAGCAAATCAGACGCTCGTTTCCACCGCCCTCACCATGCTCATCGATTCAGGCCTCCCACAAAACTTCTGGAAGGAAGCCATGAGCTGTGCCTCCTACGTTCTCGGACGCCGGCCATACTCCTCCAACAACGGTGTACCACCATATGAGACTCTGTTCAAGCGAAAGGTTGACCCCATTCAGTTCCGACCGTTTGGCTGCACGGAATACGCATTGATACCAAAGGACAAGCGCGTCGGGAAGTTCTCAAACCGTGGCCGCCGGTGCATCATGCTCGGCTATGGTAATGGTGATGTGGGGGATGGGAAAAAGGCGTATCGCCTCCTGGATGTAGAGACCAAGGCTATCTTTCACAGCCGACATGTCCGCTTCGATGAGACAGGGGAAACAGACACCTCTATCCTTCAGGACCCTGCGCCCCAAACTCAGTGGGAGTTCTTGTTCCGTCCTGAACAGGAGAGGGAGCCTTCAGACAGTGGGAGCGTGATTGACGATGTCGAGCCAGTGGGAGCACCAGAGACTTTTTCCATTCGGCAAGGGGGGGAGACAGACACAGAGACTATCAGCACAGTAAAACGCGAAACACCCTCTCGCATTCCTGTCCCAGTAAACCCTACCTCCATCTCTGAGCACATTGCCCGCAGGAAAAATCCCATTGCGTCACCACGTCCACTACCCACCGTTGTCGCGCCACCGGTACCAGTACCAGCTCTGCCAAAGCCTGACGAGCCCATGCTCCGACGAGGAGAACGTGTCAGAAAACCAGCAGATCGAAACCGAAACCTTCTACAAAAGTCAGATGGCCCTCAGCAGCTCCGGAAACCCGAACCGCTGCCTCAGCCGGCCGAGCCAGAATCCCCTCCCCTCCAAGTCGCCGACCTTCCACAAATCATTGAGGAAGAACCCGAAGTCGAGCTCATTGATATTGACGATGCCTTCTTTGCTGGCGTAGCCAATAGCGGCCCGAGTGAAATCCCTATGAACCTAGTCACAGTGGCGTGTTGGAATACGTAGAGCCTAAGTTATCGCGAGCACCGCCGTGATAGACTAATTCAAAAGACAATGAAAGGGGCACAAACTTCAAGTTTAAATTCCTTGAAGTTGTCTTTCCGACCCTTCTTCCGACCCTCCTTACTTATGGCCAATTCACTTTGCAAGATTTGATTAGAAAGACTGGAATCTACATCCATTTTAGCGCCCGGTACCGGGTCCAGCACCAGCCGTAAGCGCCCATCATATAATGTGTTGGGCTGTCATGTTTCTGACCAGGTTTGGCTGAACTTCTTTAAACAAACTCTCCGGCTGGCCCGGCAGAATCAACACAAAGACCCAAATTTTTCTACACCAGACATGCAGGCTTGAGTCCCTCCGCATTTTGGTGGCCTTGCCCCTTGAGAAAACCGTTATGTTCGGAGGAAAAGAAGGGGATTGATGAGAATTTCCATATTTGGTAAGTAAATTGATTTCGCCGCAACTGTGATTTGCACAACGAGTCTGGATTTTCGATTTTTCTCTTCTCCCTTTTCAATTTAGACCTCCGGACTTTTCGCAATCTGTTTATATGCCTTTGGGCTACAGATCCTACAAGTTTCGTAGCGATACGAGGTAGTAAGAAAAACGGGCATTCATCAAGGGATTTTGATGCATTTACAGCACAGATCAAAAAACCTCGAGGAAACGGCGAATGTTTCCTGACATTGGACTTGCATGAAATCGTAAGATTTGTAGCTCTACACCGCCAAAGTGCCCCCACGTAGCCCGCAGATGAAAGTCTCACCTGGCGACAGCTGTGCCGTCATTCGATACCAGCTTGCCACGACATCGCTGACAGCTGCATTTTCCACTGGAGCGTCCAGCTGCCGATTAAGGTATTGGATCAGATTGGATCCGAATCATCCGAGAGTCTTAATTTAGCAAAGCAACAAGAGCTGCACCAGACTATGGCCGGAAATTCCTGGAATACACTACTGAGCTGCGATACACTCCGCAGTATTCAGTGTAAGGGTTATCGAAGCCTGAATCGACTTGAAATCGACACCCAGATCACGATTTGGCTAGCGTGAGAAATCAAAGGTCCGTGCACCTTTTGACAGCTCAGCTGAGCTCACGTGTGCGTTGACTTGGCCTTTTCGCTTCGTTTCTCTCTTTCCTTCCACCATGTCCCCCTCCAGCGCCCCCTCTCGAATCTTGGTTTCCTCCTTCAATGCTGCCCCACGGTGGCCTTCGCCTTCTTTCTAAAACCCCCCTCGTACCGCTTCGTATGCTGTCTAACCTCCGTGTCGCGTTTCGCTGCTGGCTACAATCGACCTCAAGTACCCTCTTGAGAATGCAGCAAAGGTGGTCTACGATCAAGTTATTATGCGAGCCTCTGGTGCAAATCCTCAAACATCCCTCAATGCCAATTCAAATACAAGCCTCTCATGCGAGCTCAAGTCTTCAAGTGGCCATGCTGGAAGGCACTTCAAGTGACAAGCGTAACTCAAGGTCAACGTTCAAGGAACAAACTCCTTCAAGACCTTGCTGCAACCTCTATCAAATCCTCATCAAGCGTTTGCTTCAACCTCGCTACTACATATTACTATTGGTCACTTCTCAAGGCTGCCGGTTACAGCGACTGGATATGAGAGTTGACAGGTGCGCATATCTCATTCGACGTTCATTGTTCCTCGTTAATCGTGGTTACCAGGTCTTCTTTCACATCCACGCGTGTTCGAAGCTGTCCCGCGATAATTTCGCCATGATAGTAGTGTTGGGGTGCTATGGTGAGGCTATTCTGCTGTCGGGGACGGGCCACAAAGGTATACGTTAGGCTCGGACCAGCACTTTACTTTCGGTATTACCTGGCACTAATTCCTCCCCGTCAAAGTGCCAGCGAGAGATTGGTTCGAGTCTAGGTATACGTATGGTTTCAGTCATTGTTGCTATAGTATTCATTTATGTATCATTGTATGTTATGTGAGCTCAATACAATTTATTTACTATATATCCGTTCCAATGTGTGTCAAATTTACGAAAGAATGAATGCCAGGTGAGCCCGCAGCTGGCGGCCAGCTCCCGAGTGGCTCCACAATGGATCCATTAGCGATCAAACCTGGATACCAGCTCATCGCCAGCTGGCCACCACAGATGGCGGCCATGTGTCCGCCAATTAGCGGTGTATCTGTAGGAAATTGCTATCAGAATAAATGCCGAAAGGTCCGGAGATTCAAATTGACAAGGGAGAAGAGAAAAATTGAAAATCCAGAGTCATCCAGACCTATTTGGCAGGATAGTACCATGCTTGGAGCTTCATATTGTGCTACTCTAGGTCTCAACCAGGCAAGTTACAACGGATTTGAACAACTTACAATCCACACCTCAAACCGGTTGCAAGACGTCTCGAGGCTCCACGAGGCCGTAAGCCAGCTCAATCCGTTACAAGCAAAACCATGTTTTTCCGACAAATGGCTGCATCGCAAACTCGCTATTTATGCGCATTCATGAGTGTCTACAAGGGATCTCGCTAAGGCGAAACAGACCCAAGAAAGTCGTGTCTTGAGGCTTCCTCCTTCGCGACCCGGACCTCGATACCAGCCACGTTGTTCCCGCGGTTCTCGTCCGCGTGTACATCCTTTTCAATTACCTCCTTAACGACCCCGCCAATCGTTTCAAGGACATGCCGTGGGGATACGCCGACTTCGCCCGCATTCTCAACGCCAACTGCCTGTCTGGCGAGAAATGGGCTTATTACGACCTCGATTCCGGACGCAACCTCTGGGGGAACTTCTCCATTCCGAGGGTGATGGCAAAAAGGTCGAGATTCCCACGGTGGGTCATTGTTTTCCCTTCTCCAGAGGGAAATCCCTCGGCCGGGAAAACGCGTTTTCGGCACTAGAAAAGCCTTAGTCTCTTGTAACAACACAAAAGTCCTCGTACCCGCGGTGTGTTGTGGTCTGTCAGTTTCCTTTGATCCGCGGTTGGAGGTCCGCTTATTACATAATCATCAAAACACGACGCGTCGATGTAGCTCATAGCACACGTTATTTAAGATTTTGGACCTACTATCATATTCTTGACCTTCGTCTCATCGACCTACGCGCTTCAAAGGAGTAAAAAGGTGGAGAAACGGACGAAATCAAAATTGCTTCGGCTAATGCCGGTTGGCTGTAAATTAGCGCAAACTTGGAGGTTAGTGCTTTCCTCAGCTGAAATCAAGCATTCTAAACTAACAGGAGTGCTAATACAGCTCTCCTAGACTATATCTCATATGGAATCAAGGCAGAACTAGAGACTTTGCGCAGAGCCACCGGTAGCCACCCAGTGGCTCTCACGGCATGCGCTGTAGAGCGGCTACGGCATATGGTGGCGAGCACCATATATGGTAATTTTCTCTTGATTGCCAGCCGGTGAACAAAGTGTCCAGTGAACAATTGGGCTAACGCGTAACACCCAGTGAACAACCGGTCGGAATAGTACAGTAGCTACTGTATATGGATGAATTGGACGTATTCAACTAGGATATTGAATTCCCATTCGCACTGAAGCAAGCTTACCCTCCTATGTGGACCATTGTCCACATACCCAACATGTTTAACCGGTACGTCGTCGTCGGCTGAAACAGCTTACAAATCACCCTTTTAAGGAAGCTTAAGGTGACTTACCATATATGGGTGGTTTGTCAGCAGAAACAGGCCTCCGTTACGCGTTACGTTTCAGTCATACAGAAGGCTACAGTATGAGCTTAATTTCCTTTTTGGGAAGTATTTTCGCACAGTCAAGAGGTCTTAATATCACCCACAAAATGCCTATGTGCAGCCATGATAGTGTCAACAACCTCTAAAATTCGAGTGGAAGCCCTCAAACCAGTCTTCGTGGTACGAATAGAGTCAGCGTTGTCGGCAACAAATGCAAGCTGTTCCCAAAATTGGGCTCGCACTGCCGCAGCGTCCTCGAGTGCAGATTTTGAGGCGTATGGGCATGCACATTCGAAATTGCCACCCCCGAGGATATGGTCCATCCAGGAATATTGGGTGCCTTCTACGGACCCTGCTCTTATGCAAAATAAAATTCAACGTAAAATTCTCGGCAAGACTTGATGAGTATTACGCGCTGTCACGAAATGACTGCCCATGCTGCCAATCCACGCTGTCGTAGATGCCGGCTTCTACCAACAATTCCCTCTCATGTTCTACGCATCCTTTACAATATGTAGGGGAAAATCTGGCTGCAGTTTGGTTGGTAGTCTGAACTCACTGAATGAAATGAGCCTGCATTGGACTGGACATGGCGGGAGAGATCAAGATAAAAGCCTAGCCAAGCTTCCCCGGCGATCAATCAATCAATAGCCGGAGCAGCGGCCCGAGACCTTAAGATCTTATAAGCTCGGCGGCCGTTGCTCTAAGGGTTATGATAAGGCCTTAATAACCCTTAACGCAGTTAAGGCCTTATCCCTTACGGCCAACACTGAAAGTGAAATCTCTTAACCAAGAGATCGGCAATGACCAAGCGACATTGATGCTGCTGCTGCACAGCCACCGGTCCGAGTGATCCGCAATCAAAAGCGGGAAATCGCTGTGCAAAACACGGAAACCCACTTTTTTTTTGAAGTTTTGCTCCAGTCCGTTTGTAGATTACCTTCTTGCAATGCTTACACAATCCCAGGATGTCTCGATGAAAACTGACGTGACAGTATCAATTACCAAATTGGGACATATGTGGACAATGGTCCAGCTTGCTTCAGTGCGAATGGGAATTCAATATCCTAGTTGAATACGTCCAATTCATCCATATACAGTAGCTACTGTACTATTCCGACCGGTTGTTCACTGGGTGTTACGCGTTAGCCCAATTGTTCACTGGACACATTGTTCACCGGCTGGCAATCAAGAGAAAATTACCATATATGGTGCTCCGGAAAATATTTGACTCTTTCTTGCCTTTTTGGGCCGAAAAAGTTGCTGTTATGCGTTACGGAGACGAAAATTGTTCTTACGTGAACAACCGCTAAAATTCATTCGGGCAACATTACTGGCTCGAGCAGTTTTTCGCCCGATTTGGGTAACCAGTTGATGAACCTCAGAACCACCTCAGTAACCGCCCTCATATTCACCTTCAAAACTCTTCTGCTCCTGATGAATCTGGTTGGAGTGACTTAGCGGCCCTGTTTTTTCTGGATTATTAATTTTGACAGCTAAAGCATATACTCACTGGATTGTGGTAAGCAGATCCAAAACACTGGTAGTTACAAAGCCTGGTAATTTTTTCTGAAGTTGCTCAAAGCATTCCCTGAGCCCCGGCACTGGTGACAAAGTGCTTGTAACTTGAGGAGACTTGTTACAAAACTTGATGCTTACTGAATTCTTTCTTACTAATTCAATCCACAAATTCCGGGAATTTTCACACCAGGTACTGGGAAGGGTCTCATCCAATACACTACGCAGTTTCAAGCATTGGAATTTTTCTTTTTGGAGAGAAACACTAAACGCTACTTATCCCCCCGACGCTGGTGCCAGGCACGTGGCCTCGGATCTCGGGCATCAAATATGCATCACACGCTGTCAGACGACTTGCTCAAGTCCGTTTGCGAGCGCAACGCGTCGCCGACGCAGTCCCGCCCTCCCGATGCAGTCGGGAACTCCAATTCAGTAGATACAATTGCGAATAAATGCATTCCAGACTTGTCCTCGCAATTCAGTTTCTGCAAGGCTTCAAAAGCTTGAAGTCGCTACGTTGTCAAGGCGACGCGTCAAGTCAGAAATGATCTGTGACTTGACGCGTCTATCTTCCTTCGCCCACACTCAGACATTAATATTACTGTACCATTTCATTCAATTCGTATGTCACGCGTCACAGGCCCAATTTTTTACAAATATTTTTGCACCTGTCACAGGTCACCGAGCCCTCTTATGAATGTCTAAAAAAAGTCACAAAATCAGCGAAAAATTGCCCAAAATCGAATTTTTGGCTCACATAGGTTTTCCTTCCATAAAATGGGGTTCCGAAGTGCTTTTGAGGGTTGAGCCTTGAATACGGTTCGGGTAGCTCTAATTTCACCTCATTTCGGCTCATTTTCCGTGTACAGTGGTGGCAAATAGAAATTGCCGTGGCTTTTTGGTAAAA
The DNA here is from genome assembly GCA_037176885.1 of Favolaschia claudopus. Classification (NCBI taxonomy): domain Eukaryota; kingdom Fungi; phylum Basidiomycota; class Agaricomycetes; order Agaricales; family Mycenaceae; genus Favolaschia; species Favolaschia claudopus. Next base: position 111,395 of record JAWWNJ010000152.1, on the reverse strand, counting down.
ATCTTGCTGTATGCTTCACCGAATGACCTCAAATAAGATGTAAAGATGGGTATGTGATACTTCTGTACCTCCTAGAACACTCAGCAATATATCATGCACTGAGAATGCATCAATAATGGATGGTTCCCGATTTTTGCCATATCCGGAAAAACACAATGTACCCTCAGCAAAAAGGTGTCATAATAGGATAAAAGTACTTGAAAAACAATGCTGGTTCTCACTTTGATTGACTGGAATTGACCCTCATTTGAGCTCACAACGGCCGCGCGAAGTTGGTCATTTTAGCTATTTTCTCTGCATTTTCAGCTATTTTGTGTGAAAATAGCCAACTCTGAGCGGCTGTTGTGAGCTCAAATGAGGGTCAATTCCATTCAACCAAAGTAGAAACTAGGACTGTTTTTCAAGTACTTTCATCCTATTATGACACTTTTTTTGCTGAGGATACATTGAGTCTTTCCAGATATGGCGATAATCAGAAACTGTCCTGTTATTGATGCATTGTCAGGGCATAATATATAGCTGAGTGTTCTAAGCAGTACAGAGGTATCATATATTTATCTCTACATCTTATTTCAGGTCATTCCGTGAAGTATACAGCAAGATTTTGGCCAAGAAGCCACGGCAATTTCTATTTGCCACCACTGTATCTTACAGGCAAACCCACCTGAAATCAAGAAAGTTCCGCTCAAACCCAATTTTTCTTGTTTCTTGCCCCCCGCTGAGCTGTAAATTCTCCGTAAATGCTGGGTAAGAAAGGGAGGACATTCTGAGTCATTTATGAAATTTTCTAGCTGAATCCAACTACATCGCTTGCGGTGACATGTACAAGTCACGCTCTACTTTGCAGATGTGAGACACTGCGTCGGGCCGTCGGCGACGCGTATGCCATCCCAAAGGGAACCCTGCTCTATCAAAATTGATGGAATTTTCCCCCAGTATGCGGACTTTACTTCCCCTCGGTTTGCTCACTTCTTCCTTTCAATGACATAGAATTTGTGCATATTAGGGATATTTAGCTGCTCAAAGTCTATTGAGCCTTCCAAACAATTTATACTTATGTGCTTCGTAACAAAACATCACGAAATTCGGGCCAAAGCGTTATATCTCGAGGTAAGCCACGTCACCGGAGCGTATTATCTCCCTCTTTCCTTGCCGCCTCATGGGCAGTCCGAATGAGACATTGGTGAGGCGTCTGATCATCTCATCCATCCCATCCCTGACCTAGTTTCCCAGTCTCATAGATTTCTGGAAGACCTGTCTCTTGCCGTAGGCACCGCACTCATCATTGCCATGGGCGTCTTCGCTCAACATCCGGCAGGCTGCCCAATGCGACTCTACACATTTAAGAGTCTGTCAGGAACTATCCGCAGTAAGCCCATCCTTACATGCGCCAGGGACAGTACTAGTTCTCACACCTCCCGTATAGCAGTTGAATCTCAGCTTGTCATTGGAGGGTCACAAACATCCCTCCACGGACAGGCTTCAGACTGAAGTGTAAGCACAATGGAACCCTTATCGCACCGAATTCGATCCCCTTCCGAATTTGTTTTGCAGTCCGTATATCGTCCCCTCTGAATCAAGTCGCGGCCGCAAGCTCGCTCCGTTCATCTTGTTGGCGCCTTGTCGAGCTTGTAACAGTGGTGGAACGTATCTCGACGACGGTTTGCATCATCGCCGAACGTCTGGCCGCTGGCGTGGGCGAAGGGGGTCCTCAAGTACTGTAGTATTTCGTTCAATTCGTAAGCCGGTTTTGGGTGTGACACCCCTTACGAATTTACCCTTTCGTAAGGAAGCTTTGTGACCCTGTGACTTACGAAAAATTTCGTTTTTTTACCCCTTTTTTGGCCCAGAAATGCGCCAAAATCCGAGTCACAGAGGGAAACCTTTCGTAGGACCCCTTTGTGACGCTGTGACTTGCGAAAATTTTCGTAGGATTTGGGGTCTGTGACCTGTGACCTTACGAATTGAACGAAATACTACAGTAAGCTGTCGGTTCTCTCACAGGGAGGTCTCCATTGAGCTTTCAGGATATCACGGCCTTCCCATCACCATTCAGGGGCATCCTGCAGCCAACACTGATTGGATTACATTCCTCAGTAGTGCCGGAAGAAAGTCTGGCTCTTATGACTTCTTTCTCTCGCCTAGCACATCGGCCTTGTAGATGGCGTCGGTGCACCGCCATTCTAAACTCACTGGGAAGGTGTTGGGTCAATAGCGTTTTCTAAAAAATTGGTGATTGCCGATGTGCCATTATTTACAGGAATTGCTACTTTATGTCTGCTGTAAGTGACAACCGCTGGTTACATTGCTTCGAACAGCAAAACGGTTCTCGATTCCGCCTCTGCTTCGTCTTCGCCACTCTGCTGGTGGCTATCAGAGCATTGCTTAATCCACAATCTAACTTGCCGCATCTCTGCATTGCGATCTCTAGTATTCGCCTAAAGATTCATGACTGCGGACGGCGCCCAGATTAACTTACACACCGCACTTTCTGCACCTGATGGCAGAGCTCTATGATATCCGCAGCGGTGTTACCCGCATAAGCCTGAGCGAAGGCTGCGCAACTGGCGTCAACGGGATTGTCCTCTGGGGAAAGTACACCCAAAAGCAGGGGCTCATATAGCTCGAATATCTTGCACGCGTCCAGCTTTGCCTGCTTCCGAGTCTCTTGTAAAGCCATACTATGCGTCGGCTTTACTTAAGCAGATAAAATCGGATTATGTGCAACCAACATTCGAGAGTTCGCAATGATGAGGTTGAAACAAAGGAAACCTTTGTCATCACGTGATCATTTATTATTATTATTTTATTTTCTATTTTATTTTTCCCACTGTTGTCATCAAGCCGTCCTGCCGGACCCGCGGCAGGCCCTTATGCCCTGACAGCCCTTATACGGCCTGATACGCATTTCCTGCACTTACTTACATCAGTGTTGTGCCTAAGCCCTAAGGCCTAGAGGGCTCTAAGCCCTAAGGCCTTAGCCTAAGCCTTATGATAGGGCTTAGCGTGCAGCTAGATTTTCGAAATTTACTGCTAAGGCCTTAGAGACCCACGTGCTGCTGACATAAACAGCTGAGCCATTGATTGCCGGGGCACAACCGAGTCTGCAAGGTCTTAAAATGCCTGCCGATGCACGTACAGGGGGCCCTCGGGGCATCCGGCCAACAACCAGGCTTTGATGTCCACACACTTGTTAATAATAGTTGTTGACTATAGGTGAGTCCAGAATAATTTTGTGTTGACAAGTAAGAATCTGAAGTCAAAAAGCAGTGGGGTAGGGAATACTACATACTTAGGCACTCAGGGAAGAAATGGAGAAGTGTCAGGAAATAAAAAAACATTCTTTTAAAAATGTTTCCTTTTTAAGGTGTCTAAGCCCTCTAAGCCCTTAGACAGCCTAAGCCCTAAGCCCTATGCTAAGCCCTAAGGGCTTAGCGTGCCGGGGGGTCGTAAACTAAGGCCTTAGGCACATCACTGAAGTCTTACATTGCCTGTATTTACTCATTTTGTAGCTACTGTGCCTTCTGCACATTTTCAGGTATTTAATAGAGACTTTGCGGTAGCCACTGGTGGCTATTGGTGGCTAATTTTTCCCGGGACCGGATGACAGCCTCTGGGTGGATTAGCCACTATTTGTACTACCTATTCACGGGATGCTAGGGTGGCTAACTCTAGCGGGAGGCTCAAAAAACTATTGCACACGAAGAGCCACAAATAGCCACCGGTGGCTTCCGCAAAGTCTCTAATATAGTCTTTTATCCAACTTACTGCGGGAGACTGAGGTTACTGTGCCTTCTGCACATTTTCAGATTCTGTTAGGTTATGGGCGACCGAGCGCTAGCTCTCTGAAGACCTAGGCTCATTAACCGGTTGGCTATGTCTCGGCTAGACATAGCCAATTGATCCTTTCTGATCCTCACAATTCCGACTGATCCTGCCTGTCAAATTCGGAACTTGCCGTGGATTCTCAGTCAAACTCGAATGTTACATCCTTCGGCTCGAATCCTTCAATAGATTACTGCAGAATGCGCAGGTATGTAAGGATCGCCACGTGCCCGCGGTGCCGAACCTTCCGCTGGCTCCCATCAAAACTGTGCCGCAGTCAAGCCGCAGCACAGACGCAGTGTACTTTACGATTCTTTCTACTCGTTTACTTAGTAAGAAACTCATAGCTACTCATTAGGACTCATTAGGAGTCAGTTCTCGGCTCCTTCTCTGTCCCGTAGTTAGTATAAATACTTCTAGTTACATTGTAGTTCTACATTCTTGAATACGCAGAGTTTTACTGGCTCAACTCCTTGGTCTAAGTAACAACTCTCAACATCAAGACTCTCAGTGGTTGCGACTTTCCCTCAAGAAACACCGCAACTACACAAGGTATGAGAGGCTGATACTTATGTATATTTTCAGAGTGTTTGTGTATTTATTTTTCAACCCAGAAACTTGAAACAGTGACGAGTCTGTGGAGGGGAATGAAATAGATTTTGACTTTTGTAATCCTACAACGCGCAGGGCGGCTGAGCACGAAGCTCAAGCGCAGTATTTCGAGTATTTCGATGCAGTTGACTGTTAGATTACTGTGATTGACTCCCGGGTACATGTCTACCATGATTTGTTACTTTGTATTACCTCTTTTCCACGTAAATCCACGTACCCGAGTGCTTCTGTAGGCATTCGGCACTCAAGACAATAGAGACTTTGCGGTAGCCACCGGTGGCTATCGGCGGCTCTTCGTGTGCAATAGTTTTTTTGAGCCTCCCGCTCGAGGTAGCCACCCTGGCATCCCCTGAATAGGTCGTGCAAATGGTGGCTAGTCCACCCAGAGGCTGTCATCCGGTCTCGAGAAAAATGAGCCACCGATAGCCACCGGTGGCTACCGCAAATTTAAAGTCTCTAATTGCCCTTCGTGTAAAATTGCTCCCCGGCAAGGGGCACTGTAAGGGGAGAAGGGCCCAGGAGCCAAGTCGATAACAAACCTGGGGATCAGAGATCCCCAGCGGACTACTTATATACAAGAGGTGACTTAAGATATGACATAAGTGAGCACAGCATGATGTCTTGGAGACAGAGAACTTCTGCCCAAGTCAGAAGACGTCATAGCTGTGGAGTCCCCTGACAGGCACCCATCCTGGGACTTCCTCGTTGTCATCTGTTCCTCTCCGACTTGATTTCTGCTCGGAAACTTCAGCCGATGCGTTGAAAAGTCACTGTCTTACACCCGCTCATGAGGTACTAACCTCAAAATTTCTCTCGCGCTGCGCGCGATTTACTCTATTTCTGACCAGCCTTGGGTGTTTTCAGCTCGATTTACTCTATTTTCCTGACCCAGGTAAGCCGTTTTTGAGACGTTGTTTTACTCTATGGCCGACCCGGGGAATAGGTAGTGACCGGGGGCCTGTCGGAAAACTGACTTAAGGCTTGGTCGACACCCCACCCCCCCATACGTAAGTGTTACATAAGCCGTAAAACGGGTAATTCCCATCAAAAAACTGTCAAAGTTCGGTCAAATTTTGACGGTACTGGCACATTTCGGGGACACTTCAATGCGCAAATGTGTTATCCGACACATTTTTGCATTTTCGCTGGCCGAGGACTTCTCATTCGGATCTAGCCGCAACACCAATATATTATGTAATCAAATATTTTTCCTCCCTTTTTTTCTGACCCGGAAAAACCGGATGTACCTTATGAGGTTCTGACCCAGCCTGATGACCTGATTCACGCTGATATGGACCTGATCAGGCTGCATGGGAGAGCTTATCAGGTCCATGGTCAGGTCCGTCAGGTTCCCCCGTGAAAATGACAGAATAAACAGCAGCAAACCTTGTAGAACAGATAGATTACTCGGTATTGACAAAAGTAACCGTGAATCGACTCGTATGGTCCGAATATTGCAGTATGTAATAGGTTTAAATGCATCAGAATGTTCTCCTGCATGTTTTGAACGGCAGCCGACAAAGGCCTGCACCAATCCAGCAAGCACAACTGATCTCTCAACAGATTCTAATTTGCAGCTGTTTTGCACTGTTTGTTGCAATAAATGACTGCATTTCCAATTTTCTTGAAGTTCAAGAACATGCCCTCGGACGGTAGGTCATACTTGAGGACCCATTTCAGTCCCTCACTGCTCGAAATCTCTGATTGCATCAATCTCTTGTCAACATTGGACTGGTTCAATTTCAACCGTCCCTCCTGCACGGACCCAAATATTGCGTGGCCGTTCAAAGACGCTAAGAGCAAACAATTTAGCTACAGTCTTGGTTAATTTCCAATCCATCACAGTGCTCAGCCCTATCATCTACACATTCAATATACTTTTATCCCAGAGTAGGCCTCCATGGCTTCCGTAATTCCCCATGTTTGGTCAAGTAAGGGGCCGAAGAGTTTTCCGGATTGTAGGCTTGTTTACCACACTTATTAGCCAAAGCAAGTGTGCAAAAACATTTAGATAGATCACATGTGCAAGCTAGAGGTAGTCGAAAGTGGTCTGGAAGGGCAGTTGCCAAGATTTCCGTTGAACAATGAGCAGAAGTTGAAAGACACAGGTGAATTTCAAGCTATTGCCAAAATTGCGCTGGCTCTGAAGAGCCTCAGGAAGAGAGGTTGCCCACAACAACTTGTGTAAGTTTAAGGAATATCCCGACGTATTTTTCAAACTCGAAGTCTTGGAGAAATATCACGTGGTCGCGAAGCAATCGTCGGATTAACGGTTACTTTTGTCAATACAGTCGTAAACTGGGAAGCGCAACGATTAGCTTTCCCGCGGATTATTCGATGAAAAATGCACCAAAACTCTGAGTTTTTTGTGCTAGGGTAATAGCCCTGCATCCGTTCCGCAGGCTCGTCAAAAATTCGGGGTCGATACAGTCTGTTTTGAGTGAGTTCAAGGGCCAAAGTTTGGCTCCACCCAAATGCGCCAAATAACGTAGAAGAGCAACAACAGTAAACAAAGCTAGAATCCTTCCCCGCAGGTCGCGACAACATAGAGCATGTATATTTAGGCCCTAGAAGTATCATACCACAAATCAAGCATGCACAGAAACACCAGGTGGTGTTTATATTGCAAGGCAAAATTCACAATTCAGCTGAAAAAATAAAAAAATCAGCAACAAACCAGCTGGTTCTAGCCCTTCAAAGAAGCTATTCAGTCCAATTTCTTTGCCAATGGGAAATATGGTTTGTGGGGAGTTTTGAAAGACCAAATTTTTCATGGAGATGTTCAAAGGTTTGGGGAAATCACAAACTTCCTTCCAAAATTGGGCATTTTCGACAAATTGCGCGCCCACTGCCCAGGGAAGTAGTTTTTAGGCTCCAAAAAGTGGTCCATTGAATTCAGCGACCTCAAAAATGGTAGGAGAGTGCAAATTCCAGCTCGCCAACATGTCCGCGGGTACGGATTCAGAATATGCGTGTTGCTCTTCTACTCGTAGTGAGAAAAAGTCATGGACGGTCGGTTCTTTGACCGATCTCGGCCGTCTTTGCCCCTTTTTTCATGATTCCAGGTGCTGGGTGTATGTAAACTGCACCTGTAACAAATTACTGACCATCACCGAGATCAAAAATAATTGATGTTTGGCCGAAAATGGCCAAACAATCTTGTAGCTCAAAACTTCAATTTTGTAGGTCAACGGGACTTTTTTTGTTCGAATGATGGTTTGCACTGTCTTGTAGCGCCATCAAAACTGAGTGATTCTCCAACTTAAATAAAGTCAAACGGTCGAGCCGTTGTTGAGATATCACGCTCTGGAGTTGGCCACTTTTGGCTGTTTTTACCATTTTTGGCTATTTTACGGCAATTTTGGCAAACTTGCAAGCACGATATCTCAAGAATGGCTGCACCGGTTTGCTTCATCTAAGTTCTGAATTTCAATAGTTTTTTTAGAGGTACACCCTGCGTGGGAGGTATTTCTGTGAAAAAAAATTCTTGCTGAGTTAGAAAAATCAAATTTCGGAGTTGTCTGATTGTTTGGCTGTTTTTAGCCAAATATCAATTATATTGGATCTCGGTGATGGTCAGTAATTTGTTGCAAGTGTAGTCTACATACACCCAGCACCTGGAATCATAGAAAAGGGTGCAAAGACAGCCGAAATCGGTCAAAGAACCGACCGTCCATGACTTTTTCTCACTACGAGTACGTTACGTTGCGCTTCCCAGTTTACGACTGTACCGAGTAAAGTTTTGTTCAGAAGAGTAGAGTACTACTAATAGAGTACTTATGTAAAAAATCCAGCCGAATTATTATGCCCCCAAACAACAGCGCAACGGAAAAAGTGTTAATTTGGGTGCTATATAAGAATTTACACAAGCTCCCCCTGCTGTAGGCCGGTATTCCGGCATACAAATCATATTCACTTGTTCCAACCAATTTGGTGGAGATTTGAGCTGATGAGACACGGGCATTTTTGCCATTTTTTTTGCCCTTTTCTTGGGGAATGGACTAAAAATCAAGGGTACGCCGGCATTCTAAACAAAGATATAGGGCCGATTTTCTTTAATTTTTTTTTTTAACCAGCCCTAGGTCGCCGGTTTAGACACCGGCGTACCCTTGCTAAAAATGGCCAACTTGTCAGTGCAATTCCGTGCTTAAAAGACCACCAACCTCATTGAACTCAGTGGTGAATCTACTCCCATTTGCAATGTCTTTTGTGTAGGTATGACTGATTGAACCCCGCAAGACGCCTCAGATCTCTGGTTCTGGCCTACCATCTTGACTTGAGTTCCATTTACGCCGTACCTGGCCATAAGGGCTACGCGGCAGTACTGACTGGAGAGACCAGTCCTAGGGATCTACATGATAAGCTACTTTGGTTGGGGAATGGTGCGAGTATAAAAAAGTAAATGTAAGTAAGAGGTGTACATCACCTCCCAGGTTTCTATGGCGGTCTTCAGAGTGCCACATAGATCCCATAGCCGGTCATAGACGGTCATAGACAGTCATAGACAATTTACTCTGACGACTATGACTGTCTCTGGTGCGCTATATGGAACTGCATAGAAACCTGGGTGGTGGCTCTCGTACCTCATAGACATACATAGATCTCCAGAGTGCGTCATAGAATTTTGGGTTTTTCCTGATGTAAGACGGTTATGGAAACAGGTTGCGTATGATAACTACATAGTTGAGGTTGTGAGGGAGGAATAACTATGCGTGCTTGAATATTCTACAATTTGAGCTATCTAAGTATATGGAGGAGAGGTCACTATTATTATTGTACGTACAGTAAGGTAATGAAGGAGAGGGAGAGGAGAGAAAGGAGAGAAAAGAGTTTGAGACAGACATAACTTTATTGGAATCGTCCCGATAGTCGTATGAACTCGGCCACGGGTTTGACGAGTTTGGGGTGATTGAGAAGGGTGCGAACATCAACAGCACCCAAGATCCCGGCCGCAAAGGAAGCAAGTTGTAGAGGAGGACGGAATTGCGACCATGCGGGACAGTGGAGGAGGAAATGAGTTCTTGTTTCTCGCGAGGCGTGGCAAAATTCGCACGCAGGCGACGATGTTAGGCGACAGCGGAATCGATGAGCGTTGAGGGCGGAAAAGTCGGTTCGTAGCTGACTGATAAGGGATATGTCAGCGCGAGGGAGAGACGAGGTGTATGGAGAACGGAGAATGAGGGACGGTACAGCGTCATCGATTCCTCGAAGCCCGCGGCCCAAGGAGGAAGTCGCCCAGTCGTGGCCCCTAGCGCTGTGCTGTAAACTCAATTGTTAATAACAATGCTATATAGCACATGCTATTAACACGTTATTAGCTGCTAGGCTGAGGACCGTCCAAAACCCCATGCTATTTATTGCTATAAATTCAAGCAGCACTGTGGGTGTCTGAGGGTCCATCCTGTCATTCATTTGAGCGGTCATGGAAGGATAGAAGGTTTAAATTCGATTTTCAATGAGATGGTGGAGAAATTTCCTTTCCTGGTGCTAATCGAGTCCAGCCGGCGCTTGCCGAGTGTCCGAATTGGGCTAATAGCTCGAAATTTGTGTTCAGATGAGCATTCCTTGCTATAACAGCCTTCCAAGATGTTTGCTAGACATTTTCACAGAGGCATGTACCTCTTGCAGGTCAAAATTATACCATCCCAGGGCGGCGCGACAGGTGCACGTGACTGCTAAAAATGTGCTAGAAATGTGTTATTAACGTGTGCTAGCTATTGTCCTTTGGACCTCGACATTTCTAGCATAGCATAGCAAGTGCTAAAAACTTTCTAGCACAGGGCTAGTGGCCCCAGCGTTCGAGAATGAGGGTGTTGACTGCGCGTCTGCAGGAGGTGAGAGAGACAGGGAGGGTGGCGGGGGGTGTAAGCAAAGTAGCTGCCTTTGCAGCGTCGTCGGCGAACTCGTTACCAGCCGTACCGATGTGAGCAGGCGTCCAGAGGTTTGTGATACGGAGTGCTGGGGAATGATCCATGGCGGAGCGGACAATCTTGTCGTATAGTATCGCCCGGGGTTGTCCTGCGCGTGGTCAAGTTGACTGAATACCTTGTAGGGCAGCCTGTGAATCCGAGACGACAAGAATCTGATTTGATCCCCTGATCAATGCGCGTTCCGTAGCGCGCAAAAGCCCCTCCATTTCTCCTTCTGCAACCTGCCCACTACCCAGAGGAAGTAAGATTCGTTCACTTACTGCTTCTCCGAGCATGAGGACAGCAGCTCCCCCCGCCGCACCGGCCAGCAACGACCCATCAGTAAACCATGTAGCCTCTGCAAACAGCTCGTCACTTAGCAGATCCTTGAGGACGGAAACGGCGTCGGACTTGGACGGGATGATAGTGGTGACGGGGAGCGGGTCTATACACGGCGGTGAATAAGTTGGAACAATCCGTTCCATGCCCAACAGAAGCGCATTAGCGTCGGAAGTCACAGGGGGAGTAGTCACAGTCACTTGCCTGAGGCGGAGGTAGACCACGAGCGTCAAGCTCGGTGACCACCCCCCCTCGCTTTCCACGGGCGCCGCAGGCCTTGTCAAAGTCTGCGCTCGGAACCGTCGTAACTGCCGTGGGGAGGTTGACAAGCCGTCTAGGGAGTCGGGATCCGCGTGCGGGAACATCTTCAGGCCATCGAACGGTAGGAAGACATTCAACGCAGTGGAGAGGTGAAGCCCGGTGTAGATGCCTGGGTGATCGTCGAATCGCGTCGTTAACGAGTGGGATGACACCGTGTGAGGGGGGGAGGGAAAGGTAACCCGCTAGTCGATGGAGAAGTGACTGTTCCAACCTAAGCGAGGCGGGAAGAATAGCGGCCTCCTTCTCTAACGCTGATCGGGCTGCGGTACGATATCCACCCGTTATGCATTTCGCGACACATTTGTTAATAGCATCAAGCGGTTTGAAGGCGGAAGGATGGAGAGGAAAGAACGAACTGACCCCATAGTCGGCTGGGGGGAAGACGACCGAACGCGCCAAGTCCCGGATCATCAGCGGCTTCAGTCCCCATACCGCGTGAGTGGGGGCAACGGAGGCGTTGAGCGACCTAGCTGCAGATGCGGCACGAACTTTGATGTGGACCGAGCCAGTGAGCTTGGAGTCGATCCAGACGCCCACCCATTTGACAGCGTCCGCGGGCTGAATGGTGACTCCGTCGAATTCGATGGTGTATGCTGAGAGGTCGACGTTTCCCGGTGAGTGGTGTATGAGTTCTGTCTTCGAGCTCTCGAAGGTCGCTTCATCTTCCCCTGCCCATCGGACTGCGATCTTGGCGGCTTCGTTAAGGGCGACACAATTCTGGAACGGTGACCTGCTCGCAGTACTGAAATTTGTATCGTCAACAAAGCCATAACGCCAGCTCGGAAAGACACCTATGTCCTTGAGTCTACGAAGGAGCCGATTAATTGTGAGGAAAAAGACAATGACGGAGAGTGCGGAGCCCTGTGGCGCACTCTCCTCAATGCACACAAAGGTGACAGAGCGGAAGCCGTCGATAACCACAGTGACGCGGTGGAGGTGGAGGAACGAAGCAAAACAGCGAATAGGGGTGCTCAATTCTTAGTTCAGTTCGTTCAGTTCACTTTTTAAAAGAAAAATAATTTGTCAATCAGTTGATGGATACTTGATGGAAACAATCGTTATCAACCACCCGCACTGCCGCCCTCCGCCCGCCGTGTTCATGCATTCATAGAACAATAATTTGCAGCATCGAAATGTTGTCGAAATGCCTGGGTGAACTAGAAGCATGGGTATGGGCAAGGTGGGGTCGCATCGGTCGAGAAAAAAAAGGCAACAGCAGTAGCTGGCGCGCAGGAGGGCGGGCATTACGCCACCGATAAAGATCATTCGCATCGACTGATTGACAAATTATTTTCTTTTAAAAAGTGAACTGAACGAACTGAACTAAGAATTGAGCACCCCTAATGATCGGCCTAGGGAAGCCAAGGGAAGCAAGTTCCTCGACCACGACCCGATGCGAGATGCGGTTAAAAGCACCTTTGTATAGCAACACGGACCGGACAGCTTCGGTTAGGCCGGCCGGCGTAGCTGCCGAGCTGATCTGCGTGATCGATTGACCGTTTGGGATGTCAGGACCCCGAAAACACATTCCTCAAACCACCATATATTTCCAGGCCACGCTTCCGCGCGTAGTAAAGCTCATGCAAGATGTTCAGTAATTGGGCAAATCTCCCGTGAACTCAGCCCCCCACACAAAATTTTTGCGCTGAATCCAACCCTACTTACAGTATGTTTTCATCAACAGCAAGTGAGTTCGCCATTTCATATCCCCAACCTCGGTCAGTGCTGGAGTACTAATATTATAGGTAACTCTACTTCACTTTCTTTACTGTGCTTGTTTCCCTGCTCTGTGACAACCCCACGACGCAATCTGTTCACAAGATCAAAATTATGTTCATTTCGTCCCATTTCAATGGAAAATAGTTCAGTTTGAGTTGTTCCACGATCTGAGTGTGAGCTCTGTGGCAATTGCATGGATTTTGGGGCCCTCATAGTGTCAATGAATATCTTGCAGGTTCATGTCCGCGAGCGGAGAGTGTTGCGTTGCACATTGCTCGACACTGATTTATCAAGTCTAACCGGCTCGCTTCGCAAGGGACGAGGTAGATAGCGGGTATTCAGCCGTGACGCCGAGCGCGGTCGGCATCGGACCCATCATGTATTTCGGTCGCGGACCGCACTAAGAACATACAGAGAATACTGTACTTCAATAGTAACTAATATGAGGGAGAGGAGGGCGGGTAAATGACGAGCTCGTGCACTATTGTACAGATAATCAGACAGAGAGAAGGAGGAAAGGTATCTAACGCGACGCGCCTAGCGGACAGAATAGTCAGAAAGAGAGAAGAGCTAAGGAGCTCCTGTCTCACACTGGACTACTCGCCGCTAGGGGTCGGTATCCACGCGCGCTGAGCGATACGCTGGAAATGTAAGTGGACTACATTCCCAGGAGTACGGCAAATCTCGCCGCTTTGCGCTCGAGGAGCTAGCCCCAGCACGGTGAGATTTGCGAGTGCACTTGCTGAATCTACGCGAGCCTGTTAGACTTGAGCTTGAGTAAACAATGTTCAAACTCGATCAACTGTCAAAGTATGATTTTCGGGTGCCTCGATTTGCTTGTGATTCTATTTAACTTCCAACTAACTATGGCGATCCAAATGCACATTTATTCCCGCGCTGGTTTTGTCGCCGGAAATCCGATTTCGCGCACCTTTTTTGCTCGAAAGTCGAATTTGCGCACCTTTTGTAGCCGAAGGTCCGAGGAAAATCAAGTTTTGTAAGTTACAAGCCTCCCAAAAGCCTCCTCAAGTCACAAGCACTTTTAGAATCGCCACCAGTGCCGGGGCTCGGGGAATGCTTTGAGCAACTTCAAAAAAATTACCAGACTTTGTGCTACTACCAGTGTCTTGAATATACTTACCACTATCCAGTACTTACCAGTGAGTATAAGCTTTAGCTGTCAAAATTAATAACCCAAAAAAACCAGGGCCACTGAGTGTGCTACCAGATTCATAAGGAGTAGAAGGGTTTTGAAGGTGAATATGAGGGCGGTTACTGAGGCGGTTCTGAGGTTCGTCAACTGAAATAAGTTGGTTACCCAAATCGGGCGAAACACTGCTTGAGCCAATGATGTTGCCCGAATTTAGCAAGATTAGCTACTGTACATGAATGAATTGGACGTATTCGACTACGATATTGAATTCCCATTCGTACTGAAGCAAGCTTACCCTCCTACTCGTCATTCCCAAAAGTAACCGGAATCTTGCTTTTAGCACGCAGATTTTGTGACTTAGACCACTTTGAGCAACATAGATCTTCTTGATATGGTGTTTGCTATTACATGATATGAGTCGGGCATCAAATTTATTCCAGCAAACATAGAGATCGATTTTCAAAATTCAGCCAATTCAGTGATTTTTGCGTTTTTCGGCAATAGGTCAGCAGTATTTCTGGTCAGTGAGCATTTGAAAAATAGCTTTCCTATTTTATGTGGCCGTATATAACAGCTCAGGGCTTCACAGAAAGTTTTCGTGCTTCAATAAGACTTGAAAAACAACGTACCACATTCTCACCATGAGTTATAAGTATAAAAAGAGGATCAAATATCAATGCCCAAAAATCACAGCACGTCAACGCAGCTCTGTGTGCAGTAGCATATAACTGGCTACTACCTACAGGGCAGCTCTGGCACCGTGGTGACTGAACTAGGTGTCAGGAAACATGCAATTTCTGATTCCGGTTACTTTTGGTGATGACGAGTATGTGGACAGTATGTGGACCATTGTCCACATACCCAACATGTTATAGATGACTGTGTCCGACAATCTCCGGGGTCCTGGCATCCCCAAAATGTCAATCCATCACGCAAATCACAGATGCCGCAGTGCCGTCTCGCCTAAACCAAGCTGTCCACTCCGTGTTGCCATACTGGACCCAATTCCTTTGATACTACCTCGCATAGTCTTGGCTTTTCTCTCGCAGCCAGACCAGCTCAATCTTGACATTAGCAACGATGACTCTGTCAGGCTTTTTCTGGAAGAGCTTGATAGGATTCAAGACACCCCTAGGGCATCTCATGTATAGACTTCTCTGGTTCTGGCTACCTTCACCCACATTTTGTTTCTAGGGCCACCTGGGGCTTATTCGGCAGCTTCGTGCTGCTATGACTCTGGCTAGAAACGGCTATCCTTCCTGAACTGTGAACGGCTCAATATTCAGGCCAAGCAGGGAATCGCTTCGCATCAGGATAAGCGAAGTTTGGTGTGTGATATTCTGTCTATCTCATTTCCACCCCTCATCGAAACTCAGGTATATAAAACAAAGAACCGAAGACCATTGCCGACTTTCTTGCCGGCTGTCCCGTTGATCCCACTGCTCCGATTGGTACCCTTCTTAACCCTCGCATCATCGAGCGCAAACGGGATTTGTCTTTCGGCCCGCCTATCCGGACTGTGCTTGCCGACACTGCTTGTCGCGTCATCTTTTTCGATAAAGACGAATGAAGGTGAGTTCCAACTTCTTTTTTGGCGACTGACTTCTCACCGATTTTCAGCTGGTGTCGTCTTCGCTCTACTCATCGTTTTGCGGGATGTTTTCGGCGAGCAGGGTACGCCTGAGTCGACAGCCATATGCGAGTGGTTTCAAGACGTCATTGACACTGCTGTAAACGAAGTCGCGATGTCCGCGTGAGTCTTCCTTCGTTATCGTATAAATTGTCGCTGATTTGATTTCATGTAAGCCGAAAAGCGACGGCACCGAGGTCCAGCCTTATGCTGGACCTCGTGACCTGAGGGTCTTTCAGCTGGCGAAAAGCTACACAAAAAATCTCGATGAAGAAACGAAAGCCGACCACGACACGGAGGTGATCGCAGCTGTGACCATCACTTGGGCTACTGTAGTACTGCCAAAGCGTGGTTGCCGCTCGATATAACCAATAAAATCAAGATACCCTCGAGGAGAACGGATTGCCGCGTATTGCCACGCGGAACATTCCCGCAGGTGTGTCCATATTCTTTTTACCGATTCTATCTCAGTGAATCGGCTTTCCAAGAAATAGTTTCGTGGCCTGGCCTACAATTTTCCCACATTCGAGCGAGCTCCTCCCGAGGCTTACTTTACTTATGGCTACTCCGCGTAAGCATCCATGTTGACACACCTCATATCGTCCCAGCTCATACCACAAAGACCCATGCTACGTGTCTGGTGTCTGCGGTATCAGCCTTAATGTTGGCCGTACCGTCAACCCTCCGCTTCCTCGACATTAGAGAGTTTGCGGTGAGCCGCCAGAAGCCACCTGGTGGCTCCAACGGCATGCGGATTGGAGCGGCTACGTCATGTGGCGGCTCGTTCAGCGGCTCGGCGCGCGCGGTCCTTAGCACAATTTTGAGGTTGCATACTTGACAATACCTTCAGCCAATGAGAGTTCATTGTCCAAACGTGCATAATTGTCTTGAATTGAAGCAATTTCCAGCGTCAACCGAAGTCTCCGGCTCAAATGTGCGACGGCGTCAGATTTTCGGGTCGGATTTTCTTCGTGTGTGTATGGATGGCTCAAGATATAGATGACTAAGTACTAAGAATACACTCGCAAAACCAAATTTGAACCAGTCTTACCAGCCGCCAAACGAGCCGCCAGACAGCATAGCCGCTCCAATCCGCATGCCATTAGAGCCGCACAATGTCCTGGACCAGGCCCAAGATGCATACAATCATATTATCCCGCATGATATCCCTGAAATGAGATTAGATAGAAACAACGGAGAGCAAATAAATCATACGCAAACTCTGGCGGCCAGACGTGCTTGAGATTGTGCAAGAAATGCAATATTTCGGTGCAATATTTGTTGCAGCCCGCGCCACGGAACATGAGTGCGAGGTGCGGAAGAAGAACTTCAACTCGACCAAAATCACCGTCCGAAATTGCACGTACCAGGACTTTCACCATGAGCAGATCTCGTGTCAAGAGTCGAATATTATGGTGTGCGATGTCGTCTTTCGGGTCAAGCGGCGGAAGAGCTTTGGGAGTGGTAATCGTTGAGTCGTCTGAGTCACTCTCGGAATCGGAGGTATCAGATGAGTTGTCGTTCGCATCAGGCTGTGTGTCGACCGCACGCAAGGGAGTAGCATACTTTGCAAGAATGTGAGACGCGATTTTTCGGAGAGTTTCCGGGGAAGGGTTTGATTCGGCAAATAATTCCAAGGATGCAAAACCGTATTCCTCTGTCCATGCGTTCAGAAGAAGACCGTGCAGTACCTGTGTGAAAGCGGCTAACAGGGCATGATAGTCCGGCTGGTTGTTTCCTAGCCGCTTCTTCTCCATCAGCGAACGTGAGACTGCCAACGTCGTTGACGCTGCCGCGATGAACATGAAGAATACCCCAGACCAAGTTGAGACAGAGGTGAAATAGCCCAAACCCGAGTTGAAATATCTCGCGGCGTTCCCAGGGTGTTTTGTCTTTTACACGCAGTTGTTGTGCCGAACGAATCCGAGCATTGGTGAGCTGGTCGTTAAAACTCGGGATAGCATACTTGCTGAGGCGCTCGGGCGTCTGTTTGAGCTGATTTATGTAGATTTCGTCGTGAAGAAGAATATTGCCACGAGTAGTAGCTTCTTCAATCGTGGAAGCGCGGAGGGCATATTGGCGTGTTTTGTAACCAACCGGTATGGGGCGAATTGGTGTATGTTGAAGCAGAGGATCTTTCACACATCAGTAAAACTACACATATGTCTTTCGCATCTTTTGTCTTTGGAAAACATCTTTCCCGTTCTTTGTCTTGCGGCCGAGGTCTTTCGTCTTGGAGAATACATCTTGAGAAGATCTTTGTCTTAACCTGCGCATCTTGGTCTTTGGCTTACATCTTGGGAATTCACACATCTTGAGGACATTCCAAGATGCGAAAGACGCAACAATCCGAAAGACATTAATTATATTATTCCAAGAAGTGAGAGATATGAATTACAAAGAGTTTAGGACTACGAGCTAAAAAGCTATTTCATGAGCATGATGGTCCGCATATTTATTAATATAGAAAGCTTTAAAACTATCGAGTGATTCGGAAAAAGGGAAATGCCGAGGTAAGAAGTGTTCGCCATAAATACCAACAAGGTGGGCCGCTCGAAGAATGGTATCGACATGAATAATGTCCATGATACGCTCTCCATCGGCGTCGACATGCCAACATCAGGGCAAGGTTTATCACCGATGGACGAGAACCACGTCACAAGCGCACACGGGTAGATGCAGCCGCGGTATTTGAATGACAGGAAGAGCAGAACGCGGGCGGCGAGCAGCCCGCGGAAACCGGGAAGGTCGGCATTGCCCTCAACGAAAACACAGTCGTAGCGAGGCGGACCGCCACGCCAAGACCGTACAGCGCGAATACGCTCGCGAAGCATCCCGCCAATGCCAGATTGGTCGCTTGGTGCAAAGAATTTCGCAACAGCGCAGGGGAACACTTTGATGCTAGTTGGAGGCTCGGGGCAGTCGTCGAGGGAAATTGATGCGAGAGGGATGTCGGGATCATGGTCAGGATTATCCTGACCATATAGAAAGCGTTGGATGAGAGGGATAAGTTGGGGTAGATTGAGATACTGAGAGAGAGCAACGGGATTGCGAGGATAACAACGAACTGGAGCATTTGAGATGGAATTTCGGGAGGAATCCGTTGTGTAAAATTCACCAGGAGTGACTGCGAGCTTTACTTCCCCCAGAATATTCTGGTCATCACTCGGGCCACCGTCGTCATCGTCGTCGCCGGGGGGGAGGGGCAGGTGGGTCGGGTATAGGGCGCGCAGATGGTCCAGTCATCATGCCGCGCTCGGTGAAATCGACACGAGCGGCGGCAAGTTTGTCCTGTCGGTCGTTGATGGTAAGCATTTGACCGAGAGCTTGGAATCGGCTCGAGCGTCGCCACGGCTGTTTGACGGCCTTGATGTGTTTTGATTCAGTGATAGACGAGCACAGGCCATTAGGAGCGGCAAATTCTTGGATGAGATAGCGGTAGTGGGTGAGCGAGTGTTGGCGAGGGAGGCAGAATCCGTCGGGACACACGCCGGACTCCACGAAGATCGCTCGCTCGTGATAGCATCGAGCGAGAGCAGCGTCAATTTCGAGAAGAGTCGTCTCGTTGATGACGTTTCGGCGTACGAGATAGCAGAAGTCGAGAAACGCGCTGAGCGCGCGCAGCATTTGGGGCGGAACGTGCCCTTCAATTGCTGGAAGGTAAACCTAGAATAATGAGTGTTTACATATGTGAAGTGTTGATCCGCGTACCTTCATTAGCGCTTTAGAATCATCTCCCGTCCATTGCTTGAAGCCTCGACCTTCGGGAAACCTACGTAGTCCGGGAAACGGCGGTACGGCCGCAATTCTTAGAGAAACAATGAGATAAGTCGCCATAGATTCATAGCTAAATTTGAATTAACTCACCGCCGGTCGATGTCAGCCATTATCTTTTTAGCCTCCGGTTTGCCGTGCTCCGCCTCAAGGTACCCTCCCACCCAGGTGACGAGATGGTCCTTGAAAGTCCCCTTGATGACTTGATGGAGGAGGTCCGGAGAGAGCAGCTCATATATATCTGCCCGCGGAAAGTCCCATGTGAACGGCTACTCACAGTGAGCTTCATGGAAGTACCAACAAATAGGGAACATACCAGCACGTCAGGAACGACACCGTATGTATCCCACATGGTCCCATGATCTAACGCTTCAAACAAGTGTTCGGTGTGGAGTTGGGATCGACGGCCGCCAGGACCGTCAAGGTCGGTACGCGGCGCCGTGCAGCTACAAAGTTTGAAGGTCAGCGGGATTTATGAACAGCGTTGGGGAGTCTCACCGTGCGCACCGGCCCTGTACCACACACGCCAGCAGGACTTGTTCCGGGTAATCGGCGATATAGGGTCCTAGACCGTAGACGACGCGGCGATAATGTCCATCCCCGAAAAAGGCGACTTCAGGTGTCTCCATACCGGGCTTGAGTGACTGCAGAGTCTGCCGCAGAGAGCCATGGAAAAGATTGCGCCGAAACGTACGAAATTCGGTGCTGTCTTAGCTCTCACGATCAGCTAAGGTTCGAGTCAGAATGTAGATGGGAACTGAGAAAAGATACATGACAGACTTTTCGGGATGGCGAGGAACCCTATGAGGGTTACCGCGTTTCGATGGGCTCGCCGAACGCCGTTGTGGACAAGGCCGTTTGACATGTAGAGTGGATAATACTCGTTTTGACCCGTAGCGACGGAGACGGTGGTCTTGTCGCTCCCGAGAATCACAGGAACGAATGTGGAGCCGTGAGCTTTTGGATCTTGGACGATGATATCCTGTATAAAACTGTTAGTCAATTAGTTGAGTGGAAAACAAGCTGCGTACTGCCTGGCGCCATGCCCAATTTCCCGACATGAAGTCTTTATACTCTCGCTTGTCGTCAAAGAAGACCTGCTTGGGTGCGAAGTCCATTTCTGACTTAAAATCGGGATTTGCGAGTTACTGTTGGAGAACCAGTCGTGGATCTCGAAAATGGACGACATATTCTTGTGTTTTCCAATGAGTGTCGTCTCCGGGGGCAAGAGGTCGATTGTATTTCACAGTATATTAGCTATTATTAGTGAGCCGTTTCCAAGCCAAGGACAGCAACGAACCAACCTCTTTTCATGGCACGTGCCTACTCTGGGGACTTTGTCTTTTTTCCTCTTCCTCCACCATGGAGACGCCCCGTCCAGGCGTGCAGACTCGAGACCGTAACAAGAACATCCGCCCTGCTGTCAAGGCAGGGATTGCGAGGGATCCCAACGACTCAAACGTGAAGCCACGCCGTACTCCAGCTCAGATGGCTCAGGTTCGTCTGGACAACGCAGCCGCAAAGAAACGGGAGAAGACCAACCAAGAAAAAGCCAAAAAGCGCCTCGCAGCTCTCGAGGACAAGCAGCGCGAAGAGGATATTGCTTACGACAAAGACGCGAACCGTCCTCCAGACCGCCCCCCACCCGCGGATGCACCAGGTGCCCATCTCAATACTTCGCGCTCACATATGGTGGGGGACGTGACTTTGTGACAAACTTTTATGGACAATGTTGTGAGGCTAATAACTTGTGCTGTGCGACAGTCACCCAAATGTCTTGATCTTGCAGAAATGGCATCCTTTTGAGGAGTAGAACAGATTGGATGGACCAGTTTTACCCTCCGTTGACTTTCGTGATTTTGGCCACGAATTTGGCCATCCTAAAGCGGAATTTGATCCGAAACGCCTCTGCCGGGGCGAATTTGATGCCCCATCAATGGTCAATCTGCCTCTAGATATAGGTAACTCATGAATTCGGTCAGAAGAGAGTTATGCGAATTGGAATGTTGAAAATCTTCTCGAGTCCCGCCTCAATGGTATTTTCACCGCCTTAAAATGTTGTTTTTCTGGGTATTTCAAGTCGATTGGGCCGAGTTTCAGGTCTGAGTCAAAATTCCAAAAATTGCGGCGTGACATGAAGTCACGTCCCCCACCATACTTCTGACTCAACGTTGTAGAGTAGATCCCAGCGAGGATGACTCGGAGTCGGGAGAGGATGCTGAGCTGGATGAACCACCTCCTGGAGGGGATAGCGACAGCTCCGATTCAGACTCTGACGACGGCGAGGGAGAGGGCGACGGCGACAGTGATAGCAGCAGCGACGACGACGAGTCCAAGAAGAAAGAGAAGAAGGAGAAAAAAATCAAGCCTCTTACTCGCGACGATATTGCTGCTGCTCGCAAGACTCGCGATGCTTCGGGGACGCCGGTATTGCCCGAGAACGAGAGCAGGAAGCGAAAGGCAGTCAAAGAAAAGTGCGATTTTATTTGTTTCTATTCATTTACTGAGGCATTTCGCAAAGAAAATCCGCAAAGGCAGCGAAGAAACCCAAAGTCGTCGCCAAGAAGAGCGGTCTTGAAACCAGCAAGCCAAAGACTGGGTCCAAGCGACGGTGGTAGCTGAAGACGACGAATCGATGGTGGTGATGGGCGGACCTGCGGTGGACGACGATACCAAGGAGCACATCGAGCGACCTGCGACTGGGAGCGGCAAGAAGAAAGGCAAGTCCGAAAGCTGTGAGTGCACAGCTTTCGGACTTATCGGATCTGCTGACGTGTCGAGCTTCAAGTCTCTCATCATCGTCCAGCCCGTTATCCCCAAGCCTCCCACTCGCAAGGAGCTGCGCGGTGGGGCTGCAAAATGGAACCTCAACCATCTTCCCCCGGCTACTGCTTCGCAATTCACCGACCAAGTCATCCCCTTGGCTGTCGAGCTCATCGGCACTTTGGAGCCCTGGTCTCGGCGGTCCATGGGTCGGTTCGGTAAGTGTCGTGGTCTCCAGCGGAACACAGAATAACAACTTTTGTTCCGCAGCTCGGATGCCGTCTCAGCGACTGGTCAAATGGCCTCGCAGCGCAGCCCCACAAAGTCATGCTCGGCTACATCAACGGCTACGAGGCTGACGACGATTCTGAGGACGAGGAATCTATGGGTGCGGCGTGAACATCATATCTTCTGTTCTCAAACTAATAACCGTCATTAGAGAGTTTGCGGTGAGCCGCCAGAAGCCACCTGGTGGCTCCAACGGCATGCGGATTGGAGCGGCTACGTCATGTGGCGGCTCGTTCAGCGGCTCGTCGCGCGCGGTCCTTAGCACGATTTCGAGGTTGGGTACCTTGTATATTTGACTATACCTTCAGCCAATGAGAGTTCGTTGTCCAAAGGTGCATAATTGTTTTGAATTGAAGCAATTTCCAGCGTCAACCGAAGTCTTCGGCTCAAATGTGCGATGGCGTCAGATTTTCGGGTCGGATTTTGTTCGTGTGTGTATGGCTCAAGATATAGATGACTAAGGACTAAGAATAGACTTGCAAAACCAAATTTAAACCAGTCTTACCAGCCGCCAAACGAGCCGCCAGACAGCATAGCCGCTCCAATCCGCATGCCATTAGAGCCGCCAGGTGGCTTCTGGCGGCTCACCGCAAACTCTCTATTTATAGATGTTGATACTACAGGAGGAGATGATGCTGGAGGTGAACCTGACGGTGAGAATGCACCCCCTGCCCCCCCGTAGTCATTGAACACCAGCTGACGCCTAACAGTCAACGGCGGCGATGTCGCCTCCAAAGCCACCGACAATCAAAAAGCCCAGAAATTCAAGGTCGATACACCTGCCGGAGTCGCTGCGTTCGTCGAGTTCGCCCTTCAGTCGCACACATCCGGAACCATGCCCATCCATTGGCATCAATGGGGGAATGGGGTTGATAAAAAGGTATGGTCCACTTGCGCTTCGGATGAAGTCTCGCCTCATTTATATATTGCTACAGGGTTTCATGGAGTCACATATGATTCTATGCACCTTCGCATACCACCTCTCACGGCTCGAGACAATTTCTAGAGCATACGAGCGGCTCGAGGCCCGCCCTATAGGTGCACTTCTTATGTCGGCTCAAGCGGTGCGTCTACTGGTCTCTTTTTTGGTAATATGTATCTGATGTCAGCTTATCATAGGTGCAGCACGAGCTGGGATTCTGGAAGACGGGAGAATACGTCAAGCCCGGCAAGCGCCCGAATTATTTTTCCGAGGATAACTATGGCGTTACTACAGTGCCATCCATCACTTCTCGACGACCCGATTAGGTGTGGGAAAGTTCCAAACTTGTAAATGATTCACGGGCCGGAAAAAAACTTGATTTGCCTCGAAAACTGCGGCAAACGACTCAGTTTGGTTGTAACTATCCAACTTGTAAATGGCTAACATGTAGCATCAATTTTCAGTTTTCGGACCCAAAAAAAATGACCGATTGCACAGCCACATGCAGATAACCGGCGCCGAGAGCCTCGGACCAAGGAAAGGTGACGAGACTTTGTGTTTTAGCGTGATGTAGAACATTCCTCAGGTCGCTGGGAGTCAAACCAGGGTCAAAAATCAGCGGAGAAGTGGAGGAAAAATGAGAAAAAGTTCGAAAAAAATGACCGAATTGACGTAACCGTGGGAAAAATATCAAACTCAACGCCAATCGCATTCTTTTCATTGGTTTCCTTCCAAAAAACAACTCGATCACGAAAAACAATGGCTCAATCTCTTACGGAAGGCGTGCCGAAAAGGTGGCGGCTGGCACTGTATCGAGCAGCTCGGGGGCGGCAGGAAGAAGCGCATACGTCGCGCCACGAAATTTCTTTCGGCCGGCTCGCAGTGGGATACGGATAAATGGGATGCATTGATTGCGGCAGCGCAGCCGTATGTCGAGAAGCCCAAGCGAGCCCGGACAGCCAGCTGTACCAGCTCGGAGGCCGGCGATGCCATAGAGATTATATCCGACGACGAGGAGATCGTGGTGCTTTCAGATTAATTGTCGATAATTCCGTACCCCGTAGCTGATAATAAATTACCTTTTTTGGCTATTCTTTTGCCCGATTGAGAGTGCTTTGGTCTCGAAAATGTCTTTCATGGACGTCTTGAGCATGATCTTTCTCAAGATCATCCAGGTCTTTGTCCAAGACGGCGGCATCTTAGGGTTCTTTCACAAGAGGTTTGTCCTATCTAAGACAAATGGATCTACTTAGCGAAAGACGTAGATCTTGAGCAAAATTCCGTCTTTGGCGTCTTTGACGTCTTGTCAAAGACGTGAAAGATGCCAAAGACGGATGTGTAGTTTTACTGATGCAATAGCGTCGAATTCGGATACGTAGGTGAAGAGACACTGAATGGTTGTTGTTTCGAGTTGATGGTGATAAGACTGGAGATGTGCAATGGAAGGCTGAAGATCGCGATTGAAATGTAGGCCAGGCGATGCCTTTAAACGCCTCATGATGGGAGCAATGAGCATATGCTCGCGCTTCGCTCCGAGAAGGCCGTATAATTCACCACGGACGCCTTGAGATCCCCATTCCCATCGCACCCCGACATTCGCAACCCTCAGAGAATGAACTTCTTGTCGTTTCTTCAGCATCAGGCGCAGAGATCCTACCGAGTGTGAGCAATCTAATTGTGCTATTCCGCGCAACGAATTCCCGCTCAACATTCTTTACCAGTGGCCCTCCTCGCGGTGCAGCTATTACAGGCTCATCAATTGGCAGGGGTGTTGAGCGCTCCGTCTTCCGCACTATCCTGGAGAATGTCGCTGCCCATGGTCATTGCTGGGTGCCTTCCTCCATAGAGCCCGGCTACGTCACCTTTCAGATCTCCCCTCTGGCTGACAGCGACCGCAGAACCAAGCTTTATGCTTACGGTCGCGTCACTGCCCTCCACTTGTATTACTATGGCCATGGCTACCAGATCGGGCTTTGGCCAGTTTTGGCTGCCGTTCTCGGCCGCAAGAGCATGCTTCTTGGAGAACAGTTTCTTCGCCTTGTGAGCCCTGACGTGGCTGCAGAGTTCGGTCCTTGGTTTGCGTTGCATCCTGGCGACCCTCTCCCCTCTTCCCTTTCGCATCCTGTCTCATCGCTCTTCTCAATGTCCAGGTACGCCATTTTTGTCCGCCGTATCGTTGCAAAGAACGCTAACAGGCAGCAAAATCAGCTATCAACTCTACCATCTACGTTCACCGAATCACAGTACGAGGACTTCACAGTCAGGCTTCTCACAGCTCGTATCTTTGGTGATCCGACACCTTGGAGCTCTGACGACGTCCGTGAATTCCAGTCTGGTATGCGCATGCCGCTACAGATCACTGCAGGGCGCAACTTCTGTGATGTATGTGTTTCTTTAGTACCTTATTCTCGTCTTGCTAATTGATTGCTTTGCTCAGTATTTTGACGACTCTCCCCCTTTGAAAACTGCCTGCCTTATTGCGAGCATGTACTGCCGGCAGATTCAGAGTGCTGATGATGTCCTTTCCCATCTTCGCTTCCAGTGCGCTCCGCCGGCTCCGCCGCCTCAGGTGGAGCAGATGCGCCAGTTGTTCGAGCTTCGTTTCAAGCGTTATCTCACCGGTGTCGGACATCCGCCTTATTTTCACGATCAAGGCCTCGTTTCCACTCAGGAAGAGAATTCGATAGCACACACCGCACCGTTCTTCCGTCTTCAGCTTCTTCTTGTTGCTGCGCTGGAGTCTTCTTCCCTCCCAGTGAACGACAACTGGTCCATCCGGGTGTGTATTGATTTATCTTCATAGTTCTCCACATGGCTTACGTTCTGTTAGTTCTCCATTTCGTCAATGCTGTCCACAAACTCCGTAAGCCTCTTATATTTATGCGGAACTAGTGTTGATCTCTCCACAGGCTGCTGAGAACCCAGAGCCTTTGCACTTCCACACTTGTACCGGCGGTGTCGAGTCCGCATCAATGCTAAATTTCTCGATCTTCTTATCAAGTGTCCGCAGGGGGAAGCTGCTTCTGAATTTGATAACTGGGTACACGCACAGCTATATAGAGCAGATTCTACGTACAACAGAATTTGAGTAAAATGTTCCCAATCGTACTTGGTCTCGCTTCTTTCGACTTTTGTGACACGATAATGCGCAACAGAGTGAGCTGCGGCAACACACGGCATGATTTTGAAATTCGTAGACTATATAAGATGGCAACGCAGTCAGTCGTCTCTTGCCTCCCCCCATCATGGCACCCCGTAGAAAGAAGAAACCTACTCCCTCTCACGAGATTCGGCGTAGCCTTCGTCCTACTCGACGCCCCCGTCGTGCTGATGAAGATCTCTCTGATGCCATTCCGCCTCTCGAGGTCGTTGCAAATCCAAGCATCGAAGGTAACTTCTTTTCTTCTTATCGTCCCCTCGACTCGCTCCTAAAAAACGTCAAAGGCATCCCCGACCTAGGAGGAGAGTTCGAAGCTGCGCCTGACGGCCCAAACCAAAGTGAGATAGACCAACGTCTGTGCGTTGGAAAGGCACTCACACAATTACAGTTGCTCCGTCAAGCGCCCCTGTTCTTCTTGACTCCCGCGAGGCTTACATTGCTCAGATTGACAGCCAGGATCCCGCGGCTGAACTCATTCGTGGGCTGTTGTCTCTGCTGCCCGTCAGCACTTCTGTCGCACCTGTACTCCCAGACCAGCCAGCTCCTCCTCCCGGAGCCCAGATGACCAATGCCGATGAGGAAGTCGTTGTGGAGGTCATAACTGTAGACGACAACTCCGACGTCGCTCCTGGTAACATCCATAATATCGCTCAATTGAAGTTGCACTCACGAATGCACACAGAAGAACACAGCACAAACGTGTCTTCTATTTCATTGGCATAATCACCGCTAACGGTGTTCGGGCCACATTCTGCGTTTGTACTTTATAGCACATCTAGAGTAGAGATGAGGGGAATCCCTCGCGTTAAATCAGATGAAACTTACATGACCGGAGATGCGAATGGCTTCGCAAATTTGGAGGACGCTACCATTAACAGTAGTCACCACCGGATGCCGTTCAGAATCGGTGACGGACTGTGCACGCATGATGCTGCGTGCCTCCCAACGAACACAGAGAGCGGTGGGGTCGTCCTTTGGATTGTAATCTGCCTGGCGGAGGCGTTGGCGGAAATCTAGAAACTGGCCTTTCTCAATGTAGATGCGCATGCTAGCGCAGCGCTGGCGAAGATATTCAAACTGAGAGCGCATTTGACAGACTTTTTCATGGTCCCGTAGGGGATGTAGGGGAAGGGGTTGGAGCTGAACAGAGTTGCCCTCAGGGCTTTTGAAGGATATTGACTGCAAAAGCGTGTCAACATCGACACCGAGATCCAGGTTGCACTGCTGCAGCCCGTTCCAGAGCTGCGCAACGAGCTCCCGCCCCATACGATTGGCCCACGCCTCTTGACCACCGAGAATTTCCTGCCCGTGAGTAGCATAGTCCCGGAACCTCTGCTTTGGAGGAAGTTCAGGCCCGCAGTTACCGAAACGTACGGACGGAGTCATGGACATATACGTGTCGCGGTTGTGAGCAGACCGCATGGAGTACGAGACAAGACCGATTCGACTGATTTTTGAATGCTGCCATGCGGCCTCAAGCTCCGTCTCAACCCAGTGCTTGAGCTCTTCACGCGTGAGGAGAGTTGACGTCTCAAATCCAGTATGAATGTCGGTTCCATCAAAGACCAGGTGAATGATCCAACAGTTGATTTCCCGCACATAGAGGCCGGCTCTAGCCAACAAAAAGGCTCCGGGCTCAGAATCTAGGTTCGATCAGCTGCAATGAAAGTCAAGAAGGGATGGTTGACATACGGGGAGGTAAGTCGACCGCCATCATGAAATGTGTTCTTGCAGTTTCCTCGTCGTTGGAATCGGCGTGAGGACTGCCCTGAATTCCAAGATTTTTGAAAAGGTCCCCTAGGCTGCTCAGATTGAGTTGAGAGCCTGTGGCATTCGTTGGCTCCAGACTCTCGATTGCGGCCGATAGGTCATAAGCCCAGGACCGTCCATTACCCTGCACGAGGTTTCGGCCCAGCACAATAGCGGGTTTGTGCAAAGCGACCCGGGTCGCTTTGGGACCGCTCAGATCTCCACAGCGAGCAGCCTCAGGTGTGAGGACCCAGCGACCTAGGAATGCCCCAGGGCGATACTCTCTTAGGTCGCTTGGAGCTCATACCTGGTATCTGTTGTTGCGGAGATCTGAGCGGTTGAAAAGCGACCTAGGTCGCTCGCACAAACTCCCTAATGCCCCCAACCCCAAATACGCGCCCCGCCCGAGAAAACCCCCGCCGACCGTGGCCCCCGTTTCGTCTCAGACAACCACGAGCTGACACTCCCCACTTCCCTGGCCCACGCTGGAACCCGCGCACCGCCAAGTTCCTAGCCATTCGCTCGAAGCAGGCCTCGCTCACATCGCGCGCTGCATTCGCCCGTTACCGCCTTGGCAGGAAAACAGCGACGAGGCACTACAAGCTCCTGAGACAACTCGAGCACGCCCAAAAACACCTTACAGCGCTCTGCCAATCCATTTCACTCCTCCACACCCGTATTCTCCTCCCTGCCGACTTCCCTGCGTCCGTCATCCACGATGTCGAGCGCACATCCAGCCTGTGTCGCACATTCCGCGCGTCTCATAGCATCTATGGAGACTATTCCTTCCCTTCGACTCGGCTTCATGCTTCCTTGGAGCCCCCCCTACCTCACTGTAGCCCGCCGTCGACAGCGATGGATTTTTTTCGATGGATGATTATGTCATTGGGTCACGTGGTTCTGTACAGTGGCGGCGCCATCTGATGCCACCCCTAAAAATAGAACAGCCCATTTCTGGAACTTTTGATGCAAGTGGAGTCGATTGGGGTCACATCAATTTCTGGGGGGTGGCATCAGATCCCGCCGCCACTGTATATCTGTGATGAGGCATTTTATTTCTCTTTGGGTTCGTCGAGGTACACGTACCTAAGTAGCTTGTCTACGTAGACGAATATCACACTGTTAAACTGTTGAATCCCTTACGAGTTTTTCCGAATGTTGGACATCAGATATCAATCGACAAAGGGTTCGGACGCAGAATCGTTTAATATATTGGGGACTCTGACAAAACTCTTCAGCCACATTGAATTACATGGAATTTCGGAATTTCATGAAAAGGGAATCAGTCAACAAGCTGTGTACCCGCTGTACTTAAGTAAGAACGGGGGCGCACTGACTACAGCTGGACTAACAATAAGTCCAGTCGTACCTTCTTAGCCTTAGCTCTCAGTAGGCTTCAAGTTCTATCTATCAAAGCACGTGAAGTTTGGCCAACGGACATTCTGCACCGTAGCTCACATATATTTGTGGATTCCAAGTTTTGATCCATTCATGCTCTGAGCGCACGTTGTCACTGCGCCAGAATAGAATCCAAGTGTTGCTAATTGCGGGGGCCGAGGTAAAAGCTTTGTCTGAATCTGCTTCTTCAAACCGAACATATTTCTTTTTGAGCGGGACGGGTGAAAAGCGACGATATCGGTCTCCGTGACCATCAATCCATAGCCGGTGTCGGAGATGACGGATTGCAAAGGGTACTCCAGAGTAGATTGGAGGGAAACTAATGGAATGGGTGAGAGTTTCAGTCGATATCTGTGGACAGCCTTTGTGTTTCCTCGGAGTCGGCCAAGCACGATCACGTATTCGTCGAGGTGAAGGGGATGTCCCTGCGCTATCAATAGCTTCCATCCAGGTCCATTGTATTGCGGGAGCACCATCCTCACGGCGGTAGGGGCATTTAGGACACATGGAGTACTTGGGATATCATCGGGCTGAAAATCAACCAAAGAGCGCCACAGGCCATCAAACGAGGAGATGGGACACACGCAAACTCCCAAGGGAGTGAGGTGAAACAAGTATCCAGAGGAAAACGCATATGAGCCCTCCAAAATGCCAACCATCAGGATTGATTGTGAATAAGAGAGGAGGGATTCTTACCTCGGCATGGGTGGGCTCTTTCCAAAGGACATACTCCATTCTTACCCAATTCAAGAGCAGAAGCCCAGCGGAAATCTCAAAAACAAGAATATTGTCCCATACACTCAGGGCACAAACGACTGTCACACCAGTATAGAGATGTAGTATCCGAGAGGAGAGTCCAGACTCCCAGTCCAATTTAAGTGCAAGAATGTGAGTTCCGCCATTTCTGAAAACTTGTCAACACTTGACAGCCTTGTCAGATGGATATTTACAGATCCATTGCCACAATTGACATGATAGGGCCGGTGGCAAGCCCTTGTAGCTGGACTAGGGACGGAAAACCCTCCGGACCTTGTTCCATCACTTTCCAGGACCACAATGGCTGGGTGGAATCTATTGTGAACAGTTGAATCTGCTGCGTGTCCATTGCAAAGATGTATCTGCCCCCCGGGGCAAGACCACAAACGAGTGGTAAGAAGTTGAGATCAAGAGAGAGCTCCACGTCGATCAGTGGCAAAGCTTGACCGTGCCACGTGTGCGGTCCAACGACCGCACGCTTTATTTGCTCGATGATCTCCTTGGAAGTTAGACTGTCGAGCACCTTGTCGGCAGGCAGGTCCACTCTTCCCAGAGCACCAAGGCGTCCAAGGACAGCAAGCCACACTTGCTTGATGTGGACGAGATCGTTGTAGAAGTGGCTCAACTTCATATGTGAATTTAACAGGGTGGCTCGTTTCGTCCACTAAAAACTTACCCTGGATACTTGGAGTAGCGAATAAACATCGAGGATAATCAAAATATGCAGTAGAATGTCTTGCCCTAGCGCGCGCAGCTCCATGGTGGCGGTTACTATCAAGTAAGGTTGGCGGGAACGTAGACGGTCATGCATGTGACTTCCCGAAACAGGTTTCGCACGCACTCATTGCAAGGTCATTGTGTGGAGATGTTGTGATCGAGTCGCAATGTCGTCGCTTGAGACTTGAGTGCCGAGAAGTAACGAGAGAAGCGCGCAGCGCAGTCTCCTACCCAGCCTCATAATTATATCCAGCCTCAAGTTACATACATAGACTAGATTGTAAAGACAATAAGTATACGGGTTTTGATTGAGTAGTGCTCGTTCTTTTGTGCTTACGTTTGTTGACGATTCTGTCATCGGCAAAGCTGGGGGCACCACTTTTTGGGGCGTTGCCGTACCACATCAAGTGCCACTGGTCCCTTGTTTTGGCCCTTGCCCGCAAGTCATGGCCCTGTCGAGCTCTGGGCAAGCAGCAGTTGAGTCTTGATCCTCAGTTCTGTTAACCCCCTGTTTTTTCCTGGTGTTCTCTGGGTGGCGGAAGCAAAACTCAGATTCGGCTGAAGTGGAGCTGGTGACGGGAAGCAAAACAAAGGTAAGCACAAACAAATGAGCACCACTCGATCAAAACCCGTATATTTTTTCCAAAACGGCTGTACAATCAAATTCATGGCCGATTGCAGTAGAATTTTATGTATCTATATCTATATTACAATCGAGGGTTGACTCTGGACAAACGTCAATCAAGTGGTTCCGGGAATACCCGAGGGCTCCACCAACGTCATCCGTTCCGGCCAAACAGCTCACCACAACTCCGCTACTGTCTCGCACGTCTTCCAACCTCCGCTCCACAACGCTCCAACACACCCCACAGTATCACCGTAGCCTCGCCTTCAATAAACGTGTTTCTTTAACCCTTCCGTGTGACCTCTAAGTCTTTTCACCGTCTCTCTTCATTCTAACCTAACAGAAGATGTGCACTCGATTCTCCCCGCCTCTGCTGTAGACTCACCGTTTCCAGGAACTTATTAACTCCTCCGACAACGCCGCGAAGGCATCAACAACTACAACGCCAGATACAACGTGACTTATGCGCAATGAAGGCAGCCCCCAGACGCGTCCCCGCTCAGCATGATGAAAATATGCCGCCCCGCCAGATTCGGCTAGTCTCCCTAGTCAGACCTAATATCAATAGAGTTATTTTTTTTTGGAAAATTTGAGACGGAAAAAATAACTTGATATACCACTCTTAGCGCGCGATCTCTTGGTCAACGCAGAAGACATCAAACAGCTCGCGAAAACCGTCCGGCACCTCCACCGCAAGCCTCTTCCAACAGATCCCTGGCCCAAAGAGCAAGAAGGGAGCGGGAACGTGCCGAGAAGGCTGCGAGAATGGATGTCGGTGCGCTGCAATTCATTCAGTATTCATTAGTATTTACTTCTAACACACTTTTCTGCTTTACAGATCCTCCGCCGACTGTCCGCAACTCTCGAGTATCACAAGTAAGTCAGTTTTGTTGTTCAGTTTGAGAGGCTTGAAAAGTCTTGCTCCTCAGGCCATCCACAACGGTCTCCCTACCCCACCTGCAACACACCAGAGTGCTGGCGCTGCTGGTGGTGAGTTATCTCTTTGTAGTCGGTGTCTCAAGCCGTTAATTTTGCACAAGCTCGGCC
Organism: Favolaschia claudopus; assembly: GCA_037176885.1. Taxonomy (NCBI): domain Eukaryota; kingdom Fungi; phylum Basidiomycota; class Agaricomycetes; order Agaricales; family Mycenaceae; genus Favolaschia; species Favolaschia claudopus. Next base: position 78,688 of record JAWWNJ010000152.1, on the reverse strand, counting down.
TGAAGGAACAGGCAATCGTACACGCGAATACAATCAAAATGCGAGTCCCGCATGGCCGCCAAGTACGTGTAATTGATGGTTATATTACTTCCTCCGCTGATTGCATACCGTTATGAAAATAATCGTCGCGACGAGTTGTTTTTAGCGGCGTGCAAAGATTACCTGGATCCGCCATCTCGCCATGATCTCGGTTACATGAACGACCGCTGTCCCACATGCGGAGCACTCCATTGGGTCGCTGAGCAAGTCCTACACCCCGCGAAAAATTCCCGTTCGCCGTACGGGATGTGCTGTAATCATGGCAAGGTCGCGTTGCAGCGACTCGAAGAGCCGCCAGAGCCTCTGCATCGTTTCTTCGTTGGGAATGATGCGCAGGCTGTGGATAGTCAACAACAGTACTCCTACGCGCCCCAAATTTACTGAGTTTTTCGGAGAACTGCACTCGCTGGCGCGCGTCGCCGCGGGGATTCTTTAAGCTTAGGCTTTGACAGAAAGTCACGGGGTGAATTTCCCTTTCCGGCGCTGAGGCTGTGCCGTGCTCTTTTAAAGTATAGGATTTGAGAGAAAATAAAAAAATCCGGCTCTTTCCTCGTGGACAACTTTCCTTGTTGACAATTCTCATCGCAGGACAACTCTTAGGTTTAGACAACCTTCTGCGAGGACAATCCGATCAGGACTTGAACCGTCACAGTTTCGAGATAAGATAAGAAAACGTTCGGCCGATCAGCCCGATTTGTTGGACAGCGAGGATCAATTTTCTTGGTTTTCCGATTATACTACTGGGTGTCCATAAGGGGAAAAACGTGCAAAGACGTCGAAAAAGAAGAAAAAGAAAGAAGGAAAGGAGAACTTCAAGAGAACTTCGCTGCAAGCACACAGATGCTCAGAGAGTTCAAGCAGCTTTATTTTGGCATGGTTTTGAATGTCTACATTTCGAACAAATTATACAAGTATTACCACTCCTTTACAGAGCAACATCAAAGCAGCATCAAGAATGCTAGATTGTGGGTATCTTGGATGATTGCCTGCATTAAACGAAGAAGTGAGAGCTCTTGATATTATTCTACTGCCTGTTTTTGCAGTGTGCAAAGCGTGATTCCCACCACCACCAGTCGGCAATCAGCTGATGCTTGCTTACGCGTTCAAGTTCAAGTTCAAGCCCAGAAAAAAAATGGACGATGAGGTAAGTAGAAACAAGGTAGAAAAGGTAAACTACTTGAGTCTACATGTTTTTGAGTCATAGCGCAAGCTCCGTATTCTCTGGGTCTGGAGTATTAGGTCTAGTTGGTACAAATCGATCTTCGTCAGCTATTGTAGGGAACTCATAGTAGTAGCCGGCTTGGTCGTCCTGATAGCGCTTCAGGTTACATCCGAAGGCATGTCGACACTCTGAATTGAGCTCCAAAACCTGGATATGCTTTGTGCGTGTTCCGATGCCATATTCACTTGGATCGCCACCAAGGAATTCGGGAGCGTCGTACGGAGACGAACCATATCCTGGAGCTGCAATCATGCTGCAGTGAAGCAAGTCAAGTGCCTCAAACAAGTCATGGCGGAATGCAGTATCCTCGTCCCCCTCAAACCCGAACCTCGAAATGAACCGCTCAGCCATGGCAAATGCCATTGTGGCAAATTCGGGAACGTAATATTGGGATAGATTCCCGGGGTCCTCCATTTTGCTCACAGTGGCTGAGCCTAAATAGATCTATGGCCATGTCAGCCGCTGAACACTGAGACTATCAAAGGAACGCGCCATATATCGTAAAAGCTGAGCTACCCCTTTTCTGATTTGTGGCACATCGAAAGCTGCCACTGACTCATCACATATGATTTCATGCAGTACTTGGGCAAGGAGCCGAACATGGGTGATCCACAGCATTCGTAATCGTCTGTGTGAGGTGTTGAGCATGCGGATATGCTTTTGGAGGGGCCTGTGTAGCGACAACTTCTTAAATTTATACTCAATTCGGGTGGCATCCGATGTGTTCTTTTGTCAACAATTAGCCCCTATGGCTTGTGTACGGAGGCGGTCCAAAAGTAAAAGCAATATGTAAACAAGGTGCAGACCGATTTACAGCTGTTTGCAAAGTTAATGGCACTTCTTGTTTTTTTGATGTAAAGAAAGCATTTGAAACATACTGTCTTGAAGCTTGAAGTGCTTATATCTCCATCAATTCTCGTCCAATCCACTTGGTTGATTACTTGTTTTGAAAGGCGGCCGCACTTGCCGTAACTTGATCGCATCATGCCGAGTATACACAGCTTGACTGGCAAGTGGTTCGCTCCGTTCTCACTCAGTTTTGCATATTCTGGTGCTATAAAGGGATTATATATTTGGATTTGAAGGAAGAATTGGTCTGCAATCTCACCTTTTGGAAAACATGAATCAAACAGCTCAGCACTGAGAATGATCCTATGGTATGTAATTTCATTTTTACGAAGGCAATTGGTCCTTGCCTTGCAATTTGAAATTGCAAAACTCATTGTCTATGTTCTGGCTTCCATAATCATTCAGGTTGAAGTGATTCTGACAAGAAATGAGCAAGTTGTGTCAGTTTCAGTCTTCATATCAATACCGATCAGTTGAATTCAAGGATCGCAAAATTTTGGAGTTAGAGGGCAACTTTGATAGAAACCGCTTAGCGGCGGGGTGGATATCTCCGCAAGTACTTCTAGTTGCTGGTGTAGTTTGCGGTCGAATCTAGAGTGGCAGGATAAGATGGAAGCGTAGGCGCCATACATCACGGAAAATTGGGCACGAAGGTTGCTTGAAGGTTGCACAACGTAGGCGTCCAACATGGGGGACGGGTGCTCAAGATCAGATGATCTTCATCGCCACTGACTCTCACGCTCATTAGTGTGGGAAGATTAATGCTGATCCGTGATCGTGCGCAACGGCGCTTGTCACAAATACCGTGCTTTGTAACGTCTCGCGAACGAAAATGCAAGATAGTTCCAAAGAAACATGTAATAAGTACGGTTGGCGGGAAGGCCGCGGTTGGTTTTGATTTTCGATTTGTGTCATCGGACCTTGGGTACTCGGCCGAGTGGCTGTACCAGCTCACCTCGTACCCAAAACCAAGTGCCAATTTGCCATGGTCATCATTTGGCCGAGGTTTGTGGTGTGGGTACATACTGGTACATATGTATGTATTGTATGAATAAATAATATCTCCCACCTCCAAACCCGTCACAACACCTAGGGATGTGAAATAACGAGCTTTGATGGGAAATCAGCGGAGCAACGCGATTACATGACTTCTGGCCTGGATATACTGTACAGGACATGTCGGTCCGTGCTGGATACTGTACCATTTCGACCGAAGATTCCGGTCGAAATGGTACAGCCGTTTTTGTTTGATGTGTGATCTCCGGGGTCGGCTAAACTTAGAAATTTGGGGTATTTTTAGCTGGTGACGCCCGACTGCCAGCTGAGCGTAGCCGACTCAACAGAGGCTGTTCAGGCGCCTAGGCTCACCTAGACCTCGGGTGTCACCAGCTAAAAATGGCCAGCGTAGCCGACGTCGGAACGCAGTGCATGCATCATCTTCCACCTAAGATAGACGTCACCCCAATCCGCCACCCTTATAATATGATTTGTATGCCAGTTTCTGGCCTACAGTAGGGCGACCTTGCGCAAATCACGGACGCGGATGCTTTTGAGGCCGAACTGTTCAACTAATTTTGCTGCAAATTCGAATTCAGACTGTCTTTCTACAGTTCTACAGTTCTACTGATCCTGCAATCAGAGAAGTACAAAAATCTGGGGCGGAAGAAGTTGATGTAAAATTCTCGGTATGGTTACTTATGAATACGGCAAAGTATACCTCCCTGCTCTAAACATTCAATAGCAATCGCTAGAAACCCATGAACTCAGTGCCTGTAGCCTCAGCCAGGGAGGGGGTCAATCAGTGCAACACATGCTTCCATCAGACAGGATCAACCAGTGTTGCCGAAAGATCAGCAGGAACAGTACGGCATTACACTGGAACAACCATTTAATATGCTTTGTATGCCAGTTTCTGGCCTACAGTAGGGCGACCTTGCGCAAATCACGGACGCGGATGCTTTTGAGGCCGAACTGTTCAACTAATTTTGCTGCAAATTCAAATTCAGACTGTCTTCTTAGACTCTTCTACAGTTCTACAGTTCTACTGATCCTGCAATCGAGAAGTACAAAAAGTTGGGAACAGGGCGGAAGAAATTGATGTAAAATTCTCGGTACATATGATTCCGGCAAAGTATACCTCCCTGCTCTAATAGTACACATTCAATAGCTAGAGACCCATGAACTCAGTGCCTTTTCATGGGAGCCAGGGAGGGGGTAGGTCAATCAGTGCAACACATGCTTCCATCAGACAGGATCAAGCAGTGTTGCCGAAAGATCAGCAGGAACAGTACGGGATTACACTGGAACAACAATTTATCACGGCTTCATCGATCACATCAGAAGTTACGATACCCATCAAAAGTGCAAGAGCACAGCTTATTGCTTTTCGGTGACGGCTCTGATAAGGGGGGAGCAAGCTCCCCCAATAAGCATTACGTTTGCACAGCCACCCGCCAAATCCTGAAGAAAAATCAACTTACTCCGTTTGCGATTTTGAGTAAAAAAAGAGAGGTTCACAGCTTAAGTAAGAAACTGGAGGCTCTCGGGCCACTGGCCGCCCCACCCATTAAGTAAATACATATGTGTTGCATATGTCTGACTCTAAGTTTGAATCCTAGTTCAATCCGCAGTCTGACCTCTGTTGGGGGGAAGGTACACAGAGGATACAGTAGATGACTAAGTTCTGGGAAAATCGGGGTTTCTGAATAGAATTATCCCGGCCGATGACAGAAATCAAAAGTCAAAGTCAACCGCGGCCTTCCCGCCAACCGTAGATAAGACATACAGAGGCAATGAAATTCGGTACTTTGAACAATCGACACAATACTAGAGTAAGTGGTTAAACTACGCTCCTACGCGTGGCCTTCGTCCCTCATTGATCTTTTTCCCACTGGCGATCGCTGCAAGTTCCGCCGCCTGCTCACGGTGGCGAGAGGCCTTGCGGTTCCGGAGTAAATTGGTAACGATGCCCTGAAAAGCCCAGTCCTGCTCGAACTGTTTCAAAACTGGATGAATTCTATGCATCTGTGCACGCTGATTGGTCAGAAGATGGACGCTGGCAGAAAACCAAGAAGCGAAAGACCTCTGCTTTGAACTTCTCGATATCTCCCGAGTCCTGCTCCGTGAAAGACCGAGAAAGATTGAGAAAGTTTGGTGCAGCATCATCGAAAGCTGCCTTGAAACTCTATCAGGCTACAGATCGAAGAAACAACGACGCGACTTACCTTCAATTTTTCGTGCATAGGTTTAGAGAGATGAGCGTCGAGGGAGGTCGTGTAGTTTTCCTGGACACGAGTTGGCCGCGGAATGGTTATCGGAGGAGCTCTCGGAGGATAATGATGAACTGTTTCCTCAGGAGGAGGACTGAGGGGAGAGGATTCTCGACGGGTGATCTGTCGAGAACCGCTTGCGCGCAATGGATAAGGAGAGTGTATGCGGACCACCCGATGAGGAGTGCGCTCGGGCAGCTTCCGAGGCGTGTTTGCCCTCTGAGGAAGTTCAGGAAGGGAGTTTTTTTCAGATACAGGATCTATGCCATTGAACGGAGTGCTGGCATTGATCTGGGGAAGACGCAAGGGGGGTTCGACGCCGAGGATGGGGGCCGTGTTGGCGTAGAGTGGCTCAAAAATTGGGAGAGGGAAGTCTGTGTCCTTGAGCAAGACCGGGAGAGGAGGAGGGTAAACGTCGTCTTCGTGGAACACCTCGTCTTTGTGAGGTGACGCGCGACGATGGGGGCGGTAGCAGGGACGATGACTGGAAGAGAAGTACTGGTAGTCATTGAATGCTGAGTCCGAAAGCCTTGGTTGGATTCGTTTTTAAGACAAGCCGACAACAATAATGTGACGGATGGCGCTGCTTATTGTCCAGGACTTAGAAACCGCTTGTATATCCCCGCGAAAGACGATGCTGCACAACGTAGGCATTGTGCAGCTCGAGAATTTGTGATCCAGTGAGGGCTACGTTCTCGAGTGCCAAGTCGAAGAGTCAAGAGATGTTGTGAGCCTGAGATTGAAAACCGGCTGAGAACCACAGCTAACTCGGAATCGGCGCTGGTTCGCAGAAGAGGGACACTGGAACCTTGGAGAATACGCCGTACATCCAGGAAATGGATTCAACGCTTCACGACGTAGGCATCGTGCAGCGTCAGTCGTGGTCGCAGTCCGAGTTTGGAAGTGCATCGCCGCAGAACCCTCAAGCTTGGCCTGAAGTGAGTATTCATTTTGGCTTGCGACAACAGAACACGGTGACATTGGGATGATAAACCAGGATAGAGAGAACAGAGTGCTATATTGATATGATAGGGTATACAGGATAGAACTACGTAAATACTATAATATCACTTCTTCGTCCCGTTCTTGGCCCTCGACTGGCGTCCCCCCAAGGTCGACTTTTCCAGCGAACGCATCGCATCCTTCTTCCTCTTCAGAAGATCAGTAGTGAATCCTTGTAGAGCCCAATCTTGTTCATAGTAGTACAGGTTTGGAAATTGGGTGTACATCTATTCAAGTCAGACCTGTCGGCGAGAAGAGAGAGCATAGACAACGTACCTTCGCTTTGAAGCGATCCATCGCACCCGGATCTTGCTTGGTAAAGGTGACTGACATGTCCAAGAAGTCAGGAGCAACGACTGCAAAAGCTGCCTAAAACTCATTAGCGTACAGCAGAAAGAATGAACGATGCATAAAGACCCAACCTTTATCTCGTCGTACTTTCGGCGTGACAAATGCTCGGCAAGTTTTAACACTGAGCTCCGTTAGGTCTGGCCACCATCAGATGAGTAGCAGTAGTGAGAGGTGCCTCAGGCGACGGAGGATACTGGTGACTGCCTTGCTCTGGAAGGGGAAGCTGGGGAGGGGAGGAGTGTCGAAGGTCGTGTTGGGAGGTGCGTGGACGCGACGAATAAGGAGTGTTCGCGCGGGACCAATGTTCGTGCTGGCGTAGACTGATTCGAAAACGGGGAGAGGGAAATCTGTGTCCTTGAGCAGAACAGGAAGAGGAGGAGGATAGACGTCGTCTTCATGGAACACCTTCGTCTTCGTGAGGAAGCGCGCAACGACAGGGGTGAGAGCAGGCATCGAGAATCTCGAAAAGCAGTCGAGCTATAGTCTCCCTAGTCAGACCCTATATCCCGAGGTTATTTTTTTTTAGAATTTTGGGACGGGAAAAATAACCTGATATAGGCTACGCGCAGAAGAAACAATCATTCCGGCACACTCCTGTCGCTTTCTATTGTCTTTGCCTGTCTGTGCATCCCCGAATGAGCGAAGCTTTGCTGGTGCTTGCAAACCACTTGATGAAGTTGGAGCGCCCTTTCTGAAGCATAACAGGCCAGGAGTTCTCATGGCCGAAGGATTGATGGATCTACGCGCAACCGCTTCAGACAATTGGAAGCGACATCTTATTGTTTCCAAATGATGTAGGATGAGATACTTATATGTATTACTCGTCATTGCCGTTCACGCAAATACGCTGTACCCAATGCTCGCCTCGAGCTCGTCCTCATCCTCATCTTCGACTGCTCCAGCCCAGACCCAATATGTGCCCCACTTCACCCTGAACGGTATCAACCACGCAATCAACTCTCTCAAAGTCACAGAGGATGGGTCACTATTGGCCGCAGGCGGTGCGTATAGTCTCCAACTCGAGCTTCACTTCCTATGTCTCACGGCGATCAGGCACGAACGGTGTGTTAATATACGACCTCAGGACGAAGACCGTGCTGCCAGACCGTCCTTCGGGCCTGAGCGACCGCGGCGCAACCACTACGATGATTTGGGCGCGAAGGGAAGATCTACTGGGGGAGATACTGGTTTTCGAGACCCAGAGTGGAAGGGTTTTCTGTTGGATGCAAATCCCCACCACCAACGTGAGTTCTGCACCCTACTGCCCCATGTATTGTTCGTGAAAGAATACCAGGAATTCAAAGAGATGCCGGCCATCTTCGTCGACCATCGAAGTGAAATAATGGGCCTCGCATTCGACTCGTCTACGAATCACCTCGCGATCTGCACGCGCAGGGGTGTAGCTGAAGTCCTTGATATGGATAGTAACATGCGCGGGGTTAGCGTCTTCAAGATGGTCGTGGACGGCATTACGCCGATCGATATCTTTTTCAGCGGCGAGCTCACGCGCCAAGAAATCTTAGGAGACTGTGAGTTCTCATTTTTCATCCATAGGCTACGACCAAGAATTATTTGCTAGGGTGAAACTCGACCCCAGCAGTGGAGCTGTGTTGAGTGCGTCGGATTTGGGGAGCTCGGTGTAAGGTCGCATTCATAGTCCCCCGTGATTTGGCGCTAACACGAGAAACAGCGGCTCGGCCGACTTTAATGAGCATCGAGGAATGTGCATCGACGATCTGCATCAAGGGCCAGCGCTATTCAAGGCGGATTTAGATGCATGAATAAAAACACGGAAGATCGAGGAGACTCCTGGGGTACAGCCGCGCACACGTCAGGTCTGCTTCGGCGAAAACGCATCTTGTGTCGTTTCCGGAAGCAGCCGTGGGGTAGTCTACGTTTTTCCAAGACGTATGGGGGCACCAGTCGATAAGTTGCGGTTCCCTTCGCAATGGGTCCAAACAGTGACGGTGAGTCCCCTTCCTGCATCCCCTCCCAGCATTTAATAAAGCATAGGAGGCACATAGTGACGGCGCTTCGATGATCTTCGCGGCTGGATCGCAAGGTCCCGGAGAGAATTGCATCATGGTCTGGAAAAAAAGGTCAACTATCTCAGAACCTCAGACCGCCGGAGTCACATTTACCCTGCTGCATGTAGTGGTGAGCGTTACAATAATTGGGCTGTTGATTATCGTGAAGGCCAAGCTTGATGTATTTGTTGGATCTGGCGTCACGGACTTGTAGTTTAGAGTGTGACACGGCGCGACCTATAACAGGTTGTGACCGTGTGACCACGCCTCTCACCCTCTTTCCGCATTCTGGGAGCAGTGAGTGGTAAGCCGTTCATCCTTAATATACTACGCGAGGTACTTATACACATGTAGCTAGTACTCACAGTAGTCTCATAGATCTAGTCTTGACAGGTTATGGGCTTTTAAAGGTCTATATCTGCGAACTACTCGCTTCCACGACTTCGACGGTCGCTTTACTTCACGTTTTCGACGTCTGTCCTTACTTCTGCGCTGGGCGAGTCCCTACGTATCATCATGACGAGCAACCTCATCGACTTGGGCAACCTTCCTTCCATGGGCTCTATGAGCTCGAACAATCCGTTCCTGAACGCGTCCCGTCTTGTCACTATGGCGAACAATGGTCTTTTTGCGAATCCTTCGGCTTTCGACGGTGTTTTTGACTCGCCGATGCCCCACATCCCCGATACGCCTGTACAGCCCACTGTTCCTTTCAACGCGCCACCCGCAGGTCATCCATCTCCGGCACCGGCACCGCGCCCTTACGTTCCTCAGGCTCGCCCGCCGCCGCAGCCGCAGCAACAGTATGTTGTGAGCTTGCCGCCGCCGCCGCCTCAGGCAGCGCCGGCTCCCCAGCCGACGCAGATGCTATCCTACCCGTCTTGGCGCCTCACCTCCCTCGCCTCATGGCCTTCTGCCGACTTCGAACACCCTCCTAATGTGCCGGGCTCTGTTTCCTCTCCGCCAGCGTACTTGACGGCTCCTCCTGCTCCCCCTCCTCCCGCTGCGGTCCCCCAACATTCTCCTACGTTCCCGAGAGCGCGACCACAGCTGCAAGGTGATCACTCTGTCGTCTTCTGGGTGGGCTGAGGAGGACAAGCTCTCTTTATGCCGCGGGAACTGGGCGGACTTCGAGTGAAGGATCTTGAATACACTGGGTATGCAGGCCGCGTCCGACAAATACCTCACTGGGCTTTTCCCCTGCCCCGCTCCGGACACTCACCCTCGTCTTCACGCCGCGTGGAACGACAACGACCACGTCATTCGTTGCTTCCTTCGCGAGGTGTCGAACGTGGCGGAGCACGGCCATTTCATGCACTATCCCACGGCGGCCAATGCGTGGCGCGCGCTGCGTCCTCAGGCACACGAACAGCGGCCCCGATCGGCAGATACGGGCGATGCAGGAGGTCTTCAGCATCGACTACGAAGACCAGGCTTCTTTCTCCGCGACCACCAGGCGCATCCGGGAGCTCGCCAAGTCCATCTGGGCCTCGGGCATGCCCGACATGGACCACTTCGTGGTTTGCTGTATGCTGAAGGCCTTGCAGAAACGCTACCCCACTCTCGCCGAGGGTTTCGTCACCAACGAAGGGCTCACTTCCACCATCATCGAGGGTCGTCTCGATTTCAAAGAGTCGATGCCTGGCTCCAGCTCGTCCAGTCTCACCGCGTACACTGCAACTCCCGCTCCTCCTGCCACTTACGCTGACCCGACCTCTTAAGTTGCGGCCCCCAGCGAGTTCGGCGCGGGTGAAGGAGATATGCGTGAATACGACTTGCAGGAACCCTTCCTCGCATACCTGGCCCTTCTGTATCGCGCCGGGGGATGGGATGGCGGGGAAGACGGTTGACGAGGCGAAAGCGGCACAGTCAGCGGATCGTCGCAAAACGAAACCCCAGAACAATGCGGAGACGCAGAAGAACATGCAAAAGCAGATCAAGTACAAGCCTAATGGCGAGGCCTACACCTTGTTCTTCGGGCGTGAGATCCCCCATTCCCCCCTCCGCGTTGGCGCAGCCCGCACCCGTGCCTTCAGCGCCTGTTGCTGCCGCTGCTACTTTCATAAACCTCGTTACCGACGATATCACTTCTATGACCGACGCCGACTGGAGTACTTATGCCGCCACCGACGACCTTCACGTTAGCGTCTCTTTCGACGCGCCCTCTTACGCCCTTGCCTCCGATGGAGACGATTTCGCTATATTCGCCGACTCCGGCGCTAATGTCCATATTTCTCCCTACCGCACCGACTTCTCTTCATTCAGGTCGATTCCTTCCCGCTCTATCAAGGGGGTCGGCGCCTCCATCGAAGCCGTCGGCATTGGCAGCATAATTACCGACAAGTTTACACTCGAGAACGTCCTATACGTTCCTAATGCCCATCTCCGCCTCTGCTCTGTGGTCCGTCTCGCGAAGTCCTGCGCCTTCTCTTTCAACTTCACTCCATCCGGCCTTCGTGTCCTCGACTCCACTCAGAACCTCGTATGCCTCGGTAAACCAATCCCCGGCCGTGAACTATACCAACTCGACTGCTTTCTCGCTTCTCCCACCGCCGCTTCAGCCACATCTGCTCCCCGCTCGTTGCATAGCTGGCATCTGCATTTCGGTCACGCCAACCACCAAGCGTGTGCCGATAGCTACCAGCACGATTTAGTCGACGGAACACGCCTCCATCCCGTCCATCCGCGAAGCCACCGATACGAAGGCGACGCGGCGGCTGCAGAAGATCTTCATTGATCTGAGTGGGTCTTTTAGGACGAGGTCGAGAAGTGGGAACGAGTATATCATGACGTCCAGGTGAGCCTCCATAAACATCTGGTGAGCGTCCCCTTGTCCACGCTTCTCGAGAGCATTATTGAAAACAGCTCCGGCTAGCGCAGCAAGTTTTGCACCACCGAAGGACGCGTCCTCGAGACGCTTCATGTCCTCCTCGCTAATCGGCTTGTCCCCTTCCTCGGGGTGCAGGATTTTTCGAATCGCCTGCGCGGCATCCTTTGTGGCGAGGGGAATCGGACGAACATCGAGGTTAGGCCAGTGAGTATTCATTGCTGTATTACCACCTTTGAAGCTGTTCTGATCCTTGTGCATGCAGCATCCGGTCCAGATGAAAACATTGAGAAGACGGCAATCGCTTTCAGGTAGCGCGTTGAGCTTCTCCTCGCTCAAGCTGCGAACCATCGCCTTGACTGTAGCCAGATCACGAGCAGCTCTCTCTTCGAACGGTAAGGCCTCCCACGCCCTCCACACCCCCCGCGTCGCTAATCTTCTTGTTGTTCCAGTCTTGAAGAAGCTGCAAGACCTCCGCTACCTGCCCATCCAGCTCCCGCAACCGCTGCTCGCCTAGCTTTGAGAGCAGTGTCTCGTGCTTGAACTCTTTCCACCCTTCGGCAAGCGCCTTTTCATTATTTGCGTGATCTCCACACAATCCCACGCAATCGCCGACAGATCATCCTCAAGTCGAGCGGCCCCATACGCTTTCCCAGGGGCGTGTCATTGTACGTCTTCATTATATCTTCATATATCTGCATCCACGCCGCTTTAGATGTGGCCGTACTGTGATCGACTGTCGACTGTATGCCAGCAAAGCGAATTTTGGGCTTTTCCGATAGAAGGATGTTCCCGTTGCTGTCGTACCCGACGGGAACCTTCATGTGGGACAATGTGAGAATTGAAGGCCGGTTACGAAGATACGAGTACAGGTTATTGGCAAGTGGATTTGAGTGGTGGTTGTATACAAAAATATACAGTGTTTCACAAGTCAATTTGAATTTCAGCACAAAGAGAGCTTTTGTGGCCAGAGTGCTCAAAGCTCGGCTCTGAGAGGATCCTCATGTCCGGCGGGGGCTGATTAGGCAGATACTCTAGAACATTGGTTGGAGATTGGGAACGGTAGGTACGGTTGCCAACAAGTCCACGCTTTGTTTTCACTGTCTCGCCGAAAAACCACAAGTGCTTTGACAATGCAGGTTTTGGAATGTGTGTTCATAGACTCCCGCTGCTCATGCCGCAACGCACGAGAAGACAAAATCTCGGACATGGACGCCAACTATGAAGACGATCACGGGGAACTCCAAATACTATGCTGCGTAAAATTTGTAGGACACGAGCTACATATTTGGACGGCAGAGCTAGATGAATGGTCTACTTATCGGTGGCTACAGTATCCAGAGGCCTCTTCAGTGCCTAGAAATACATACGTCTCCCACGTCTCCCTGGATTCTCCCGCCTCGCCGCTTCAGCCAACGTTCATCGCCCCCGCCGCTCAAAATTTCGCCCCTCATACCCTCTCAGCTATTCTGGAATCGCCGTAATCAAGCCAACCTCCTCACCCTTCCCCCAAACCAGTAGCGTAGGCTTCTTTGCCTGTCTAGATCTATTTCCCATCACTGGGAGGATCACAATCACAGGCCGCCCTTGCGTCTGCACCAAGGTCTCCACCCACCCGGCCTGCAGCAGCCTGCTTCCCCCTCCCTACCTTCTTCCGGACGTGCGCCAAGTTCTCGCCCACGCATCATGCTAAGAGTATCCCCCGGTCGGTGTACAGCTCAACAGCCCCTCTGTATAGTGGCATTTAGTAGCAGCTTTAAAAATTAACAGAATCTGAAAATGCGCGGAAGGCGCAATAACCTCAGTCTCCCGCAATGTGGGATGAAAGACTGTATATTAAATACCTGAAAATGCGCGGAAGGCGCAATAACTACACAATGAGTAAGTAAATACAAGTAGGTAGATAGATAGAGAACTCACCCTCAGTCCTCCCGCAATGTGGGATGAAAGACTGAGGGTGGTGGACAGACGAGCGCGGTTTATATGTAAGAACAAGGCTGTATGATAAGTATCAGATATCTATCAAGGGCCGGAGCGGCGGGGCGGCTACCCGGAATAATTCATATTCTGACACCCCCACTCGACCCAGGCCGTAGTCCCATAGATAGACAGAATTTGGAGTGCTTGTCATGAGATAAAGGTTTTGTGAAAATATCGGCCACCATTTCATCTGTAGGATACCACAAGATAATACATTCTCCGGTGCGAACCAAGTCATCACGGACAAAATGATATTTTCTTTGTATATGCTGAGTCCTAGCGCGGTATTGTGGATCCTGGGACAGAATAATGGCAGCTCGATTATCACATCTCAACTCAGTGGGATTTCTCTGATGTTGACCTAGTTCGTCAAAAAAGGATCTTAACCATGCTAGATGTTGTCCAGTCCAATGTATTCACTCTCAGTAGAAGATAGAGCGACCATGGATTGCCGACGGCTAGACCATCCGATTGCTCCAGAGTTGACAATGAACACATAACCAGAAGTAGAACGAGATGTATCTCTGTCTCCATTCCAATTGGCATCACTGTATCCCAGAAATTGCATGTCCATGCTGATGTCAGCCCCGTTGTATACAAGTTCCCAATGACGGGTGCCTTTGAGGTATCGAAGAAGTCGTTTTGCTGCTGCCCAATGAATTCTCTTTGGCTTTGCACTAAATCGACCAAGTACTCCTACACTGTATGCAAGATCTGGTCGAGTACCTAGCATGGCATACATAGCAGACCCGATTACACTTTGATATGGAACAATAGATCCACCTTCGACAATAGCCATATGGGTAATGATACTGTCGTCATCAGGGTCATTCTCTGTGAGCGGGGTTCCAGTAGACATAGGCGTGAATACAGGTTTGCAGTCTGTCATGCCATAGCGAGAAAGGACTTTGTCAATATACTGACGCTGGTTCAGTGCAATGGTGCGCTTCTTACGGTTTCGAACGATCTCGATCCCAAGGAGGTATTTGGCTGGACCTAGGTCTCGCATCTTAAAAGTAGATGAAAGCATTCTTTTGACTTTGGAAGAGAATTCTTTAGAAGTTGCAGCAACAAGAAGATCATCAACATAGACCACAACAAAACAAGTCTGTTTGCCTTCTTTATAAACATAAAGGCAGGTCTCTGAATTCAAGCGATGAAATCCGAGTTTTAGAATCTCTGTGTCAAAAGTCCTGTTCCAAGTTCTCCCAGCTTGTTTAAGACCATACAATGAACGCTTGAGTCGCCAGCAGTGACCTTCTGGAATTTCAACACCATCTGGAGGCATCATGTAGATTTCTTCCTCCAGTTTACCATTGAGGTAGGCTTGTGAAACATCCAGCTTGTCAGGGGATTCCACAGCTAGGACGTCCTTTGACTTGGGCAGAAGTTCTCTGTCTCCAAGACATCATGCTGTGTGCTCACTTATGTCATATCTTACGTCACCTCTTGTATATAAGTAGTCCGCTGGGGATCTCTGATCCCCAGGTTTGTTATCGACTTGGCTCCAGGGCCCTTCTCCCCTTACACAGCTGATCCAGTTCTAAGTACTCATATTTGGCAGCAAGAGCACAAATAATGCGAACAGACTCAAGATTGGCAGTGGGCGCAAAAACTTCTTTGTAGTCAACACCTTCTTTCTGAGTATCTCCTCTGGCAACGATTCGGACTTTGTAACGAGCAATTTTGCCTGTTTCATCCACTTTGACTTTGGGAACCACTTTGGATTTAATAGGCTTGACACCGTCTGGTATGGGAACAACATCATAGACATCATTTGCTCGGAAACCAGCATGTTCCTCTTCAAATCCAGCTTTCCAATGTTCAGCATTAGGACCCTGCAATGCTTCTTGCCAACTAGAAGGGTCAAGAGGGTTCTGAGCTAAAAAGGCTTCTTCAATAGCATCATCTAGAGAAGCAAGCAAGACTGCCTCTGGAGCATCAGGGACTTCAATGTCTGGTTCGACAGAAGCTTCATTTTCTTTTGCCTGTTTACGTGCTGCAATGATTCTCTGCATCACGCTGAGCTTTTGACTGATGCTGTGGTCCTTCAGCTATTCTGTCGTACTCAGCAGTGGGATGTTGTGCCCTTGCATGTGGACGTGTTGACCGCCTAGTAGGTTCCTGTCGTACGCCTGCGACCTTGCGCAATGGTGGAGCTCCCCTATTTGATGGATGGACAATAGACGGCGGATCAGCCTGACTTAGATTATCCCCCACTGAACCTGGTATCGGGTGAGGCAAAGTGTCCAGTTCACCATCATCGTCATCATCACCATAATATGGGGTAGACCTCTTCCGCAGTGTCTGAGCAAAATCCTCATATTCTTTCCTAGATGTAGCAGGTGCCTCAAGCTTTGGTTCTATAGGTGAATCAAGTTCCTGGTCATCAAACCGAACATGCCTAGATGTGATGGTTTCACCATAAGAACCATCTTTGTTGATTACTAGCAAGTCATACGCTTTACTGTTTTCATGGTAGCCAACAAAGATGCAACGCTTTGCTTTATCGCCAAATTTCTGCTTGTGACGCTTTTCTTTAGGAATCAGAGGATAAGCTCTACAGCCAAAGGGATGCAGGTGTCGTATGTTTATTGGACGGTCAAAAAGCTTCTCATGAGGGATCTCAAATTCCTGTGCTGAAGTAGGTGTTCTATTCACAGTATAACCAGCTGCTCGCATTGCTAAGACCCAAAATTTACGAGGAAGGCGTGAGGCAATCAACATAGTTGTAGCTCTGGAAACAAGTGTTTGATTCATTCGCTCTGCTACTCCGTTTTGCTCTGGAGTGTAAGGTGCTGTTGTTTCATGGATGATGCCTAGACGTTTGAATTCTGTTTCCATTTGATGAGACGTGAATTCACCACCCCCATCTGTGCGAAAGAATTGAGTCCAGCCCTCACAGAATTCCCAATTAGCAATTTGAGCACGAAAATGAGCCTCAGTAGATTTTCGCCATTCTTTGAGTTTTGAATAGACTTGGGATTTCTTTTGGGCAAATAGAATCCACACTTCAGAGGAATGATGATCTATAAGGACCACCCAGTAGCGTATTCCACCTGGGCCTTCAGGTGTTACTGGACCACCAACATCACATGATACAATATCTAAAGGACCACGAGCTTTGGTTTGATTTTGGAAAATGGTAATTTCTTCATTTTCCCAAGAACACAGGGTTCACAGAATTTGGGGATTCCTGTCAAGGATGTAATTTCACCAAGTCGGCCTTTAGCAACAGATTTCTGTAATAGTTGGAAATTTGTATGACCAGATATTCGATGAAGATGATTGATATCCATAGCAAATAGTGCATGTGGATCTTCACTCAAAGGAGTATAGACAATGTGGTACAGTCCCTTCCGATGCTTGGCTTCAATCATTCTTTGCCCTTTTGGGTTTCGAACAATGCAGACATCTGCTTCGAACATGCAATTGTATCCCTTTTTAGCCATTTGTTGCACTGAGACAAGTGTGATACCAAAGGATGGGACATGTAATGCACGTAGAGAGACATCAGACATCCCTCGCTTTGTTTTGCAAGATAGACGGATGGTTCCAGTTCCAACTGCATCACAATATGTGTCATTACCAAGCCGCACCCTTTTTGGTGGAGTGAGTACTTTATAAGAACCTGTCTCAAACCATGCCTCATTTGGTGTCATGGTGGTAGAAGCTCCAGAGTCAATTACCACAGCTTTGGATGAAGGGTTTGCATCACTCAAAAGATAAGCAGACATAGCAGCATAAGATTTCTGGGAAACAACAGGTACAGCTAAATGTCCATGTTCAGAGTCATTGGAATCAGATTCAGAATCTGTAGTAGCAGAGGCATTTGCCTTGTCACGGCGCTTTCTAGGTCTCGCTTTCTCAGACTTCTGCTTGTCATTCTTCTTGGAGTCCTTTGATCCCTGCGCTAGATTCTTCAACTGATAGCAGTTATCGGAAGTATGGGATTTGTTTTGTCCATGTATAAGGCAATGTTTATCGCCCTTGGCAGATGGCTTTCCTTTGCCAGGGTTTGTGGATTTAGCAGCTAGAGCAGTGTCGTCGCTGTTCTCACTCTTTGGCAGTTTACCAAGAGTGATCAGGCGAGCACGAGCTTTATCCCAAGTTATGCCTGTACCAAGAGAGGACACAATGTTCCCTTTAATGCCTGTCCAGTAGCTATCATCTGGTAGAGTGCTGAGCAGAATGAGAGGCTGAAGCTCGGGGGGAAATGGAAATTCCAGGCGTGCAAGCCTATCAAAACAGGTCTTGATAGCAGCTACATGAGAAAGAATCTTGTTGCGATCCATGAGCTCTGGTTCGCCTTCAATAACGAGCTTGGTGCTAAAAAGTTCTGCTAAGACACCCATTGCGGAATCGGCACGATTTTCTGCTTCAAAGCGCTGGCGCAGTTTGGCCCAGAGAATTCCAGCATTAGATTCGTTGACATACTCTGTGCGCAGTTCTGCTGAAAGAAGCTTCTGAATGACACCTAAAGCACCGCTATTACGTTCGCCAGGGGTATCCTTGAAAGCTACGCCAGCAACAGGAGCTGTGGCAGGCAGAGGAGTAACAGCAGCAGCAGCAACAGTGGCATCAGCTGCATTTGCAGCGAGGATAACAGATTCAAGCAGAGTGTAGACTCCCTGTAGGCGCAGTTCCACTGTAGCATTAACATGAAAAATCGGCCAGTCTTCTGCTCCGGAAAGCTCAGAAGAAGCCGAGTTTGCCGCAGTTGACATTGTGTGAGAAGTCCGAGGTGAGATAACCAGAGTCCGAAGGAATTTCGGCAACAGGTCGTGTGATTGATTGATTGATACAAGTCTGTGCTTGTGATGCTTCGAGCTCTGATGAGCGAGCAGGTGAGTCTTCCAATAGGTACGTCTTCAGAGAGCTAGCGCTCGGTGGCCCATAACCTAACAGAATCTGAAAATGCGCGGAAGGCGCAATAACCTCAGTCTCCCGCAATGTGGGATGAAAGACTGTATATTAAATACCTGAAAATGCGCGGAAGGCGCAATAACTACACAATGAGTAAGTAAATACAAGTAGGTAGATAGATAGAGAACTCACCCTCAGTCTCCCGCAATGTGGGATGAAAGACTGAGGGTGGTGGACAGACGAGCGCGGTTTATATGTAAGAACAAGGCTGTATGATAAGTATCAGATATCTATCAAGGGCCGGAGCGGCGGGGCGGCTACCCGGAATAATTCATATTCTGACAAAAATTACATCGGCACGGAGCACCTGGGCGAGCCTGCAATGATCCTCGCAGCCGCCATGAGCAACAGTGCAAATCGCGGGCGCAGAAGGGATAGTGGGACTGTATCTCATTCTTGAAGTCTGCACCGCATCAGTCCGATGCCCAGGGACAAGAACAAAGGCCACAACGCGGCGGCTTCCCCCCAGTCACAGGCTCCGGTCGCGCGAGGGCTGTTGTTATTTGCCCCATCGCCTATGTACTTCACCGCTATCCAAAGGTGGATTGGGTCTCTTAGAGAGCAGTCGCTCGGCCCCTGTCTCGAAACTGACGTCAGGCGCAAGCAAAAGCTGCACCAGGACCCTGAACCCTAGGCGCTAACACCAACATCATGTCCAACAGTCTTCCGCGCGAGCACCGTCATTCGCCAGGGCTTGCAACCCATCCCAACAGCATGCGCACCGGGTGTTGCTACGATGATGGCACCACACAAACCACACAACTTGACAAGTTCCGCTCTATCCGACAATGAGCTGGCTTTGAGCCTCCCGCCAGCGCACTCTACTCATCTTGAAAAGGCCACCGGACGCGGTATGTAGACCAAATGATGAAGTATCGCTGAGAATCAGATTTGGTCAGGGCTGGAGTCACAAGCGAAGGAATTGGCGTCGAAACGGTCCAGAACCGGTTATTCAGCTAATGAGAAGCCTTCGGTATCGAGTTGAGAGTCACAGAGGCAGCTGAGACTGCAAAACGCAGCGAAAGGAAGAGACAGAGCCCAAATTTCCTTTTCGGGAAACACTCGAAAAAAAATTGGTGTTTGCCATTATTTTCAGGAATTGCTGTAACAAAAAAATCTTGCTCGCCACGCCGCACCATTGGTCCTGAAAGATTTGGGGAGACATCGCTGAGCCATTTCTCAGCTTGACAAGCCTCGCTGAGGAACTCTCCCGAGTCATGAGGCAAAACTCGAATGAAAGGGCGGACTAAAGGGTTGGCGAACTCCTGTTTGTAGTGTGAAGGGGTGAAATATTTTGATTGAACTTTTGTGAGGCATACATTGGCTAATACTTTACCCAAATTGAGGAGCGCAAACGTGTTCCCAAGTCGGCCGTCGATAGATGCAAGATCGGCGCCGCAGAGATCAAGAATTGTCGAACGATGTCGTTTGACTTGACGAATTGCGGGAAGATCTTGCACACCGCATTTGGAGGCAAACCATCGAGCCGCGTCCAATTCCGATTCAGAAAATACCGAGCGAGGAAATGCGGTCATTATATCAAGCAGCGCCTCCTTGAATTGAGTCAGGTTGTTGTCATTCAAGGTAGATAAAAAATCGAGGTAGGGCAGTACCTCTCGATTGGCCCACGGCCACCAGCCTGCATTATTACTGGCCTTCCCCACGCCCGGAGAATTCTTCATCATTGTTTACAGCCGTTTTGTAAACAATATACGGGTTTTGATCAAGTGGTGCTCATTCGTTTGTGCTTACCTTTGTTTTGCTTCCTGTCACCAGCTCCACTTCAGCCGAATCTGATTTTCGCTTCCGCCACCCAAAGAACACCAGGAAAAAATAGGGGGTTAACAGAACTGAGGTTCAAGACTCAGCTGCTACTTGCCCAGAGCTCGACAGGGCCATGACTTGCGAGCAAGGCCCAAAACTAGGAACCAGCGGCACTTGATGTGGTACGGCAACGCGCTGGGGCGTGTTCAGCGTAGCTTTGTGGGCAAGCAGACTGAGCAAAAGTACAGAAGATAGAATAAGCACAATATTTTAGGGATAAAACACACCTGAGAATCATGAGCACTCTTCCCAGATACTCATCCATTCCATTAGACCCCCCTATGTTGAATTGTGGCCAGAAAATGTGCTCGCAGCCGCGCCGAAGCCGGTACAATTGCCAGCCCATTTTCGGGGCTCAAACACCCTGAAACCAGAGGATACTTGAAGAGGACGAAGGGGGGGAGTAGGGTTGGTAGTCTTGAGGAGTTGAAAGTGCCAGAAAGCGCGCAGAAAAGCCAGAGAAGAGCGTGGATGGTGGAAGGAAAGGTTACAGCGGTTAAGTGTGACGTGACCGTAACGTCACACTTGACATCCCCAACGCGTCATTTTCAATGGCTTTAACAATGGGCGCAAAGATTTTCGCAATTTTTGTGGCTAGGATCATACATAGCAGTCTTTCCCTTGTGCAGGGACGTTCTGGGGGAGCTTCGAGGCTTGTGAAGAAAGAAAAAATATTATTGGTCCTGGGTCCGAAGGTGGCTGTGAGACTTGACATGTCAAGTGGACCCAGGTGATCCATCGGTTAACCAAAGCGAGCGAGTGGAGAACCAATGGAGAACCTAGAACTTTCATGAGCTTCCAGATGCCGTGATCATAAAGACAAGTCTATGGGGAATCCCAGAACCCAACCAAAACCAGCGTGTCCCGGCGTTACAAAAATCGCCGCATTCTAGATTCCTTGAGATATTGTTTCGGATAATTCTATTGCATGTAAATTACATGTAAAATTCAAAATTCCCACGCTCCCAGGGTCTAAAAAAAATCTCGTTTTCGCTTGCCGAAAATTGTGCCGATCGGTGCCGAACGATTGATCTGGAACAAATGCACTGGAATTGGATTTAAAGTTGCTCTTGAACCTGTTTTTGAAATCCTGAAGGCTGATTCCAGCCGTTTTTGAGCGCTTGTGAGCTCCTGCCTCATTCAGTATTTTACGCTATTTTACATGGAGGTTGAGACCCTGGATGTAAATTACGTATTTTACAATGTAAATTACATGTAAAAAAACCGTGATGTAATTTACATCGGGCAATTTTACCCAGCACTCCGGTGTAGCCCGGTGTTCCACAGAAGCCCGGGTCCAAAACGTCAATTTGTGAAAGTGATCGCCACAGGGAATTCTCACCAAAGAAGTGGTCGCGGTGCTGAGACGAGGCAGCTCGATACCTAGCGAGGTTCAGCCGACCCCCTTTACCCTGGCGTGACACCCGGCGGTTCTAGCCGCGCCCAAGTTTTGACTGTGGAGTCTGCAACAGTGCCCAAATTTTTGCCGAGATGCCTCGCCCAGCTTGCTTGCAGGTGTAACGCCCGAATTTGGTCTGGTTCTTGGCTAGTACTGATGGAGCTACCGAAGGGGAATCAAGCTTTCATAAGTTGTTTTCCCAGCTGAGCTTGAGGCAAACAGCGGCGATGTTAAAATTAGTCTACTGTTTTCCAGCTATTTTGGAAACGATAGACAGTCTCGATTTTTTAGCTGAGTTCGGGCCGAGAGGTCGTAACTATGTCGTGCCAAATTTAGAATAACCTTTTCTGCTAATACCTCCTCAACAACGACCACCTAGTACAGTTACACCGTCACTGGAGACTTACAGTCATGACGAGCAGGCTGACGATCGTGTGGAGCATATGCTGCGCTATATATCCTCGCTCAACGAGTCCAAGGCGCCCAACCATTCTACTTTTCGACCGGTTTTGACACCATGCAAAACACTATTGCACCATATCTTCTTGGCGTCGGCCCTCCCCCCGCTCTCACTGGACGACAGCTCGCAGTGGCCCAATTACAGGCCTCTCTCGACAATGGCATGTTTGACCACACCCGCAACTACGAGCAGCCTGGGGGCGACGACGATGATCCTAGCGATGAAGATCCGTCTTATCATCAATACCAGCTTCCTCCGTTCCCTCCTCACATTGTCGAAGCTCGCCAATCTCAGTTGCCATCCACTACAGCTCCCAGTCAAACTGCAGGTGTGTTACAGCCATTTGCGCATTCTGCAGGCTACTAATAAACTTCCAGACCGCGGTACCTTCAGTGGCGGCGGGATCTGATGCCACCCCCCAAAAAATGATGTGGCCCCAATCGACTCCACTTGCATCAAAAGTTCCAGAAATGGGCTGTTCTATTTTTAGGGGTGGCATCAGATGGCGCCGCTTCATCACAGTCAAAGTCCCTATCTATGGCGAGCCAGGAAACGGAAAGAAGCGCGCCACGGTTACCACAACCCTCGTCCTCCCCTCTGACATTCCTGCCGGCGACTTTCTATCCCGCATCACAGCTCAGATGAATGTCGACCCCACATCTGCGACGTTGGGATGGAAAGAGTCTCAGAAGCGTCGCAAGGATCCATATCACCGTCTGTCATCCGAGGACGATGTTCGCGACGCCTTCCAGCAGCTTCTCAAGCTCCAGAGGAGCACACGTCGTCAGAAAGAGGTGATAATGGAAGTGGTTAACCTGGTAAGTCATCCGTTATCTATGGGTTCTTCGGTGTTGAGCACACTGTCTTTTGACTCTTTTCAGGAGGTGCAGCCTGATGGAAAGACGACAAAACAGGCCGAAAAACCCCCCGAGACCGCTGTTACCGCCACCGAGCTACAGCAGATTCAAAACCATCTCAAGTGCGCGGAACATCCTGGCAAAAATCGGTGGTGCTACGTGATGGGCCCGAAATCTAAGTACCCAGGCAAGCACGTCGAGATTGGAATAGATGTTATTAATCTGTGGGCTCGCTACATGGTGCGTGACATGCAATTTCTGCTTCTCTTTTGCATTGCTGACTTTCGTCTTCAGCATGATGGCACCGCGGATCTAGAACATCCTCCCAAAATCCTCAAGCTTGACGAGCTTGCAGAGCGTGGCCGTGCTCGCGAGGAGCGTAGTCGTAACCGCGGACAAACTACCATGCCCCCCATCCACGTCCATCTTGGCAACTCCGAGTCCGCCGATACTGTCCTTCGCGATGCCAATAGCGTCAAACGTCGACGTGAGGACGAGTCATCAGATGAATCTGATGAAGACGAGGACGTCCTCCTTGTCTCCGCCGTGCTGCGCGCTCTCGATGAAAAGTACCCCGCTCTCAAATACTTCCAATATGCTGAGAGCCTGGGGGAACAAGGCATTGTCTATGCCAACAGCATTGCCGACTTCGATACCAAGTTCTACAAAACCGACGTTGGGATGGCAGCCGGTGCCGTGGGTAACTTCGTGCGCAAGGCAAGTAAGATGGTCGCCGCCGCGAAGAAACGCAAGGGGAAGAAGCGGGCTAGGGTTGTGGAGAACGAAAGCGACAAGGAGAACTAATTTATTTCACGCTGTGTATGTTATTGCCGCCTCTATAACCTGTAGATACTGTATCTCTACTAGTTTTCTGTATATTTGTATAGTCGTACTACTTGTTCATATAATTTCTTGCCGTCCTACTCGTGTATTGACACAACTACCGGTACAACAACCTATACAACATATCCGCAATCCCTGAACCACCCTTCGATGTTCTCTGGGGTCATCGTCTCATGAGCAGCTTCCCACAGAGTTGCGATGGGGTCGCAACCATTACGCCCTTCCATTGAGCTGAGAACATCGTCCCGGTTGCGGCGGATCCAATATTTCATGCATGAAAACCCTTCTTCGCATGGATTGAAGTCGGGAGAGTATGGTGACAAATAAATGAGTCGACGCCCGCTGTAGATCAAATTCAGTTGGTTGGCAATCAAGAGGATATATCCTACGCACCGTCCCTCGACCATCTCACGAATCCCATCAAAATGATGAACACTTGCGTTGTCCATGACGAGAACAGAGTTGTCCTGTGGAAAGGGATTCATGCGGTCAAGGAGAACATCGAGATAGTTGCGGAACTCTACGGCGGTCCAGGATCGAGTCAACACATCAAAGTGAAGTATGCCATCGAGGCAAATTGCCGGAAGCACAGAATAACTATACATATCAGCAGGTACGAAGTACTGGCAAGAGCATAAACACATACCGGATGCCTCGGACAAAAAAATCATGCCGCCGCGCTCGCATTCCAATAGGGGCCCATGCCATCTGCCGCCGCGTTGTGTGTCGATTGCAAGCTCCTTCGTCTAGGAAGACCAGTCTTCGAGGTGGGTGTTGTCCAACTTCACATTGGAAACCAAGCCGTTTGTTTTCCTCGGCTTCGAGTGCAGTTCGAGATATCTAGGGATATACTCATGTCAGCGGCACGAAACTCCCAGCAATTTTACTTACATGAACCCGAACATAACCCATTCGCAAAAGGGCGTCACGTATGGTGGTTTTGGCGACGTCGAGTCCCGTGGCTTCGTACAAACATTCCTGTAGCTCGAAAAGATAGATGTCGGGGGTTCTCGCAACAAGACCCTCAAGATACTTCTCAAAGGGTCAAATACGAAGAGTATTGAGAAGATCACAGACCGCGACATCAAAAGATGTGAGAATGCGGGGTCGTCCGAGCTGCAGAGGAATTTGGACGTGGTCCCCAGTGGTCCGCCACGTTCGGATGATGCGGTAAATGGTTCGCTCGCTGATGTTGGTAGCTGCAGCAATGTCTGGGACAGACATATGGGCCGACATTGTGGTGATGAGCTGTTTCTGCTCCTTAGGTATGTGGCGGCGGTTTCCTCGTCGTATCATGGTGAGAGTGAGGAGAGTATTGGCGGGCAACGCTCGTCGTCATGATGGAGCTGAGCTGTAGCTAAAAATAATTATATGACGGGTATGCCGGGAACTGCCGAACTCAGCTCAAAAATCGAGACTGTCTATCGTTTCCAAAATAGCTGTCATGGTATACATAGAGTATACTTAGGGTAACCAGCCCGCTCTGGTTACCTTGCTGGTGACCCCCGCTTAGCTTAGCCGAGGTAACCACCGGAATACACGATTGTACTCTCTGGTGATCGGAGAACCGAGTCCGAGGACTCCGAGTATCCGCCAGCACACTGCCAGCACGAAGGCGGCAATTGCCGATGTGTGGGAAATTCTTGCTAGGAGAATTCTGTGCAAGCACTGTCAAATAAAGCCATGTTCTGTCTCTTGAATTCCAAATAACCATCGAGAGATGATAGACAGGAAATTGTTTTGTGTATAAAAAATTAGAATACTTAACTACCCATTTGTCAAACTAATTAAATAGTTTTACAATTAAAGCCAAACAAAACTTCAGCTATCAGATTGTACAGTAACTACCAAATCTTTCAATCCTTCCGATCGTGAGCACAATCCATTCAATCGTTCGATTACTTCATCAGATTGAGGATATATTTTGCCAAAGTCACCATGATTAGTACATCTGGTAGAATTGGCGGGCAAAGAGGCACGTGACAGGTCACCATCAGTAACCTGCGGTGACCCCCACGCCGTTAGTACATAGATGTTTGCAAAGAACAATATTTTTCCATTCATTCAAAGCGAAGATTTTACTTCGCGCGCTTTGAGATTCCCTACTGCCTAAAACACCACACTGGATCCTTGAAATCCACCTCTGCGTTTCCACCGTGAGTTGGGCATTCGTATGCATTGCCACTCAATTGAAGCAAACAACCGCACTTTCCCCGAACGAATTCATCTTGGACTAAATGAAGAGACGTTGCTCACATATTTCACAAAAAACAAATGGCAACGAGTTCAAGAGCTCCTGATCTACTCCGGCCGTCGGAGAGCGAATCGATGCGCCGTTGTTCAGGCTGGAGTAACGAAAGCGGATCACCCCTTTCATGGGTGAAAAAAGACTCAATCGTTCACGAACTTGAGCCTCAGACTTTGGGAGTTCAATAGCAAGTTAAGCGAAACTAGTAGCCGTACTTACAGTGGAATCCTCATTCACGTAAATGATGATCTCTTCCGGCGGAAAGACTGCGATGCAGTCAAGGAATGTCAGCATTGAGGCCCATTCTCCAGTCAGACAAAGTGAAACAAGGTGGAGCGGGATGAGGTCTCTCCGAATTGGAAAGTTTTGTGCTACAGGTGGCATTTCGAGCCTGAGTTTTTGCACAGGCGCCCCCTGAAACGTGGGTAGCCATGAAAGGGGGCAAACAATCTCCAACCCATCAGGTCTCCAGTCATTACCTGGAGCAAGCTGCTCGGTAGCCGGGGAGCTCGACGGCGTAGGGAAAAGCTTGATTCGGTTGAGACTGGGATGCCTTTTGATAAAAGTGCAAACACGGTCGGAGAGCGCTGAGTGCGTGGTAGCGAGGACGAGACCGCGTAGACACGGAAACTGGTATGGATAGATTACTGGCACCATTGCTGATGTGGTATTGCCACTCTCTATCATGGTAAGATCCACGAGATTAGCCGAGACTCCTGTTAATAAGGAGACCAGGGTGCTAGTCTTATTGAGATGAAAGACAACCCTGAGGTAGCCGGAGTACTTACCTGTTCTGCGAGTCCCTCATTATTACTGAAGACGTCTCCGGGAAGACGGATGGTCCAAGCTCAATGATGCGAATATGGCGGGCTTTGTCTGTATCAAGTGCTTCGACAAAATTGAGGAGAGTTTGCGGAGTATTAAACACCATTTGTCGCCACAAACGGGGTCCAAAAGCAAGCATTACTGTACCATTTCGACCAAAGATTCATCAAACTTATGTAATTTCTCAGTCCGAGATGCCCGAAAAATTTTGTTTTGAATTAAGGCGATTTTTGCACACATCAAATGAAACCGGCTGTGACCTGTGACCTGAAAAATCGGTCGAAATGGTACAGTAGTGCCCGACATGAGAGACACGCCGAAAGGATCTCTGATGAAGTAAGGCCTTCAACAGTTTTCTCTAAGATCTCTGGAGGAAGCACAAGAATCGGACACATCGCCAGTAGATAGTTTGCTTCGAAACAGTCGTTTGCTTTATATGGCTCCGCTTGTCCCGGTATATAAGTAACTGTATGTACTAACGGCGTGGGGGTCACCGGCGCGACGTGATGGTGACCGGTCACGTGCTGATGCGCGCGCTTAATTTACCGGATGTACTTATCGTGGTGACCTGGGGCAAATATATTCACGATCGACACTTTGATCTGTCGTGAAGGTTTGAGACCTTCGTTCGCACGTTCCGGTAAATTTACATTATGTACAGTCTGAAAATAGCGAGATTTTTCCCATTTCAGTTGCATTTCAGTGCCCGCGCCGGCTGCGCTGACTGCTTGAGGGCTCTACCATGCCTGTGAACAGCGTATCGTGGCAAATCGAAGGTGAAATGTCTTACATCATATCAGTCCATCAAATGTGCGAGTTCGGTGCAAAAAAATGTGAACATGAAGTAGGACATTCGTCAAGAACGTTAGCTGAAGTCCAATGCGGAGGCGCAACAGGTCCAAATTTAGGTAGTAAATGCACGCTCCGCCGAATATTCGCAACGGGAATGATGCTAAGTAGCTGTCCGAGCTCCATCCTTGAGGGAACGCTTCACCTTGTACATGAGATGATGCGGCTCTGGCTGGGCAGTAAACGGCGAAAACCATTCAACATAAGCCAGATGGCGAGGAGGAGATGATCCGTTGCCGAAGAGACCCTGAATGTGTTGTGGCTTGAGCGCAAACACAACACGAACTTGCCCAACACGATACCCTGTATCCAGCTCAGATTATGCCAGGGAGTATTCAACATTCCAACGTACCATTCTTCGGCAGCTGAGGCGACCGATGTTCCCGCCAAGAAAGCCAAAGAGATGAAAGCCACTTGTGAGTTCTCAACTGTTGTTCACTGAATAAGATTTGAATTTTGTATGTGATAGCTGGGGAATACTCCGACGACGAGGGCAATAATGGCGCAGCAACGGTAAAATCGTCCAAGAAGGGTAAGGGAAAGAGCAAGGCAAGCGTGTCCCTCCCTCCCTCTCCACTCTCATTACCCGCCGCCCCTCAGAACCTCAATCTCTCAGTGCCAGGTCGCAACGGCCTCGTGGATCTCGTCTAGATCCCGTGGAGTACCGGTTCCTCGCCTTGTCCAGTCGTTGGCCTTCGAGGTCAATGACTTTCGAACTACGTTTCGAAATTGATGATGTGGATGAGATGGCGACGTATGACATCGCATGCGAGTATACAATTCATCTCGAAAGTCGGATCGCAAAGAATTTTCCTGATGTTCTAGATAAAGTGAAGAAGATGCGCTGGGGTGTGCCATCGATTCTCCAGTTCCATCTCAGCAGGCAATTTACGCCGGAGGTACATCGCTGAACGTCGCGACCTTCGCTCCTCCTTGAAGCCCCGAACTCCCTTCACCCTCCCCACCCTACTTTCCCACAAAAACATCTCCTCTACTCTCACTTACTTCAAGTCCACGACGTTTCCCTTTATACTTCCCCGAAAAATCCACACCACCGTAGTTACTTACTCACTTACCTACCTCATACACACAACCTCTTACTTACTTACCGGGCTATTCGCCCCTTCCCGATAGGGCACACCCTCTACTAAAACCAAGCAACCACCCCGTCCTACTTATCATCAGTCAAAGCGCCTCTCAGGATCCAATATACCCGTACTCATACAGAAAATAGCTACTCATACTTCCCGAGCACCAAACCTACGTACCAACCAGTAGTCCAGGATATTTAGTAGCATAGTACGCCGTAAACGGCGTGTAGTTACTATAAAAATGGAACATTATTATTATACATGCGACAGCCTCAGGGCCATCGTGTTCGTGGAAAGGAGGACTATGTCTGTCTCCTGAAAAGGGGAATTTACGGGTTAAAGCAAGCCGCACTTCTCTGGTACCAAAAGTTACGTTCCATTTTGGTCAAGATTAGTTTCCGGGTGTTGCATTGCTGATCCGTGCGTCTTTATTCGTCGCCTGGAGAAGGCTATTTCCATCATCAGCGCCCACGTTGATGATCTCGGTTTATTCTGCTCCTCTGTTGCAGAGGTCAAACTTTTAAAGAAGCAGATTTCCGAGCATGTCCAAATTAAGGACTTGGGAGAGTCAAAATCCATTCTTGGCCTCGAAATCCTGCGTGATCGTGCGAACCGCACCATCTCCTTGTCTCATCGCTTCTATATTGACTCGATTGTGGCTCGGTATCGCATGGAGGATGCACGGCCCGTATACTCGCCAGTCAACACGTCGGCCGCTCCGCTTTCCAAGTCTCAATCTCCTCAGACTTCGGAAGAACTCCAGCGCATGGCCAACGTTCCCTACCAGCACGCCGTTGGTTCGCTTATGCATACCGCTGTTCAATGCCGTCCAGACATTACGAAGGCAGTCCAGGCCGTATCGCAATTTAGCTCCAACCCCGGTGAAGCTCATTGGGAAGCCGTTTAAACGGATCCTCGCATAAGATAGAGAGCGTGGGATCCCCGCACCCCTTATGTCAGCATCACACTGTGACATTGTCCACGCTCGACGTCGAGGGCTTATAGCACGATGCTAAGGTCCAGATTGGGAATTTTGCCCAATACAAGTCTTAGATAGAGGTTCAATGAAGGGTTCCTATTGGGCAGAGTTGCCCAAAATGTCCCTTGGTCTCTTGCTATATGACCCACAAAAAAATTCAGACCACTTTTTTTCTGAGTGTTTCTATGTGGTTTTCTCACCAAATGGGGACACTTTTCAAAAATTTCGGAGGAAAATTTGGCCAGCACAGCCACAGGATAGTCATCTCGGCATGCTTCGGCAGCTCGCTTGAGGGTGGGACCTGTCAAACCTTTGCGGCGCAATGAGTGACAGAACCTCCTTGCAGTGTGGAAGGTGCTTGTCAAAGCAAAAACCAAAATTTCAGAGCCGAAACAGCGAGAATGTCTTCTAAGTCTGTAGGTCAGCCCTTCCGCAGGCCGGAAAGAGCACAATTCTTTTTTGTGCGACTGGGGATTTGGCCGTGGGAACGATTAATAAGCGTTACATAACGTGCTTAAGTAAGGTGCGGGGATCCCACGCTCTTTTTGGCAACTCTGCCCAATAGGACCCTTCATTGAACCTCTATCTAAGACTTGTATTGGGCAAATTTCCCAATCTGGACCTTAGCATCGTGCTATAAGCCCTCGACGTCGAGCGTGACAATGGTCACAGTGTGATGCTGACATAAGGGTGCGGGGATCCCACGCTCTCTATCTTACCCCTTCACGCTTTCAGCGATTCAGATTGGGCAAACTCGAAGGATCACGCCCGATCCATATCTGGGTATGCTGTCTTCATCGGATCCAGCTTAATCGCTTGGTCAGCGAAGAAGCAAACTTCCACGGCTCTTTCGACTGGCGAAGCCGAGCTCTACGCTGGCACACATGTCCGATGTCGGGCGTGAAATCATGTGGCTCCGCTCTCTTCTGTTCGAACTTGGTTTCCTACTACCTTCCGGACCGACTTCCCTTTCTATCGACAATACTTCCACCATCCGGATGATTGTCAATACTGATGAAGTCACCGCTCGAACGAAGCACGTCACCACATTGCCATCTGGTGGATCCGTGAAGCAGTCCTCTATCGCTGCATCGTCCCCGTTTACGTCCCTACGGAGGTGAATGTTGCCGACTTATTCACGGAACCATTGCCGGCACCACGCCACAAGACTCTCGTCAAGATGTTGGGCATGGCTCCCCGACCGGATGCTCGTTGAGGGGGAGTGTTGAAGTATTTATTATTCCGTTTACTTACCGTACATTCCTTAATATTCCAACTCGCTATCCGTAGAGTTACGCGTCACACGCTCCTTATGTAGTATCGTGTCACCGTCACATTCCTCAGTCGTTTCCTCCACGACTGAGGTATGTGAATCCTTACTTACAGTCCCTACAGTTTACTGATTCTCCTGGTAGTTAATACTTACTTGTATTCTGTCAGGTATATAATACACGAGTCGTTTCCTCCACGACTGAGTTAATACTTACTTGTATTCTATCAGGTGTTGCCGCTGGGGTAAGAGGGATGGAAGGATGTTGCGGCGTTGTTCAGGCCGTGAGCTGTGAAGCACAATCGACCGGAGCGTGATGCCAAATCACCTGAGGACTGGTACAAACGGGTGCGCTCTCTCCACTCTAGATAATCAATGTTCTAACACTTTTTTAGCTCCTTCGCCTGAAAAAGCCCACTGGCTCCGGTACTTGCCCTCCTAAAGTCAAAGAGGCGCACAAAACCGAGGACTTGATCAACAGCCGCGCCGACACTCGCGACCTCTCCGACTCCGACTCCGATATCGTCCTATCCTCGAATGAAGATGGCGCCGCTTCCGAAAAAGCACCCGTCCACACCGCAGTTACTCAGCGCGCACCTTCCCCCGCCCCTCGTCGCTCTCGCCTCAATGCGCCCGAGCTCGTTCACGAGATCTCAAAAGCCTTCAATCCGAAGGTCGCTCAGGCTCGCGACGCCGAGCGTGCTGAGCGCTCATCGCAGACCACCCAAATCCTCACTCTGTCGCAGCAGTTCCAACAATCTCAAGCTTCCCTCGAGGCTCTGCGCACGCAAATCTCGGTCATGCAGTCCCACATTCACGACGTGGAGCGTGCCCGGGATCGAGCGGAGTGGAAGCTCGAGCTCTATCAGTCCAACCTCCCTGCAGCTCCGCCCATTGCCTCTGCCCCACTGCGCCGTCGCCGCGCTGATGTCTACAGGGAAAACCCCGACCTCATTCGCGTGGACGGGAAGGTCAAATGTGAGCGCATTTATCCCGATGGTGGCGCTATGACCATATGGTATTCAGATCCCAGCGACGATGAAGGCAACAAGGAGAATGTTGATCCCAAATCCGAGTCCACCTTCGACAACTTCCATAACAACGACGACGACATCTTCCCTTCTCATCTCGCTGACTCTTCCGCCAACACCTCGTCCGCGGCCGGCTCATCGTCTTTCGCTGTCAACGGCGCTTGAATGCTGAACGGTGAAGTTTCTGATGCTCGAACATTTGCTTATACTACGTACTAGCTACATGTCTCACAAGTTGTCGCTCTGTCTCGCTTGACCTACACTTACGCTCCTTTAATTACACCTACGCTACTTCCTTACGGATACCCTTGAATCCCGCATAGCTTCTTGTACATCAATATCAATCAAGCTGCTCATTCATAAATTGCCACATTGTGAAAGCGTGCAACTCTATCTGAACGGCGCTGGTCGCCAAACAACATACTCTCGAATCCAGTCCACACCGCTTCCTCCTCCCGAGTTTGCTTCCAGAGCGGCATGTAGACGTTACGAATCTGGTTGATACCCACCAGTTCTGCTCGCACATTGTTGAGGCGAATGCAAATCTCCAACAAATCCCCTCGCTCCTTGTTCCTTCCTATTTCCAACGGGATCCTGAGTCGACCAAAGACCCTTGCAGACCGCGCATTCCCCATTCCGCGGTCTGCCGATAGGACAACAATTCCCTGTCAAACGCAACCTGTTCCTCTATTTCGGCTCTCGTGCCTCGGATTTTCTGTCCCGTCTTGATTGGGGCACGTATCTTTCCTTCTATATTTTTTGCACCGCGAGGGAACGCCGTGTCGGCAACAAGATAGAAACCTTCGGGTGTTCGGGTGCGAAGCTTCTCATAGATGCGTCGAGCCACGCGAGAGTCGTGCCAGCTACCTGGGGCATTTGTTTGAGCACTTATGATGGTACCTGTCTCAACAAATTGAGTGGGATTCGAGGTATAAATTTCGGACCAACCTTTCGGTGAAAACACCAGAACCGAGCTAACAAAATGTTCACAGAGCCATCCGTTGTACGTTGCATTTTCGATTTCTGTATCAGTGGATGTTTGGCAAGGTAGATTGAGTCCATCAATGCTCGCGAAGGCACCAGTGAGGCGGGGATGGCGTTCCGTGATCAATTCATTGTACTCTTCGTATTCATCGACATCTGTGGGCCATTTGATCTTCGCGGCGGGCATGCCGCGGAGCACAAAGAGAAGGATTTCAAGTCCAAAACTGATGTAGCGAGAGACTGTGGTGGGAATGCATGCAAATATCTGCTGGAGACTGATCTCTCGCATTGTTGAGTTCAGGTAATGGAGAATCAGACCCAAAGCACCAGCAGCATCAAGAGAACGACCTCCCGGCCGTGTTTTTCCTGTTGCCGACGCGTCTGGACGCCTGATCGGCGTGTAGTTCCATGCATCAGCGAAGCCTGCCTCAAGAATCGGCGTCAAAAGTCGCGACATTAAATCCCATCGTGGTGATGTATGCGCGGTCATTTCGCGTACGGTGTAGGACCTGCCAAGCAGTGGTGCCGCCGTAGCAATTGTGCACGACAAAGATATAGCCTGCTTGGTTTCCTGCGCTCGGTCCGCAATCGGCGTGCTTCAATGGCGCCAAGAGCCATTATGGCAATTGCCGAGCGTAGCAGTTGTTGCTCATCGTCCAGTGCGTCCTCCTCCATGTCCTCGAGCTCCTGAATGCAAAAGAACGCGTCGATGTCCATAGGTGATGCAGCGGGGACGCGTTTGTTGAAGGCAGAGCGTGTTGTTTGGTGTTCTTTGATAGATTATGCTCAAAGAGTGGAATAAATCGTAGAAAACACCCAGAAAACATGTAGATAGTGTTATGGGAAAAGCGGTGGATAGAATCTAAGGACGGATACACATGCCGTCATTTGTTGGCACCCCGCCGATAGTCAAAGAAAACAATTTAGTACTATGGGAAGTCACCCAATGGTTTACTACGCGTTTACAACAGCTAAAATGAGATCTGAGCCCGATGGGGTCCCTCGGCATCTTTTCCGAAAAATATCAAATAATCCAAAAAAAAAGATTTAAGTACTATGGGAAGTCACCCAGTGCTGAGTACATAGAGTATACTTAGGGTAACCAGCCCGCTCTGGTTACCTTGCTGGTGACCCCCGCTTAGCTTAGCCGAGGTAACCACCGGAATACACGATTGTACTCTCTGGTGATCGGAGAACCGAGTCCGAGGACTCCGAGTATCCGCCAGCACACTGCCAGCACGAAGGCGGCAATTGCCGATGTGTGGGAAATTCTTGCTAGGAGAATTCTGTGCAAGCACTGTCAAATAAAGCCATGTTCTGTCTCTTGAATTCCAAATAACCATCGAGAGATGATAGACAGGAAATTGTTTTGTGTATAAAAAATTAGAATACTTAACTACCCATTTGTCAAACTAATTAAATAGTTTTACAATTAAAGCCAAACAAAACTTCAGCTATCAGATTGTACAGTAACTACCAAATCTTTCAATCCTTCCGATCGTGAGCACAATCCATTCAATCGTTCGATTACTTCATCAGATTGAGGATATATTTTGCCAAAGTCACCATGATTAGTACATCTGGTAGAATTGGCGGGCAAAGAGGCACGTGACAGGTCACCATCAGTAACCTGCGGTGACCCCCACGCCGTTAGTACATCCTGTTTTATACCTCTTCCATGGAGTTTGATAAGGAGTAAGGCGTCGGGATAGCTGGCTACCTTGGTTGTACTTCCGGACGAATCATTGCTAAGATCATGACAAAATGTCATGAGAAAACGTTAGGAACGGGCCCACAGTCGTTAGGAATTTCAGGACCCCGGATCATAACGTTTCGCCATGAAATCCGACAAAAGATCATGAAATTCAACACAAATGACGACGAAATACCTAACACAAGGTCCTGAACAACATCATGAATTTCAAAACCTTCCCTCTGCACAGTGCATTATCACGAACGTTCCCTCTGACTCTAGCCTGGGCAAATACCATTTACAAAAGTCAGCAGTGATTGATCTGGGTAAACAAGACTTTGCTCCTGCCCTGTCATTTGTTGCAATCTCAGGGGCAAAAACATTGAAGGGAATAAGTTTTCGTTTGGTTTTCGTTCACCTTTTGTTGTGGAAAGATTGCAGCGACCAAATGAGACTGCGGTTCGTCAGATGCTTGAGGCTGATATGGACCGTAGAGTTGCCGTAGAGAGATTCTTGGTTTCGAACTGAACACCTATGGCTTTGCCACAATGTCATACAGGAGATACTGTATCTCCCTGTATGGAGGCAACCGTCACGGTAACGGTGGGGTCGGTTGCGTTGCCTTTTTTTGACGTGGTCACGGTCACGGTGAGGGTCATTTCCTTGAAAAAATCGTGACATCGAAAAATATGGTTTAAAGGCCCAAAAAAATCAGTAAGCGCCTTGGGCGCCTTGGACGCGCGTTGCCTCTTTTGGCAACGGTCACGGCTCACGGAGGGTCGGTTGCCTTGAAATAAGGCAACCGTTTTGTCACGGTCGCTTGGCGGTTGCCTCCATACAGGGAGATACAGTACTTACAGAATTCAGTTTTGTTGGGCCTTATATATGTCGACTCGGAACAGCTGTATAATTGCTTAGAATAAGTAGACTGGATGTATATTTAATTTGTGCTTTGAATGGATTGTAGCGAGCTTCCCCTCCTATGTGGACCATTGTCCACATAAGTACATCATATTCAATGTACGTGGTCTACTTGTCAACTTCGTGACAAGGCAGATACCTAATTTGGAAATTGTTACTGTACATGTGCACTCACTTTTTACCCAGTGGGATTGAAACTGTGCAAAAATCACCATAAGAAGGAAGACTAGAGATCCCCCGGGTCAAAAGTCTCAAAATTCACAAAATATTTTTTTTTCTCCCACGGATTTCGCGCTCTTGGTACGGGCCGAGACATAGCCGGTGGCTGTAGGATTCCATCAGCGCATCAAATGTCTGCCGCACCATTGAACCTTGACCAAATCTCAATCAACACCAAGAAATTCTTGTTATGGATGTTTGCTAGGTCAGGGGTGAGCTATGTACTGGCTAACTTTAAGCCATAAACCGATGCCTTTCTCCCAGAAATCGGGAGTTAGACACACACAGTTTCGAGATTTTGCGCTTTTCTAACCCTAGACTAGGGTCACTCCTGAAATGTGACAAGTGGACTACTTACATAAAGTAAACAAATCTTATTGGGGGAGCTTTATCAGAGCCGTCACCGAAAAGCAATAAGCTGTGCAAGACGGCTTTTTGATGGCGTCACTGCCCTTGACGTGCGCACGCCAAGATTGGCATGCTCCGAGCGATACGATGTTCTTCCGAGTGATCCATCCTGATCCCTACTGATCCAGACTGATTGCAGCGTGATGGTGCATCCTTTTCAACTGATGGTGCACCCGTCCTTAACCCTGCCCGAGGCTGCTTAACGGAAGGGAAAATACAGTTCTCTATTTCATACACGGTACAGAGGGGCAGGTTCTGGCGCCATTAGTTTCCCAGAAAGTTGCTGTAAAGAGGGGATGAAAATAAATGATATCAATGTTGCAGCTTGCTCAGTTATGGTGTCTGTATAGAGAGACCACGGTTCTGAGTGGATAGGTATTCTATCATGA
Organism: Favolaschia claudopus; assembly: GCA_037176885.1. NCBI lineage: Eukaryota > Fungi > Basidiomycota > Agaricomycetes > Agaricales > Mycenaceae > Favolaschia > Favolaschia claudopus. The sequence goes on along the minus strand of JAWWNJ010000152.1, from coordinate 41,906 downwards.
TGATAAGCTAGTCAGAAATTTGATTGGTGGTTCATCCAGAACGTCAGAACGTTGTTGCCCGGCATAAGTAAAGTTTTGTTCACAAAGTAGAGTACTACTAGAGTACTTATGTGCGTGAAAAAGAATCCAGCCGAAGTATGCCCCCCCAAACAACAGCGCAACATTAATATTGTTAATTTGTGTGCCATATAAGAATTTACACAAGCTCCCCCTGCTGTAGGCCGGTATTCCGGCATACAAATCATATTTATTATATATTTATCTGTTGGCTGTCGGCAGTAGCTAAGTTGCATAAGCATTGTGACCGTGACTCTTGGCGTGATGACATCATGGAGCCGACCTTTGATTGTTCCGCTTCATTTTCGTTTCTGAACCTGCTGCCGACGGGCACCGTCGGCCATCTATCGGCTATTCTATATATAGTCGTTTTCGTTTTCGTTTCTAGTATATACTCCGCGGAGACGTATATATACGTCTCCGCCAGCTATGCTCGAAACGGGTAGACGTACCATTCGGGTCCCATATGGGTGCACCTGGCGTTCGCTTTGCCGAATCCTTCATCTATTTCCTCCCCCTGGTCCTCGGTATGTAGCTGCCCGAGTCGTTGTGTGAATGCGTAGCAATGACGCGTGTATCACCGAGTTTGGTGCAGTCGTCAGGCGGGGTGAGTAGAGGTTGTGCCGCTTGTCCGTCGGCTGTGGTGTGCGGCCGTGAGATCCAAGGCTTCGCCGTTTGAATGCTGCACGCTATAGCGTATTGCTTGAGGTTCAGGTGTACCGCTAACCGCTGTCGCCGAAAGTTGATACGGACTGGCGTTATTTACCAGGAGCCACCTGGGATGCGTTTGTGTCAGCGTAATTTGCTGTTCGGTATCGTTTGTATCGAGTGGTCAAGACGAGAAGTTGAAAGAAACTGCGTTTGTGTAGAGAACGTCGTGGTTCCGGTTACAAACGCATCAAGACTACGTAATGCTTACGAGAGTACAGTATGCTGGAAAGTAAAGAGTGGTAAATAATTACTATAAATTCATTTTTCAGTAAATATTATAGTTTCAACCCAAATGGAACTCGAGGTTGTAGTTTTGAGGCTAGTTTACTGGTCAGTTCGAAGTTTCAACCGAAGTTCAACTTCGGACCCGAAGTCCCAAATATGGCAATTGAACCGGAGGTTGAACTTGTAGTTGAAGTTCAACTTGGATGAAGTTTAGCATTGATCATACGAGGTTTTACTTGACTCTCACTTAGACTGCAGTGAGGCCTGATGTAGCCGGAGGTTTGAATGATCCTCACCCGAAGTTCCAGCAGCATTGGATCAATCAATCATCACGCGCTAGGCTGGCAACCATAATTTTTGATGTTCTACTGATCTGCCTGATCGCTTCTTACAATCCATCTTGAAGACCTTGAAGACGTCTTTGTTAACCGTGGCGGCCTTTTGTGACTAATAGGCTCTTGCCGATGTCCTTCCCTCTGTTTGCCTGATTGGCATTTATCATCTCTGTGAAATCCAATCCCGCTGCTTTGATTGTTGGGTCTCTACTTGTACCCATTCCAAGCTCGAGTGGATTCCAGTCAAAATTGTGATCAGGATGAGAGGGTCAACCACTCAGTGCACAGGCGGTGGTATCATTCAGTTGAAACTCCAACATGAAATGGTTTCATTGAATCATTCATACTCAAGCTAGGTGTGTTCGTAGGGAAAGATCATGCGGAGTTCTGTTGATTAGTATTACATTGCAAGCCTGAATGGAAAATAATTTTTGCTTGAAACAGAGTCCATCAGCTGCCCAGAAAATACGAGTCAGTCAAGTGTACACATATGTAATACAGTCGACGCTGTCATAACCCATAGCCCTCGGTAGAGCCAAAAAGCTATGGGATATGACAGATTTATGGGTTATCCCAGCCAAAAACCGGTCAAAAACCCCCAAAAAATGTATGGGTTAAGGGAGATTATGGGTTATGGGAGCTATGGGTTATGACAGCTTCGACTGTAACACTTTGGAATCTGTGGTTTCTTTAATCTCGGGTGTACTAGTCACAGGAAATACTCAAAAGATTGAGAAAAGTTGCAGCTTCAGCAAGTGAAATGTAAGACAATTAATTCTGACCCAGACTTAGTGCATGACATGCCCCGATTGAAACAGCACAAAGAAAGAGATGAAAAATCTTGCCATGGGGAGAGACTCAGATAAGTGTTTAGAATAGATGCTCAGTACATTTGTGAAAAAATACTGAGTTCAGCCAACACAACCTGAAATTTCAGCTACCTAATGTTTTTGAACTTTTGCAGCACCATTTCGGATGACAAAAGATATCTCACCTGCTGATAGTGTTGCCGGGGTTCGGTTAGGTTCGGTTTTTTGCCAAAAAATCCGAACCCTGAACCGCACCTGGGGTTCGGTTCGGCCAATCTGGCGAACCCCGAACCTAACCCGAGGTTCGGTTCGCTACAGGTTCGCACAGGTTCGAACCTTTTCGAACCTGATGCTATTTCCCACGGTTCAAATGGACGAATTTTGGCTTCTAGTGTCTAGCAGTGGAACATTTCCTTGGTGATTCAATGTTCTAGCTGACTGTATTGTTAAATACACCCATGAAACACCTCAAGTCCACAAAATATCACTGTCCCAGTGGGTATCATATGAGAAATTGAAGTGGTTTAAAACCACTACATTTCCACTGAAAATCCTCCATTTTTGAGTATGGGTTCGCACCGGTGCGAACCTCTTCCAAAGTCCCCGAACCCCGAACCGTACCTGGGGTTCGGTTCGGTGCAGCCAGCCGTTCCGAACCTGAATTCAGGTGCGGTTCGGTTCAGGTTCGGAATTGGTTCCGAACCTAACCGCGGCAACACCACACCTGCAACAGAGTCAACTGGCAGGTCAGAAAAAAATAAGTCATGAACACAATGAGGGGAGCAGAGGGTGGAAAACAAACAAGATGACTTTGGTGTTTGCGAAACAGGTTACTGTAAAGTGGACGGAACTATATAAAGGGCCAAGGCAAAGGCGTGCAAAGAAAAATAGAAGTTTCCGCCTGAGAGGAGCAGATTGCGGAGAAATTTAATTATTGAACAAGGACCTCTGTGCGCAAGATAGATGCATATTCAATAGACCAGCATGAATAAGTAAAACTCGTAGTAGACAGAGCTCGGAAGTGAAGAACTGAGCGGATGTCAGGCGGGAGTCATGATAGGGCTGAATATCACCCAAGTTGAACCTAAGTAAGATATGTCAAAGGGAAATGTATTTTCTGAAGTACATTCCGACACTCGGCTCGCTTCAGCTCAATCCAATATAACAAGCAGTGGACTTGTCAACGACAGAATTTCAACTCACCCTGCACGAGAAGCAAGTGAACATCAGCCTACCAAGAGTAATTTGCTCAGCTGCAATGTAAATCGAGCCGGAGGGCCTCCGACAAGCCAATTATCACGAGAACATGGAGTTTAAACTACTGGCATGTGGGGATTAATATTGAATGGATTTCGAAAAATGGTGTATGATAGAAAGTGACAAACCCTGAGCTCGGACAGCGGGTGCCACATGAATGTAGTACAGATTCTATTACCATAGTTGATTCTGAGTGGTTTTGTCAATAAACAAGGGCCGAAAGCAGGAAATTGGCGCACCAAGACCCTGAGATCAAGAAATATTGACTATAAGACCTGAAAATGCACATAATCTCGAACAGAAGGTCCAAGCTCAGTCTGCAAAAATCGAGCATGTGGATTTGGAGGTCACAACAGAATATTTGCTGTCTGGCGTCATCAACAACAGAACTCTCAAAGCTTTTCTGCAGAATGTCAACAGCATTGGGTTAGACAATTTTATGCGAACTAGTAGCACCGATGATCAGTGCCAACTTGAATCCCAGGACAGATCTGACTGAGTGAAAGAAAAGAACTCATTGAGAACTGCAAACCTCTGAATTCTGTATAATTTTTTTTTCTGTACAGTACCAGACTCCAGCCTGAGTTAGCTGGAGAATCCGCTGAGTGCTCCTGGTGGATTGTGTTGAGAGATGGCAAGTCAAATCAGTCTATGACAGCTATTTTGGAAACGATAGACAGTCTCGATTTTTGAGCTGAGTTCGGCAGTTCCCGGCATACCCGTCATATAATTATTTTTAGCTACAGCTCAGCTCCATCATGACGACGAGCGTTGCCCGCCAATACTCTCCTCACTCTCACCATGATACGACGAGGAAACCGCCGCCACATACCTAAGGAGCAGAAACAGCTCATCACCACAATGTCGGCCCATATGTCTGTCCCAGACATTGCTGCAGCTACCAACATCAGCGAGCGAACCATTTACCGCATCATCCGAACGTGGCGGACCACTGGGGACCACGTCCAAATTCCTCTGCAGCTCGGACGACCCCGCATTCTCACATCTTTTGATGTCGCGGCCTGTGATCTTCTCAATACTCTTCGTATTTGACCCTTTGAGAAGTATCTTGAGGGTCTTGTTGCGAGAACCCCCGACATCTATCTTTTCGAGCTACAGGAATGTTTGTACGAAGCCACGGGACTCGACGTCGCCAAAACCACCATACGTGACGCCCTTTTGCGAATGGGTTATGTTCGGGTTCATGTAAGTAAAATTGCTGGGAGTTTCGTGCCGCTGACATGAGTATATCCCTAGATATCTCGAACTGCACTCGAAGCCGAGGAAAACAAACGGCTTGGTTTCCAATGTGAAGTTGGACAACACCCACCTCGAAGACTGGTCTTCCTAGACGAAGGAGCTTGCAATCGACACACAACGCGGCGGCAGATGGCATGGGCCCCTATTGGAATGCGAGCGCGGCGGCATGATTTTTTTGTCCGAGGCATCCGGTATGTGTTTATGCTCTTGCCAGTACTTCGTACCTGCTGATATGTATAGTTATTCTGTGCTTCCGGCAATTTGCCTCGATGGCATACTTCACTTTGATGTGTTGACTCGATCCTGGACCGCCGTAGAGTTCCGCAACTATCTCGATGTTCTCCTTGACCGCATGAATCCCTTTCCACAGGACAACTCTGTTCTCGTCATGGACAACGCAAGTGTTCATCATTTTGATGGGATTCGTGAGATGGTCGAGGGACGGTGCGTAGGATATATCCTCTTGATTGCCAACCAACTGAATTTGATCTACAGCGGGCGTCGACTCATTTATTTGTCACCATACTCTCCCGACTTCAATCCATGCGAAGAAGGGTTTTCATGCATGAAATATTGGATCCGCCGCAACCGGGACGATGTTCTCAGCTCAATGGAAGGGCGTAATGGTTGCGACCCCATCGCAACTCTGTGGGAAGCTGCTCATGAGACGATGACCCCAGAGAACATCGAAGGGTGGTTCAGGGATTGCGGATATGTTGTATAGGTTGTTGTACCGGTAGTTGTGTCAATACACGAGTAGGACGGCAAGAAATTATATGAACAAGTAGTACGACTATACAAATATACAGAAAACTAGTAGAGATACAGTATCTACAGGTTATAGAGGCGGCAATAACATACACAGCGTGAAATAAATTAGTTCTCCTTGTCGCTTTCGTTCTCCACAACCCTAGCCCGCTTCTTCCCCTTGCGTTTCTTCGCGGCGGCGACCATCTTACTTGCCTTGCGCACGAAGTTACCCACGGCACCGGCTGCCATCCCAACGTCGGTTTTGTAGAACTTGGTATCGAAGTCGGCAATGCTGTTGGCATAGACAATGCCTTGTTCCCCCAGGCTCTCAGCATATTGGAAGTATTTGAGAGCGGGGTACTTTTCATCGAGAGCGCGCAGCACGGCGGAGACAAGGAGGACGTCCTCGTCTTCATCAGATTCATCTGATGACTCGTCCTCACGTCGACGTTTGACGCTATTGGCATCGCGAAGGACAGTATCGGCGGACTCGGAGTTGCCAAGATGGACGTGGATGGGGGGCATGGTAGTTTGTCCGCGGTTACGACTACGCTCCTCGCGAGCACGGCCACGCTCTGCAAGCTCGTCAAGCTTGAGGATTTTGGGAGGATGTTCTAGATCCGCGGTGCCATCATGCTGAAGACGAAAGTCAGCAATGCAAAAGAGAAGCAGAAATTGCATGTCACGCACCATGTAGCGAGCCCACAGATTAATAACATCTATTCCAATCTCGACGTGCTTGCCTGGGTACTTAGATTTCGGGCCCATCACGTAGCACCACCGATTTTTGCCAGGATGTTCCGCGCACTTGAGATGGTTTTGAATCTGCTGTAGCTCGGTGGCGGTAACAGCGGTCTCGGGGGGTTTTTCGGCCTGTTTTGTCGTCTTTCCATCAGGCTGCACCTCCTGAAAAGAGTCAAAAGACAGTGTGCTCAACACCGAAGAACCCATAGATAACGGATGACTTACCAGGTTAACCACTTCCATTATCACCTCTTTCTGACGACGTGTGCTCCTCTGGAGCTTGAGAAGCTGCTGGAAGGCGTCGCGAACATCGTCCTCGGATGACAGACGGTGATATGGATCCTTGCGACGCTTCTGAGACTCTTTCCATCCCAACGTCGCAGATGTGGGGTCGACATTCATCTGAGCTGTGATGCGGGATAGAAAGTCGCCGGCAGGAATGTCAGAGGGGAGGACGAGGGTTGTGGTAACCGTGGCGCGCTTCTTTCCGTTTCCTGGCTCGCCATAGATAGGGACTTTGACTGTGATGAAGCGGCGCCATCTGATGCCACCCCTAAAAATAGAACAGCCCATTTCTGGAACTTTTGATGCAAGTGGAGTCGATTGGGGCCACATCATTTTTTGGGGGGTGGCATCAGATCCCGCCGCCACTGAAGGTACCGCGGTCTGGAAGTTTATTAGTAGCCTGCAGAATGCGCAAATGGCTGTAACACACCTGCAGTTTGACTGGGAGCTGTAGTGGATGGCAACTGAGATTGGCGAGCTTCGACAATGTGAGGAGGGAACGGAGGAAGCTGGTATTGATGATAAGACGGATCTTCATCGCTAGGATCATCGTCGTCGCCCCCAGGCTGCTCGTAGTTGCGGGTGTGGTCAAACATGCCATTGTCGAGAGAGGCCTGTAATTGGGCCACTGCGAGCTGTCGTCCAGTGAGAGCGGGGGGAGGGCCGACGCCAAGAAGATATGGTGCAATAGTGTTTTGCATGGTGTCAAAACCGGTCGAAAAGTAGAATGGTTGGGCGCCTTGGACTCGTTGAGCGAGGATATATAGCGCAGCATATGCTCCACACGATCGTCAGCCTGCTCGTCATGACTGTAAGTCTCCAGTGACGGTGTAACTGTACTAGGTGGTCGTTGTTGAGGAGGTATTAGCAGAAAAGGTTATTCTAAATTTGGCACGACATAGTTACGACCTCTCGGCCCGAACTCAGCTAAAAAATCGAGACTGTCTATCGTTTCCAAAATAGCTGGAATATCATTGAAGACTCAAGAGCTTAGAGTTTGAATTAGGAGAATTTTTAAGAGGCAGCCCAGTGGCATTGAACAGAGAGATCCCCTACAGGAGATGAGATAACGGTGCAGCAAAGCCAAATAGTGCCCCCTGACCCAAAGCAACCTCGAATTGAGTTCAATGCGAAAGACAACAAGCACTGATCCGTCATCACATCAACTGATGATCATTGATGAATGATAGCGGCTGTGCCCATTGAATCCGCGAACGAAGTTGAATTCGAACTTGAAGTTCAAGCCCCATAACTTCCACCATTGCCGAACCTCAAGTACCAAGTTGCCAGTTGTGAGCTTCGTCGTCTCCATGCCCCTCAACTTCCGGTTCCCAACTTCAGATCAAAGCTCGAATATTTAATGAAAAATGAGGTCATAAATTACCGCTAACAAACTCGAGCAAGTAATTTGTAATTTTGTCTCATTAACATGAAGCAGCGAGAGCGTTGGCGTAAAAGGCCGGGATGTCGCCTGAACTTCGGACTTAAACTGAGAACGTGAAAGGCGTGAACGATGCTTGATATCGAACTTGGACTGTGAAAGTGAAAGTGTGAACGCCGCTTCATATTGAACTTGAACTGTGAACATGAGAGGCACGAACGCCGCTTGAGCTTTAAATTGACTTCAACTGTGAACGTGACAAGGTGTGAACGCCGCTTGAGCTATGTGAACGTGAAAAAGGCGCGGGCGCCGTTTGAGCTTTAAACTTGACCTGTAAAAAATTGAACAGAGTTTTGAATCTAGACTTGAATCGTTAACGTGAAGGACGCGAACACGACTTGAGCTTTAAGATTGAATCTTGAACGTGAAGAGGCGAAAGTCAAGTATTAACGTGGAGTATATGTACAGGGTGCGAGTGCCGCTGGAGCTCGAATCGTAAACGTTAACTGAAGGCGGGGACACCGCATACATAGGTATGAAATTTGAGTATATAAATCGACAACTCGAAAGAAACGAGCCAGATGAGCTCATCAGGAATCGTGCTGATATCGCGAATGCGAATTCGGTGGAAACGAGTGTATTGGTAGTGGATAGCGAATGATTTTTGGTCCAAAAAGGGCCAGGAAATCGAAAAAATCTCCGGCCGGCATGTGCCGAGCAATGCCGGCCCACCATATATGGTAATTTTGATGTGATTGACGTGTTGTGAACAACTTGTCCAGTGAACAATTTGGGTGACGGGTGACACCCAGTGAACAACCGGTCGAATTAGTACCGCTGTAGAGAGAAGGCACAGCCGGTATGACCGTGCCGCGGTTATGAAAACTGACGTGACAGTATCAATCACCAAATTGAGACTGCGACTTGTCACACCTGACCCTAATATGTTTTATCTTTGGTATGCTTTTGGCAAGTTAAATTGGTATGGTTTCCCACTTCTTTCACCACTCCTGATATATCCCTGCTTGGAAGCGAGATTTTTGGCAACGCTGGCTTCAAATGACGGTGTAGCAATAACTCCCCGCCTAGAGCAGTACGAGTGAGGCTTCGTATCAAAATGAACCCAGAAGATGCGTACTTACCCGTCTCGAGTATTAAGGACAGAACGAGGCCCACACAAAGAATAGCTTGCTCGGGGCCCGCATAAAGTGACAATTTCGTGTATAATTCGACGAGAAGGAAAAGACCTGTCGCAATACTGAGACCGATGTGGACCACATTCACAAAATATAGGCCCTGTATGGGCCGATTCTTCGTTAATTTACGCAGCCTAGAAAGAAATTATGAGCAACAGATCAAATCAGAAGGTATGCGCAAGCACAGAATTGGTAGTGCGACGCAAATGCAGGTAGAGGAGAATACAGCCAAAATTAGGGCGACTATGAGAGCTGCAGACAGAGAGTCGCCTGTGTGGATATTCATGTGCGGGCTTCATGAGACAGGTAACAATGAACATACGGAATCGACCTGCAAACATATTAGATACAATGACCAGCAATGTATTGGATAGGAGACACAGGACATAGATGATTACGGTGGGGGTAGAACTCTTCATTTTTCTGGGAAAGGGAAGTAACAGGGAAAAATACCTTGGAAGTAACAGAGGAGTATTTCATTTAATTTAAAGTATATCGGAACCGGAGTGCCGAACTCATCGTATGTTTGTCTATCATAGGGCCACCACTGTGCAAAAAAGAGAGTCCGATCTTGGCCGAGAAAAATGCATATGGGACGCATGCTCACCTAGAGTTTGAGCGTCGGGAGGAAAAGTGCAGTGGACCGAAAGTGGACACTCACCAGAATGGACTTTGCCTTCGAGAAGCTAACTACATTGTGAGTGGGATGGCGTGCGTAGTCGGCCAGCTCACTCACCTCGGATGTTCGAGTTATATGCCCGCATAAGACACGGTCGGCGGCGGCCGCCGTCGGTTTTCGAAGTCCCCTGGTACGTAAACCTATTTTCTTTTGTCGACAAAGTCTCTCATTCCAACAGGCGAGTCTGGAGGAAGTGGAGATCTTCGCCTGTCTTCTTCTCTCTCTTCAATTGGGGAGGTCCAAGAGCAGCGTGACTTGGGGGACAAGCCAGAGAAACCAATCTCTTCTGACAGTAGTAGCGAGGATGACAGTGACGAGGAGAAGAATGAAAAGCCTGGGACCGAGGTTGATCAACAATCCAGTAAGTGCTGATTTACCTGAACCCTGAACCCCAAACAGACTTACTCATGTTTTGAATCGCCCTTCAGTCCTTGTTCTGATGACCAACACGGCAGATCCGACCGCACCTCCAATGGAAACCTTCATAGACCACATGAAGATCACGAAGACTACGACGGCCAGCGGTGCTGTTCGTCGTGAAGTAGACTTGAGAGATGTGCTCCCTGTCGTTCTCACGAACATGTCTCCTATTAAGGGCAAGTCCTCACCTTTCATAATTGACGCTCCAGTTGCTGAATATTTTGATTAGCGGACACGACTGCCAGAATCAGTCGCCCCGGCTTCACAGGGCCTAACAGCCAGATGGTCATCGGTAAGGTCAAACACTTTGTCGTGCCCAGAAAGGAAAAGCCAGCTGGTGAAGATAGGGATGAGCAGGACCCAATGGAAAACAATAGCGTTCGAACGAATACCATGTCTTTGACAGAGGTTGAGGGTACCAATTTCCTCAGTTTGCCACTCTTTTATGTACCAACTGCCAGCCCAGGTAAGTCCGTTCAGTCCGTTCGCAAAGCTATACATGTTTTTGGGCCCTGTTTAGGCCTCCAACGCTGCTTCCAGTTCCTCAGCCCTGCCCACCAGTCTCACCGGTGACAGTAGTGATGAACCGAGGGAGATTGCCGCAAATCAGAAGGCTGCAGCTACAGCTGTGGCTGATCCCCAGCCTCGCCCTGGTGATTTCACGGCACAATACCTCAGATTTATTTTCCTTCTCAAGGGCACGGATACCGCCGTCAAGGTTGACAAGAATGTCACCGCTGCTGATGCGCTGGCCAATTACCGTGTTATAGAGCCTCATTATGGATGCTATCGTGTGTTTCAGGCGAAGAATGGATACCTGTGTCCCGCTGGTGAGATCTTATGAATCAAGAAGGCATTAGGACTTACGCAATATTCCAGATTACAGTACATTGCGACTCGCACCCGAACATGTCTGCTACGCCGTACTCGACACTCACACCCTTACGAGCCTCCCAATATCCCCATCCCTATCCATACCCTTCTCCGACTCCGTACATGTCCCAGATGAGCCGTTCGTTCCCGCCGATAAATCCAAACCCAAATCTCGCTCCATCCGGGGACGAGAAATTCCCTGCGTCTATAAATCCTTGGCTCTCGACAACCCCTACATTTCAAAACCACACACCACATACTACACGATGGACACCATATCCCTACTATCCCCCTTCGTATTCGTACTTGTACAGAACCCCGCAAAATTAATAATTTGAATCACTGACTCGCCTCAGAGCTCTCGGTTTGTGAATCCCAATCTTGATGAGTAGCCTGCTCAACAGTCGTGCCCTCACTCCAATTTTCCAACGTCTTCCCAGTCTGCAGAGCGGTGAAACCTTTGGTGACAAAATCAGTCGGCCGATCGCCATATGCGCTTTTGGCGGGCATCTTCCGATTAGCAACAAATTTGTGGGTTCTCGATGCACGATACCACTTCTGGAGCCCTTGTATGTCTATTTACTGTATCGTTTTGCAATTGTATGTCGCCAGCCACGAACCCGTGCTTTGAACTCGGTCTCCATGTGTGAAGTGACTGACCGAATTACATGAATTGCGGGGTGCAATTTTTTGAGGTAGTTCAGTCAATTTTCGGTCCTTCCGAGCGCTGTGTGACCTGAGAATTTATTTCATATCGGCGTACTTTGATATCCTTTATATTCATTTCTTGAGCTTCGTCAACTGGCATGTGTCCTTCTCGCCGACCAGTATTGTTGATCACCCAACAATTACTTCGTATGAAGTCACTGTTCGAGTCGGCAATATATCAGCTTATCCAATCCACGGCTGAGCAAATGAACACACACCGAAGCTCAGGTGGCCATTCCCGATTCAACCCTTGGAGCAGCTCAAGCATCTCTCGATGTGGTACTTTGAGTTGTTTCCGCCCACGAAGCGGTACAACATCTCGGGAATTAAATCCTCCATTAATACATGATAGACTGCTCTTTGAGCTCGTCCACCTGTTTCTTTGCACGGTTCATGGCAAGTGCGGTAGACGAGGCGTGTTCCGAAACAATCTTTTCTGCCAGTTTGTAGAGTTCTGCCGGGGATTTCCTACGCAAGTCGGCCAAGTTTGAAACACCGCCGACAAGAAGCCAGAGCTCACGGAATTGAGCTTCTGCAATGATATGAAGAGTCTCATCCAGATCGTGGAAGAAGGGACCCTGAGTTTTGGTTTTTTCTAGACCCTTGCGTCCCAAAGCACTGAATGCTGCACTGAGTCCACGTCCTTTCGACGTCCCAATGTGTTGTTTGTGAATGGAGTTGGCGAATACCATGCAAATATGAAGCCAGCCAGGAGGAGAGACTAGCCAGTCCGACCGTTCGAACGAGTTATCGTCCTCAGCGCGAAACCGAGCTAGATTGCGCAAACGGTCGACAGTGAGCTGATCTCCGACCCACACCATGACTTGCTCCAGGCTGATCTTCTTCTGCAGCTCCGGAGTAGCGTCTAGTCCCAATTGGTGAAGCCACTCGTTGATGAGACGAGCATTATCGTCCTACCCGGCCTCGGGAATGTCAACCGTTCCCAAGAGGTACTGCAGAGTTATATGTTTGGGTCCACACTCCAACTTGAAAACAGGAGGAGGGCGCTGGATCGCGCTATCGTCACGATGGGGGTAGGATGTGATGTCGACATCGGGTGACTTGAGCAGGTATTTCAGCACCCGGTGAACCGTATGAGATAGACGACGAGCATTGGAGTTTTCTGTGATCTCCAATATGTTGAATGCGTTGAGCGGAGCGTTCAAACCGTCTTTCCGAAATTCTTGGAGCATTCGGTTGATCGTAGAAGGGAGACGCTTGGCACTGCGCTTGACATATACAGTGCAGGTGTAGAAAAAGTGGGTGGTTTGAGCTTGGAATAGGAGTAAGTGATTTATTCCCTTGCAAACCAGTAAAGTACAGAGCAGTATCTACTTGGTATTTATACCTCTCAGGAATATTAGTAATACTGTGGTAGCTGAGTAAAATAGAAACTCGAAGAAATATCTAGAATGTTCAGGTACTCGGGCTGAGTAACAATGCCCGAGACCTCTTCGGCTTCATATTCCAACACTCCCCCTGAAGCCGAAGTGTGGAATCATTTACCATGCCGCGTCATAATGGTCAAATTCAACCATGGCAGTAGCGGCACCTGCCGTTCCTCCTTTGTTATCTTTCCTCCCCTCTGCCCATTTGATCCGTTCGGGACATTCCGACTTGTAGTGCTGATCGCAGAAGTGACAGGTGACATCAGCGCGGTTAGGTTTCTGGTGCTGGAATCCAGCGGAGAAGGCCGCCTCGGGCTCCCCCTTAATCCCTGCACCACCTTGTCGTGTCTCCTCGTTCAATAGTCTCGCAACGACGCCATTGAAAGTCAATGTTTCGGGTGGGGCCGAATCGAAGTTAATGATCACCGGATCATAGGCTGCCGGTAATCCCATAGTGAGTGCCAAAATCTTGTCCTGGTCACTGACTCGAATTCCGGTCACCTCCTCGATGGTGACAGCTTCGACTGTAGTTTGGATTCGACAAAGCGTATTTTAAAACACACTTGAATTCTTTCGTGTTCTGATTGCGCAGCATTTGCAAGGAGACTACACTTGTGGCACCGCCCGGCGTTGGATTTGAATTCAAAGTGAGCGAGGCATGCATCGACGCCGCCAGAGCATTGAGCCGTGAGACTTGTATCCGACATCAAAAGAAAGCTGCCAGTGAAGCGCAAAGTGGAAGCAGGGGAGGAAGAACTCGAAGTATAGTTCGATAGCAAGTCGTAAACACAGTTCACAGCTTAAATACAAGACTTAGGCGAAAGCGGAGTCTAGAGAACGATCGCACTTTCGATCGTGCTTTCAAGAGTCATTATATTGACACAAAAAGAAAATTTGTGGTGGGAATATTTACAGTGAATGAGTCGGTCTATCTCCGTACCTTTGGACTGACATTACAAAAAGAATGCTTGGCCGTGAGATCAGTTGTCGAAGATGAGTCGGTGTCTTCGGAATCGGGACAAAAAGATTGATGAACCGTGGGAGTCTGATCCGTGCTAGGTTCAACTTGACTCGGCCTATTCTCAGGAATGTATTTATCGCGAGTCAACTCACCCGAACTCAGTTTATCCAGGCTATGATCGACTCAACCTCTTCTCAGCTCAATTTACCTCAAACAATAGTCGGATGTTCAGCGAGATTGAAAATTCACAAATGACTCGAACTTTTTCGCAGCGCAATCTGCTGAAACAATTGAACCATCCAGTAAAATCCAGAACCGACTCCACTCGTTTTCGCACCGCAATCTTTTAAACAATTGAGCTATTGTCTTCCTTATTCAGTTCCGATTTTTCGACTCAATTCTGGCTCGAGAAACCGAAGATCACGGTTCCGAGGCTCCAGTATTTAAAAGTAAGGAGTCTGGCGACGTTCTCCAGGCAGCAACACATTTCCATGGTCAATCCAACTGGCAAGAACGGTGTCGACAACGGTGTTTGTGAGTTTCTTCATACTTCTTTTCCACCTCTTTGTTGAAAATGAAATCACATAACCAGTTCCGCCGGACGATGAGCTCAAGGAGATCCTGCACGACTTTCAACGTCGTGGGCTTTCGCTTGCAATTCGTCTTCGTTATCTGGAAGAAAAACACGGCATGAAGATCGGGTAAGTCTTTTTATTTCTTAATCTTTCTAAATTCTGGATTAGCTGATCTCACCTACTAGTTCAACAAAATTGAAGAAGTTGAACAAGAAGTTCGAAGTGCCTAGCGCCCGCAAGTTCAACGACGTGGAAGGGGCGACTGCAGCAATTGCCGACATCGTTTCTCGGGACATCAATCAAGGCCAGGGACCCGATACAGTCAAGAGGGTTGCTGCTTTGAGGCTCAATATCATCATTCCCCGGTGTGTCTCTTGTCTCCTTAATGTTCATCTGAACTCTGCTTACATATATGAGGCAGAGATTTTGTTCGTGCGACAATGCATGGTCTTGTGGGACAGGGGCCATCGGATCTGCGCCGCCCAGGCCGTCGTAGCGGTCCCAAAAAACGTGGTGCACTCTATGCAATTGGTATTTTTCAGGAGATCCACGCCGATGGACATGAGAAGGTCGGGGAGAAGGCACTTCGCATGGGAGCAGGTATCGGTATAGATATTTATGGCATGCGCGACCACGTTGGAAAGTTGTTGTGGATGGTTGCCGTGCCAAATTCACGTCTCAGCGACACTATTGGTCACGTCTTTTTGGACATGGTCTCTAAGTACGGAGGTATACCTATTACAGCGACTTGAATAATTTATTCTGTTGCTGATTCGTGTATGTCTTGTCAGCGATCTCCGTGCAGGTCACATTCGATGGCGGCAGCGAACTTGGCTGGTTATCAGCTTTTCAAACTACTCTCCGGTATAGGCTGATTTATTTTTCTTTGTTTCGAAATCTGAACTTGCACAGAGAAACATTTGCTCCTGAACTCAGTACCGCAGAGTGGCCGGCATGCGTTGCGGTTCAGAGTTCTATCAATATTCCAATCGAGTCTACTTGGTCTTATGATCGCAAATTCAACGGCCGCACTCTTCGCATCTTATCCCTGGAGATTTGATTCACAGGTAACGGTCTATTCTTCACTTCATATGACAGACTCTGACTCTTAACAAGGCACCTTTTTCGTTGGCTTTGGTCCAAGATCGTACAAATCAGTCTCGATGAGTTTGTGGATTACTTCAACAACAAGAAAACTCGGAGGCAAAGGGCACGCATTCTCCCTTCAGAGGTTGCACCGAACGTTAACGTTGTATTCGATATGCCGCAAGATTATGGCCTTGAAAATCTGGCCATCGCCGTCCCTCAAGCTGCTATCGACCAGCTTCGTGATCTGATTGACACTCCTCGCTCAGAAGCTCTTCGTTGAGTGCCGGATGTCTTTGATGCAGTTGCACGGGAGGTGTATGCAGGATTGGGATCCCCTGGATTGCAGGTACTGACAGGGTGGGCAATATTTAATGCAATGGCTCCACTGCTTCGCCAGGAATTCAATTCCAACGGTCTATACGATGCACTTTATGTATAGTTAGTTAAACTATTTAACTATTCATCGTTTTGCATGTAGACCTCGCTGTTTTGGCTCAAACTTCGTAACCGTCTTCTATTTACCTCAGAGAGTGTATCTATTTACTGGAAATATATCTGAATGACGCTCGAGGGCTACAAACACGGTGGCGACAGGAAAGGAAGCGCGGTCATGTGATCGCGTTGCCGATCCCGGATGATGGATCCCATCAAAATGCCAAACCTTCTTCACGCACGCATTTGCAGAAATTTCGAGTAAGCAACATATTCTCTCTACCTATTCGTTACAACACCAAGCTATCCAGTTGCCCACCACTATGCCTATGGCAAAGTGGTGCTCGGTTTTGTGAGTGACCCAACACTCGGGCTTACCCGAGTTGCCGAAGTCCGAGGCCGGAAGTCAAAATCAACCGAGTCCTTCCCGCCGACCGTATAAGTGGCCGAATTAGGATTCGTATATTGCGATAAATGGCTACGAATCCCTTCCATCCGCACACGGACCCAGGTGCTCAATTCGGGCGGCTTATAACCGCCACATGCACCTCGGCTTGGCCCACGGAGAAAAATTGACATATCTGTGCATGCAGCTTGGGCTGAGGTGACATCGGGAGCGACAGCAAGACTCTGCTTAGCACCAAGAGCTGCCATTCTCTCCAGAAAGCCCTCGGGTGGCGGGGGCCGAAGGTATCCGTCACCAGTAAAGCCCCCAGCTTCGGGGACACAAAGCTCATCAAGTTCCGGAGGGACTTGCTCATCCTCTGGATTGTGATTCAAGTGGTCGTCGTCGTCAGATTCAGCTAGCATAGAGGGTGGATGTGGGGCAGGAAATGTATTGATTGACGCGGCATCATCAGAAGTAAGGTCCCGAGCACGTTGTAAGCTTTCCCCGGAGTCTGAAACCCTGGGGCGCGGCGGTTGGAGGCGACGGTGTCGATCCTTGATAGAATACATCGGTGTAATGATCCGCTGCAGGCTCTTGGGCGGAGGAACCGGCACAATCTTTGGGTTCGAGATTTTCCTTGTCAAAAGAGTCCTTGCAATATTTCTGTGATTAGTTCGAGTTTAAGCACAGACTTTATGTCTCACAAGACTGCGGTGGTCATTGTCGGCACTCTCTTGCCGCTGCTTCTTTTGTGGACGCGCTTTCACGGGACTTAACGCGATTGCCGCGACGCGTTTGATGGCCTTCTTTAGTGATGGTATACGGCCGTTTAGACGACTCAGGCGGTCCCCCATGAACTTCTTGGGAGGAGGCATGGAGGGAATAAAGACTCTTGAGGCACCCCAAAATTTTCAGCGCCCAGGAGCCAAAGAAACTTTACACGCGTTTCGGAGAGCGACGCGCCAATATACGCTTGATCCATATTTGGGGAACTCTTCGCTCAATTTTCGAGATTTTGCCGAGATTTAAGCTTTGAGAGCAACAGAGGACCGATCTGCACCGAACTGTTGAGCCCATTTTTCTGTTTTACTACATGTGGACTACTTATTGTACGGTTTCTCAATTCCTGTCCCAATATGGTCATGTCACATCAGATCACGTGGGGTAACCGCACTTGTGTGGCCCCTACCTTACGGGTTTTGATCGAGTGGTGCTCATTCGTTTGTTACCTTTGTTTTGCTTCCCGTCGCCAGCTCCACTTCGGCCGAATCTGAGTTTGCTTCCGCCACCTAGAGAACACCAGGAAAAAAACATGGGGTTAACATCAAGACTCAGCTGCTACTTGCCCAGAGTTCGACAGGGCCGTGACTTGCGACCAAGGGCCAAAACAAGAGACCAGCGGCACTTGATGTGGTACGGCAACACCCCACAAAGTGGTGCTCCCGACTTTGCCGATGACAGAATCGTCAACAAACGTAAGCACAAATGAACGAGCACCACTCAATCAAAACCCGTATATTGTTTCCAAAACGGCTGTAACTGCTATTCCCATCCTCGGAACCCTCACTGTTGCACTCTGGCTTGTACAGCTTATCACCGAAGCTCCAGATGTGAGCCATCACCCTTTGCTCAGTCAGCGCTCTTTCCTATGATCATCTTCTATCCGATATTCCGACATGATCATTCCTCCCTTCCGATCCTTTGCATTACCGGCATGATCAAACCCTTATTGTAAGGGTTTATGTAATGCAGCCAGCCTTGCTCCACTACATACCACTCCACCAAAAGGGAGCAATGTCAAGCTCGGCTTGACATGTGGCTGGCAGTATATATACTGGATAATGTCGTATTATGACATCATCTCCTTATCGTCCCGATTTCTCCGAGAAAAAAAATTCGAGGTATAGTATGGATTTCACAAATTTGATTCCCCTTGAGATGTCCCACTTTGAGCAAACTCCATGGTCCACAATACTAGGGTAGCCCCTGGACATTTCAAATTGTTTCTAAAATTGAGATTTCGCAAGAAAAACCAGGAAAACAATTTGTTTGGCTGCCGAGATCATATTTTGTGCCCGCAAAAATGATGCGTGGAGGGCAAGTGAAAGTATATAGCAGCGGTTTATAGTCTCCCCTATTCCTCACCAACAAGTTTAGAATAGACTGATATAACTCTTGCTTGCCGTCTGAAAGTATCTCATGAATTGTGATGCATAAAGATCATCAAAAGTAATCACTCTGTATTTGGTCGTCAAGTGGATTTCCCATTCTTCAAGAAGGTGTATGGAAGGAAGCCATACAGATCTATTTCTTCCATGCATAAAACTTGGATTCTTGCCCCTATTAATTCGTTTTATGCAATGATTTTATCAGGGGATTGGCCTGAGAGAGAGGGATTTGTAAGCCAAGCCATCATTTATTGGGCTTGAACTCCGAAAAAACGGAGCTCGCTGCACTCCACCGAAAAAGGCGGGAGAGCCGAGGCAGCCCGCAACCAACAGCTCACATGAAGCAGCCACAGGCGGGCGAAAACAGGGTGAAGCGCCAGAGGCTCCAAAAAAGAAGGGAGAAGCGAGCATGGGAGGAGGGGGAAGAACAGGAAGAGAGGTGGGTGAAGGTGGGGAGGTGAGGGAGGTTGGGCGCAGGGAGGACAGCAAGGTCAGGGATGGGGCCGCAAGGAAGGGGAAACAATAATGGAAGAGAGGGAGACGGCGACTGCGGCAGGCCGAGTACCAGATTTTGGAAGTGGCCATAGAGGACGCAACTCAGCAAGAGTGAGCCATTTGAAGCCGGAGAGGGCATCAGCAATTGCGTTTTCATCTGGGATCCATAGCGGACGGAAGGTGAATTCGTGATGTACAGCAAGAAGAGCGAATGCCCAAAACAGAGCCTGAGTGGGCGGGTGGTCAATGGAGCCAGACTGTAGGCAGGTAGAGATTGCCTCGTTATCAATACGAAAGACGATCTCGAAACCGGTCCAGCAGCCCAAATTTGCGCAGCACGCAGGACAGCACGCATCTCCTTCCAATGGATTGGATGGCGACGATAACGCCCTGGCACTGGCTCAGTGAAGAACACGTCGCTGTTTCCCCAATGACCACCAATACCAAGCTTGCCGCTAGCATCAGTGAAGACCTCAGAGCTGACACGAAGAGGGCCAATGATATAAATGCCATTGAAAGTGGGCAAAAATGAGTTCCACCATGCAATGTCAAGCTTGGCGGAGGCAGGAAGGCGACGATGTTGACGGCGGGGAAGGAAGGGCGAGAGTACGCAGGAAGTCTCGGATGCGACGGGTGAAAAGCGACCGACCGGGATCACGGACTGAGCAAATACGAGTACAAGATGGCCACACAACTGTTCAAAGTTGTAGTGGCTGGCGGAACCGCGAGACAGACACTGATCAAGCAGCAGAAGCATCCGATCAAGCTTGTCCTTGGGAAGGCGTGCCTGCATCTTCACAGTATCGAGCTCAATACCGAGAAACTCGAGGCAGTGAGTGGGCAGGGGCTCCTTGTCACTGGATATTGTAAACCCAAGCTCCGCAGCAACAGAGCGGAAAACAGCACGACCATGCTCAGCGTATGCCAAACCCCTGGAGGCAGGAGTGACATTGATCCAGTCGTCCAAGGAATAGGCGCATCTTCCACGCAAAGCCCATCAGATGCACATGGTCTGGGTGAATTGGAATATGCCGAAACGCCGCCTCCAGATCTGCCTTGTAAAGAAAGGAGCCACGGCCAGCCTTCTGTATGCGGTCTAGCCCCCATGACAGCCTCATAGACCAAGTGGCCATACTCGGCAGGGATCGCGTCGTTGACGGAGGAACCAGGAGGGTATGAAAGATAATGGATCCGACGACGTTTCTCGCTATATTTCTTGGGCACTGAGCCCAGCGGAGAAAGGACAGGCTGGACAGTATCCGCCACGTCCGTGATATCAATGATACGCCCGAGAGAGACCTCATGGGCGATATCCTTGCCCACCGTGTCAGGAAACGCAAGCGCGGATGGAAGAGGGGCGGGGGCAGAAGGAGATGAGGAGGGCATAAGCACAGGATCCGCACCTGAGAGGACACCGGGGTGGATGGCAGACAAGAGTCTCAGCGAACAAACGATCCGGGTAATTCGCTCAGGGTGAAGCTTCGTCGCAGGCATGGGTTTTGAGTGCGGAGTCGTGAGGGGGAGTAGTAGGTCAGTGTTGGGGCGTGCCGGGGGCAGGGGTTGTGGCGTAACCTCAATCGGGAAGAAGCGGCGGTCAGAATCAACCATATGGGTGACTAGAGTAGAGAAGGAGATGGGACTTTCCTGCTCAAATCTGAGCGAGGAGAGCCAGAAGCAGCATCTCCCCCTCGCTCACCCGGCTTCAATAACGCGCAATCAGGGGGATTTTCCTGAGGCGGAGCTGGCCGAGCTACGTCCGGGGGCCTTGAGGAACGGCGCGCGCAAAAAGGCGCTGTGTGGTGACTATCACCACAATGAGAGCAGACATGGCGCCGCAGGCACCGGCGGCGACCTTCCCAACAGCCTCCTACGCGATTGTGGCCCCAGCAAATCTGTGTCCGTACTGGTGTTCCGGCCTCCATCAAAATTCTTCCATCATTCGGAGGCATCCAATGGCCACGATTTTCATGGTGCCAGCGAAGAGAACCATTGACGTTGATGAGTCTGAAGCCGGGTCGGAGAGGAGGCATCGAAGTCGACCAGCCGAAGGTGGGGGAGGAAATGAAGAGGCAGCGTGAGCACCCAAGAAGAGAAAGGAACAAAAAAGGACAAAAAATGAGCTATGACGACAGCGGGGCAGAAGACTAGAGGCGAGGGAGAAGACTAAGGTCGTACAGGAGGGGTCACCGAGCCAAAAGCACGACGGGGTGGAGGTCGGCGAGACGAAAAAGAGATGGAGCATGTGATAGATGGGATCACCTTTGCTGGTCTCTTCGGAGTCTTCATTTCATCAAAATATGATAAGGAAAGACTATCTGATTATACAGTGAGTACCACCTGGTTATGCACGGAATTTCTGTTGTATTGGGGGGCAATAGATGCCAAAGATTATGGCTACCTACTTGAGATGGTACAATAAGTACTACATACTTACAAATTTCATCGAAAATAATTTTCGGTTACTTTCTGTGATGACGAGTAATCGTGTATGTACTCGGGGGTTGGGGCGGCAGCCCCGACGAGCTGTGACCCCGCCGTAAGCACGCCGCGAGCGGAGCGAGTCGGCCGTTCCGAATAGGGTCGTGTTTTTAATTCCCAGCCCAATTATAAACGGTTTTTAATTTTTTGTTTGTAAACAAGGTGTTTATAAACCGGTTTACAAACACCTCTGCAAAACTGGGCGAAAAATGGATTTTTCCGGTCCTTGACTCGTTTTTCGTCGCCCTCGGAACACTCCGAAGCTGTAATTTCACAACAGAATGCGCACAAAATAGAAATGGATGTTGTATCGTTGTCTGGCCGGTACTGACCTTGACAAACTCGTGAGCAAATCGGGCTTTCCAGCGCGTAAGTATTCCACACAACCACAATGAATTAAAAATTACCTTGCTTGACAAGGTCTCTCCAACCTCATAATTAGCTAAGCAGCACATCGGATGCAACCCATTGATGCCCGTTTTCTCCCGAAGCACAGCTTTTCAAAGGCTCCCAAACATTGATGCGGAACTTCCAACGAACTTCACCACCCAACCATCGCATCACCGTCAACTTTCAAGTTCTGCTACATCCGCGGCTACAGTCTGTACTCTGTACCAACAACAATTCAAAGAGAAAATCCACGTTCCCCGAGTCGGCGAATCTCCGCAAGCGGTTGCACTCCACTTAGTCTCAATCTCGAATCAGTATTCTCATTGTATCAACTGTCAACGCACATCGACCATTGAATCTGCTGTCAACGGCAGTCGGCTGGTCAAATTTCCGGGTCCGCTCGTCGTTGAATGCATCGGCTCGATTTTCTTGTGGAACTGGGAACTCGCTGTCAAAAAGCGCTGCAAACATGGGGAATTATGAAAGCCATGGAGGCCTACTCTGGGATAAAAGTATATTGAATGTGTAGATAATAGGGCTCAGCACTGTGATGGATTGGAAATTAACCAAGACTGTAGCTAAATTCTTTGCTCTTAGCATCTTTGAACGGTCACGCAATATTTGGGTCCGTGAAAGAGGGACGGTTGAAATGGAACCAGTCCAATGTTGACAAGAAATTGATGCAATCAGAGATTTCGAGCAGTGAGGGACCGAAATGGATCCTCAAGTACTTATGACCTACCGTCCGAGGGCATGTTCTTGTACTTCAAGAAAATTGGAAATGCAGTCATTTATTGCAACATTTAAACAGTGCAAAACAGCTGCAAATTAGAATCTGTTGAGAGATCAGTTGTGCTTGATGGATTGGTGCAGGCCATTATCCGATGCCGTTCAAAACATGCAGGAGAACATTCTGATGCATTTAAACTATCGATTACATACTGCAATATTCGGACCCGATTCACGGTTACTTTTGTCAATACCGAGTATATATAATATGTAGACTAGATGAAGTATGGCTCCAAAACTCAATTAAGGTCATTCACGGTAGCTTTTGCATCTTCACCGAAAAAAACTTCGTAGAACTTGATTCTTTTTTGGGAACCTTACCTTTTTATACCTCTCAGTGGGAAGGTCAACGTGGTGAGCAATGAAGTTAATATGAAAATTCCTTTTTCGGCCCACTTTCTCTACTATTATGGCCAAAACTGTACAGTTGACTTCGTTCTTTTTAATACACCCTTTTTAACCCTCTGAATGAAAAAAGGGGAAAAATCGCGGAGAAAAACGAAGAGAAATCAAAGAGCCACGAAAAAAAAGGGAAGAAAAAGGGAGGAAAAATGCATCCAAAAAGGCTACTGTGAACGACCCCATTAAGGTAATGTCAATTGGCTTCTCACAAAACCTCACTATCTTTCTCCTTGCCTCATCGCTAGTGATTTGAAAGGGGCAGACACATCGTTACATGCTCTAGTAGACACTAGAAAAAACTCAATTTTCTACGCTTTGCTGTTGTACAGAAAATGCGGAAATGGAAAGTGGCTATCCAAGGAACCCTACTACACTGTAAAAGAGACTCTACAAGATAATACATCCCCGGTTCTTCGATGCGACTCCTGGTTTTGAATTTCTGGTTTGTCGTAGTGCTCGGACGAGGTTAGCGAAGACCCGCTCGACGTTTTGAGTCGTTTTCGCGGAAGTCTCCATAAAGTCACAACCAAACTGCTGCGCAAGCGCGGCGCCTTCCTCTTTCGATACCTCGCGCTCGGAGAGTTTGTCGGCTTTATTCCCGGCCAGCATAAGGATGGGATTTCCCGTTTTTACCCGTCTCGCTGCTTCGCGGAAAAGCTCGAGGCGGTCGAAGCTTGACCGCGATGCGATTGAATAGACTAGGATGAACCCCTGGCCCTCTCTGATTGCGGATGTTTGAGCTAGGGGTATCATAGTGCGAATATAAAAATCACTGACCGCACCCATTGATCCCGCAAAGCCCCATACTCCTCTATGGAAAGCCTCATTAAATTTCATTGAATCGACAATGAAGTGGAAATAGGTGCTACCCTGACCGGCAGTATCAATGACTTCCACAAAACACATGCTATTGTCGAGAACAAACTGCTTGCGGTATGCGTCTTCTATCGTTGGATCGTAAGTCTGCAGCAGTGCTCTTTGAGTGGCAAGCATTCCGATAATGAAAACACAATACTTCTGCAATATCAAATCAGCGAATGCACCCAGCGAAAGATAACCGGGAACTGACCGACGAAACAGTTAAGTGTAAACTGAAGGGATTGCGAGTCAGACGACATGGATCCGGGAGATTTGTGCTGACCTGAACGGCTAACGCGGTTTTACCGACACCACCATCACCAAGGACGGCGATTGTCCATTGGTCCATTTTTTTGCTTGATGTCTCGCTGATGGACCGAAACAGTTATAAGAGACGGAAGGTTCAAGGTAGTCAATTTGGAGAGAGAGGTGGGAGGCAGGAATAAGAGGGTCGTCCTGACGCTTGCTGACAGGGTAACGTCTTGATAAGTAATTGACTTGTGATTGTTTTACAGCATACAGAGGCATCACATCTCTGGACCTGACCCTTGTCTCGTACACATCATGACAGGGCTCCCAAATTGGGATGTCATGAGGGGTCGTGTGTACGACACCTGACCCACTGAGTTATCAACGGCGCGGTTCTGGTGTGTGTTGGATCAAATTCCCTTAAAACGATAGACTGTTGAACGTGTGAGACAGTGTGACATCTTGTGACAGCGGAATGATCCGGATCTTCCTTCCTCTTGACCACTCCGCCACTTTTCCCACGTAGCAGCCGCCAGAGCTGCGAATCCACCAAGGAAACAAACACAAACCTTTCCCCGCCCGCCCACACCTGTAGTGTACTCACTTTATATTAGTATTTTCCGTCAATAAGGGGAACAGCGCGCAGGTAGGGCGGTGGTTGGGGTTCATTCTCCGCCTCACCATCGCCCTACGACCTGGAGATCAGCGGTTCGGGAAGTTGGAACTTCCGCTGCTCCTCCACCCCCAGAAATCTTCTGCGGCTGTTCTCTTCAACCCCTCTTGCGTGAATGAAGCGTGGAACAAGAAGGGAGTAACCGAAAAGAGTTACCCCCTCTTTTGGAAGTAACCAAAAAGGGTTGGGAGTAAACGGAAAAGGAAATTTGATGATATATCTGTCAAAGTGTGACCGAATAAGGGAATTATGATCCCAACATGCCGTGACTTGATCAGGGTTGTAAAACACAGAGTTGCCTTGCATCCATCTGTTAAGGATACGGTCGATCCGCGGGTTCGTCGTGGAAATCCGCAAGCGAAGGGTGATGCCAAAATACAGTAGCGTTCCGCTTTTATGGCACATATACTGTGCAAAAATTCAAAATCGACAACTTCACTGAATTTAGCTAGAAAAAGCGACAACCCACTCAAATTAATGAACATCTGTGGGCAACTTCCCCTAGCGACAACATCCTTTTCGGCAACTTGATCCAGATACAACTGAAGTTGCGCACAACTGCAAGATGAGGCTTTAGCAACTTCCACTGATGGCACACACGTTGAAGGCATTCCAGCTTGCGTCTAAACGGCGATAGACAACGATGTGCTCGGCATGTTTTCGGCTTGATGCGGTCCATCAGGCTGTCGTCACGGGTGGATTGATGTTTGAGAAACTGAACAGGACTTTCCATTGTGGTACATCGGGACAGCATGACAGTACAGATACATGTTAACCACCTCGCCGAGAGTTTCAAGAAAGTTTGAAAGAAGGATTTGCGCCCCTCAAGTTTCAATTCAACATGTGGGTTCGATTTTAAGGTCTGCGGTAAAAATTCAGCTCCCATGCCATGTAAAAGTCACAGAGATACTCTGTCAGCCGGTTAAATTCCGGCTAGATTAATTGTTCATAGGTCTCTCCGCTACCGGAACTCTGGAAGGAATGCAAAAGGAAGACCGCCGGTGCGCCGAGCCAATTGATGCTCGGCCGGAATGCGATCAGCTAATTAATTCTCTGATGTTGATTTCAAAGGAATCAGAGTTGTGTGTGGTCCCGCTCAGAGGTTGCCGTTGTGCTGGGAGCAGAGCAACAGAAGTTGTACCCGAATGCAGTTGCATAACATGCAAGTTGTCATGTAAGTTGTTGCCGATGCGTTTTGAAGTTGTCAGCAAGTTCGGCAAGTTTCCCCCAAGATCACTGGTTGTCTCAAATTTTCGGCAGAAGTCGGAATTATTTTTTGCACAATATATCGCCCATACACATATACTGTGCAAAAATCATGAGTGATTACAACTTGATTGAAAGCAGGGTTTTTGCTCGCAACTTACTGTTCCTTACAACTTTTTCATGCAACTTACAACTATGTTGCGAGGTTGGTTACAACTTCAGTGGTGGATGCATCTTGCTGGACATGTTATCAACTACCAAACCGTCATCTTTTTGGCAAATTATCCGTGGATTTACTGACCTCCTGCTGATCTCTAAGTTTCGCTGATGGTCGCGGTCGTGCCGATATTGATGGCACTGGGAGGGTCGGCGAATGCGGAAGATCGAGCGTCATCGAGCGATTTGCTTTGGTACGATGCCCAATCCTGGGAGTAAACTGGAGGAGAGTGAAGGAAATTTTTGAAATTTCTCCTCTCAGAAAACGAAGCCCGCGTTTGATTTTCAGAGTCGGAGACTATATGTTCATTCTTGTGCAGAGACAAGATCGTCGCTGCCTTGATTCCCTTAGCATTTATTCCCCAAATTAGTCCATGGACACCTACAGTGGTGGCAAATAGAAATTGCCGTGGCTTTTTGGTGAAAGTCTGGCTGTATACTTCACCGAATGACCTCAAATAAAATGCAGATATGGGTATGTGATACTTCTGTACCTCTTAGAGTACTCAGCAATATATTATGCCCTGACAATGCATCAATAACAGGACAGTTTCTGATTATTTCCATATCTGGAAAAGCTCAATGTATCCTCAGCAAAAAAGTGTCATAGTCGCTTTTCCATCGCTCAGATCTCCGCAACAACAGATACCAGGTCGGAGCTCTAAGCGACCTATAGGAGTATTGCCCTGGGGCACTCCTAGGTCGCTTTGCACAAACCCGCTATTTTGGTATCAGAAGATGCCCTGTAGCTAAGTGAGATTACTGGTCAAATTTCTTTCACTTTACAGATGTTTCGGAAAAAGAATACGGGTTTCGGCATTTGTTGCTCCTCAATTCTTTGTTGACACTTGCTTGACCTTGAGTCTGTTTGCGGAATCTGATTTCTCGCTCGCCCGGCCTCGGTATATCTCCGGGAAAGTTCTGTGGGTACCATAGAGCATTGGTCTATTATCTGGTTAAATTACAATTCTTATATGGACCCCAGCAATCGTGCAAGCTGGTCTGACCCAATTGTGTTCCTTACGGCACCTTCCGCCTGAGGCAACAATTTGTGGAGTTTTTGACAGAATCGTCAACAAGTGTAGACAAAAAATCAAAGAGGAAGAAATGACGAAACCCGTATTCTTTTTACGAAACGGCTGTAGCCCAGAGCAGTGTTCCTCCTAAGGGTTAAGCCTTAGAATGAATTAACCCTTAATTTCAAGTTAATGCTAAGGGTTAACATGAAGCTGGATCTATCTTAACCCTTAATTAAGCCTTACCTTGGATTACGTCACCTTCTCGGCTACGTTCGGCAGGCTCGGCAGCTTGGTTGGCAGCTGCCAAAGGCCCGCAGCATAATGCCAGCATTGAGAATCCCTCTCAACGGCGAGTATATAAAACGAAAACGAAAACGACTATATATAGAATAGCCGATAGATGGCCGGCGGTGCCCGTCGGCAGCAGGGTCAGAAACGAAAATGAAGCAGTCGGCACCAAGTCGGCACGGAACAAGTTCATGTCAAGGGTTACGGTCACGTACATACTTGATCGATCGTCTTGCTGCTATGTTGGTCCCGTTCCGATGCTCCGCTTTTGTACTCGCAGCTACTAAAAGTACCCGAAATTGCCGTTTTTTCCCTCCGCTACATAGATGCTCGTGCAACTTAGCTACTGCCGGCAGCCAACACACATTAACAGATAAATATAAAATAATAATATTTGTTTACTTTATGTAGTCCATTCTTGTTTCCAAATTGTTTGCCTTTTGTGTTCGTCTACATCATGTTTGCTACGAATCTCATACTTGGGTATCGTAAAAAATATTTTATGATTTTGAAGTGCAGAGCTCACTGAGTGATCTTCACTCTTCAATTAATTAATAATTTAGAGTGCTAAAACAGGCCGTGTGCGTGACCTGGTACAGCCACTCGGACGCGTTCGGCAAGCGGCCGATGACACTATAGACCACGTACATTGATATACTGTGACTGTGACATCAATCCAGTCCTTTCGGCTTCTTTGCCGTGTTGAAACCGGTCATTTTCGTTTCTGATAGCTGGCAATTGGAGGACTTGATGGCCTGGAAGGCCGCCTGATCAATATCAGCTAGCCGCGTTTTCGTTTTCGATTTTCGTTCATACCGCTCAACGGCAGTGTCCGGCAGGTTCCCTTGATTCTGCTGAAGGCCGCGTCGGAACATGGATCAAGCCCTCAGCTCGGCTACCTGCATTGCCCTGGCGGGAGCAATTTCAGTCCACAAACATCAAGTTCAGCCAAAACTTAGCTGGAGCCAGCCATAAGAAGCAAAACGGCTTTGGAACTCCCCGAAAAATGCATCTAAAAAAGCCCGGAAAAATTTGCATTTTTCATCCTAAGGCCCCTTAATATGGAGCCCTTAATAACCTTATTAAGGCCTTTAAGGCCTTAGCCTTCGGAGGTGCCCTTAATAAGGCCTTAAGAAGGAACACTGGCCCAGAGTTGAATGAGTTTGAATGGATTTTCTAATCTCTGAAATCCTGTCAGCCACCGTATGTACAGTGGCCGCAGAAAATACTGCAACACGTCTTTTGACGCAAACAAAGTGCTAGACAAGGAATACGAGTGAAATATTTTTTTCTGCGCAACTTACCCCATTACCATATGTAGTAATTCGAGTGTAATGAATTTTTTAAGGGATTTATTTCGTGCTAAGTACACCCCACCGAAAAACGGCCCTCATAGGTCGAAAGTACTCGCAAATACGACGTCAGTCATATGTTACTTGACATAGATTCCTACAGTTTCGAGCCCGCAATGGCTGCTTGTCATGAAGATCGTCATTTTGGTCATTTTTTGAATAAATTTGGCATTTTTAGGTAGTCTCACCAAGTCAGACTCTACAAGATTTATGATAGTCGATAAATCTATTGTTGGAATTCCGAGTGTGCCCGACTCGCACTGCCCCGACTCAGCTGACCCGCCCGCTGCTGCGCTCGTCCCGTTCAATCGCGGACGTACGCGATTGTGTATTACTCTTCGGCTTTTATTATTCCGCCTATCCGATGTACTTATATTCTCGTTTGTAATGCTGAATCCCCTTGCGCGTTTGCAAGGGATTTCCCCGCTACTACCCCGCTATCTCGTTTGGCCGCTAGTTCTGCGGCAGCTATTTCAACACAAACGCGCAAAGCACCGACCTTGGACCGCCACTCAGCTGCCTGCTAACTGTCTGGGGCGCTGTTTCACCGTCGTATACCGTCGTTATTGTCTCTGGTTGGCTACGCTAGGCTCCCTCGTCCGCTAGCGGTAGTCATTACCCCACTACTCGATGCTCTACCCTCACTGTCATCTACTCCCTTTGCCATCATGGCTGACGACTCCGTCTCTTGCGCTTTGATCACCAAACTCAACGACTCCAACCACGGCACCTGGAACGTCATGATGGAAGCTCTCTTGACTACGAAGGATTTGTTCTTCGACATCGTTGAGATCAGTGTTGATGCGGCGGATGAGGATGGAGAGCCGCGCAAGCAGGAGGTTATCAATGCGGAGATTGAGATGAAGAGGGCGAGGAGGTCGAAGACGAAGATGGCGCAGGCACGCGCAGAGATGATTTTGCGTGTCGAGCCTGGCCAGTTGGCGCACATGCGCTCGAAGGATCCCTTGGACGTTTGGCAGGATTTGAAGATCGTGCATCGTGCTCGGGGATTTGCCGCTTCGCTCGCGCAGCGCAAGAAGTTCTTGGCGATGAAGATGTCGAAAAATCAGTCGATGACGAGTTGGATTGGGGAGGTGAAGGAGCAGGCCTTTACAGCCGTTTTGGAAACAATATACGGGTTTTGATTGAGTGGTGCTCGTTCGTTTGTGCTTACGTCTGTTGACGATTCTGTCATCGGCAAAGCCGGGAGCACCACTTTGTGGGGCGCTGCCGTACCACATCAAGTGCCGCTGGTCCCTTGTTTCGGCCCTTGCTCGCAAGTCATGGCCGTGTCGAGCTTTGGGCAAATAGCAGCTGAGTCTTAATCCTAAGTTCTGTTAAGCTCCTGTTTTTTCCTGGTGTTCTCTGGGTGGCGGAAGCAAAACTCAAATTCGGCCGAAGTGGAGCTGGTGATGGGAAGCACAACAAAGGTAAGCACAAACGAGTGAGCACCAGTTGATCAAAACCCGTATATTGTTTCCAAAACGGCTGTAACATGACGGAGGCGGGAATGGAAGTGACGGACCAGGATCAAATTTTGGCCATGACCGGTGGGCTTCCCTCGTCTTACAGCGCTACGATCACTTCATTCGACACCACTGCTCCCTCCGACCTCACCCTTGACTACGTTATCACTCGGTTGCTTTCTGCCGAAACCCAGACCGGCTCGAAGCCTTCTATCCCCGCTCGCACATCGTCTTCCGCGTCCGATCGCGATGAAGCAATGGCCGCCGACTCCGTTACTCGCTGCTACATTTGCGATGAGACTGGACATCTCAAGCGTGACTGTCCCTACCGCGCAGCTCTGTCCGAGTTCATCAAGAAGAAGAAGGTTGGGGCGGCTAATTTGGCTATTGGGTTGGATTCGGATGGCGAGGAGGAGAATGACGCTTGGTGAATATTCTGTTTGTTGGACGCTGCATGGTTTGCGGGGGTGCGTGCTCGTATGGCGCACTCGCGCGGGTGTGTTGGAATTCCGAGTGTGCCCGACTCGCACTGCCCCGACTCAGCTGACCCGCCCGCTGCTGCGCTCGTCCCGCTCAATCGCGGACGTACGCGATTGTGTATTACTCTTCGGCTTTTATTATTCCGCCTATCCGATGTACTTATATTCTCGTTTGTAATGCGTATACTTAGGGTAACCAGCCCGAAAGATGGGACAACGATCACACTATGGTGCGAATCGGCTAAACACCACCAAATAGGTCCCATCAATGATCCCATCATTGATGTCCCAAATTGCCCGAATCAATCTATATGCTCTTTTTTGCTACTTAATCTACTCGGACATAGCTACTTGGACATAGTTTATAATTTCTTGTTCAACTTATTTTACTCCAATGTACATTGTGTATTGATACGGATTCGCGCAAGCTCCCCCTTCTGTAGGCCGGAACTCCGGCATACAAATCATATTTGGGGGAGCTTGCTCCCCCTTTTATCACCCAATGTTGATGCGGCTGTGCTGAGCAAGTGATGGCTGCTGTCAATCGCACGGCACCGTCTGGCGCGGTGATAGGCCGATCTACTGAATGATACGGAGCGTTCCCGTGTGATCCACAGCAGTCCTGGAGTGATTGTCGCTGATCCATTGTGATGGCAGCACAATTTCAAGTGATGTCGCGTTCGTTTTGACTGATGTGGCCATTGTCGCTCAATAAATGATTATAAATCCTCTCGACTGTTTGACTGGCACAGAACTCCAAGCGGCACCAGATCTTGAGGTAAACCCCGGCGCAGTTTCGGCTTGAACCAAGTACGTAGCAGTGTTTATTTTCCATATCACAAAATCATCCCGCCCCAATTGAATGGGGCTGGTTTTCGGTCAAGATTGGAAGTTCAAAATACGTCGAGCCGTTTGGTGCCACAACTGGCTCTGGCTCTTTCTCTCAACGATAGATCCAGCGCGTGCTTAGCAAATTCCATAGTAAGTAAGTACTGTTTCCTTCCATTTCTTCCATGAATATCATACCCATTATATTTTGGCTCTAACATACTCAGAATACACACATGCTCCCCCTCCTGTAGGCCGGACACGAGGATTGCCAAAACGGCGGGCCCAGATGATATACATAGATCGAGGATTGATGAGAGGCAGATAGGGCGAGACGAGGCAGATGAAGGATTTTAAGGCACATTTATTTCGAAAAGAGGCACACCGAGCTGCATCCCAATCAAGTATCTGCCTTTTCTGTTATAGCAGCTCGAGGCGAGTTTATGTAATGCACGGCACAATTTTTATGAAGTCGTATTCGATCAGCATTTCACCAACAAGATACTCGGTATTGGCAAAAGTAACCGTTAATCCGACGATTGCTTAGCGACCACGTGAAATTTCTCCAAGACTTCGAGTTTGAAAAATACGTCGGGATATTCCTTGAGCCTACACAAGTTGTTGTGGGCAACCTCTGTTCCTGACGCTCTTCAGAGCCAGCGCAATTTTGGCAATAGCACCTGTGTCTTTCAACTTTTGCTCATTGTTCAACGGAAATCTTTGCAACTGCCCTTCCAGACTACTTTCGACTACCTCTAGCTTGCACATGTGATCTATTCAAATGTTTTTGCACACGTAAACAAGTCTACAATCTGGAAAACTCTTCGGCCCCTTACTTGACCAAACATGGGCAATTACGGAAGCGATGGAGGCCTACTCTGGGATAAAAGTATATTGAATGTGTAGGTGATAAGGTTCAGCACAATGCCGTAATGTACGGATTGGGAAATAGTTCCCACTCGCCATTTGCCACAAACAACCACTGTGCCACTGTCTGTTGCTTAATTTTAGAGATAGGTCACTTGGAATAGAATAGCTGAATATGTATGCGAAAAACGCACCCGCAGATGTCCTCAATGCTGGGACCAATCTGAATGAGCACGGAGCCGATGTGCAGACGCCAGAGAATTAAATGGATCTACAAACGAGATTAGCAGGTTACACTTGAATCAAGCAAGGCGGGACACACACCTCGCCCTTCTCCGCGCCCTTGCGTCGAAGCACCATGGCTGAGCCGATGTTCGGGATCGTTGGCAGACGTCGGGAGCTTGGAGTACCCTCAATCCAACGCACCGTCGGCGTCGGCGACAATTTGGTCTGTCCTGTCGAAGGCTTGGGTTGCGCTGATGATATACACGGGTCGACGGACTTCGCCGCCGTTGTCACTGCTGTGGTCGCTGTCTGCGTCGGCGACGGGGGTTGACAATCGCCCTCGGCACTGATCAGTGACATAATAGGCCCAAAATGGAATGTGCCGCACTTTGCAGCGATGTGCCTCAAAATCCTTCATCTGCCTCCTCTCGGCCTATCTGCCTCTCATCAATCCTCGATCTATATCATCTGGGCCCGCCGTTTTGTATATCCTCGCCGGGCACCGGCATACACAACCTACGTGTAAATCTCGGAGATGAGGTGGCGGGTTGGTGGCGTCACAGCTTCGATGCTTCCCGATCATAGCCCTCGCGTAACTTATGTATAAAAGGCAACGCCTTCCCAGTTTCCCCATTGCTCGCACCCCCACCATGGATAAACGCTACAGCCAAGAAGTGCCGAAGCAGCGATTATTTCTATCGGCCATATTTGGTCGTAAACAGAGTCGCTCGGCGAGCTCTGAACCACCGCCTTATGAGAGCATAACTGGTTCACCAACAAAAATCATACACAAAATCAGCTCAACGCGTGGGATGCCAGAAGACGCCCTGGAATTCTTGCGACAATACGATACAGTTATCTTGGTCGACGACTCACAGTCGATGACCCATTGTGGCTCCACAAGGGGAGTGTCTCGATGGTGCGAGGTACATTCTTCCTTGCCCAGCAATCCTTCAAGTGACATCACCACTTTGCTAGGCTCGTCAAGCGCTCCAGACACTTGCGGAGATTGCTCACAAGTATGACGAGGATGGAATAGACATTCACTTTCTCAATGCCAAACATAGCGCTACCAATATCCGGGTGCGTTCATTCATTGCCTTCGAATTTCACAGCAACCTTCTGAAGCTTGCACATATTACAGTCATCGAGTCAAATACATGAAGTGTTCGACCAAGTGAAACCTAGCGGCATGACCCCCACCGGAGATCGGCTTGATAAGCTCCTCAAGCCGTATCTCACCAAGCTCGAAACGGCGGACATCCAACCCGACGGAACGCCGATTGACAGACAAACTGGGAAAGAAATCAAACGTATCAATTACATCGTCATCACAGAGTAAGATCTCTCTTGCAACTTGGCAATTTTTTGACTATACAGTGTGAATGATTAAGTGGAGTCCCTAGTATGAGGTTCCCGAGGCACTCCAAATTCAGCTGATCTTACTTTAGCTGACGACCCCAAGAATCCCATCGTCGATGCTGCAACACGTCTAAAGGCTATTCGCAATCTGAGCATGGTGCAGGTAAGTAATTGAAACCAAGGATCCGTGGTAAGCTGATGCCCATTCCCCCGCCCTATTAGCTTGGGATCCAGTTCGTCCAAATAGGCAATGACGAAGAAGCCACTCGATCATTGAAAATGCTGGACGATGATTTATCCAAGGAAAGCGGTATCTGGGTAAGGCTTGACAAGCTATGCTGGCTGTGGGCTCATCAGTCGAAGGATATTGTGGACACCACACCGTACTCGGAGCTGAGTCCTGTCACCGGAGACGGTCTGGTGAAAGCTCTACTCGGGGGGATCAACCGTAGGGTCGATGCGCAGAACAAGTAATCAGTACACTTCCAGTTTAAGTTACCGAAAAGTGTCAATCTTAGGAATTAATTTCCTGCGCATTTTTTACAATGCTGAATGAATTTCTCAAAGCATTTATTTTCAGTGCTACATACTGTACACCCCCCAAAACGGGGCTGCCTCAGACTCTTTCTTCTCGTCGAGCCAAGTCGGAGTTGCGTTTGGCTACCACTACTTGACTGATATGTAGCACAAAGTCAGCAAAAAAATGTGATATTGAGTATGTAACCTTACGAGCAGCTTCAGCAGGGGCTAGCTTGGCCTTCAGCGCCCTGACGGTCGCGATCTCCGTTGGCTACTTAGGTGGCGGGGGCAGGCTCTGCTGTAGAGAGAGAAATATACGTAATGTGATCGGAACGGAAGGAAGAAAATAAACAAATGAACATGAGCAGCGCGTGAGCACGCTCATCACTGGGATTTCTATGTTTCTTGGAATTTTGCCCAGCAACTGACACCAAATCTAGCTCAAAGTATACCTCGGTAAGCAGTTTACTGTTTATGATGAAATTCTATGCCTTATGACCTCCCAAATTAGTACGCAATTTTTCTAGATTTGATGCTATACTATCGTGCCAAATAGGTCTGGATTTTCACAATGGCTCTGGATTTTCGATTTTTCTCTTCTCCCTTTGCACTTTGAGTCTCCGGACCTTTCGGCATTTATTCCGGTACCAATTCCCTACAGGTAGAGCTACAAATCTTACGATTTCATGCAAGTCCAATGTCAGGAAACATTCGAGGTTTTTGATCTGTGCTGTCAATCCATCAAAATCCCTTGATGAAAGCCCGTTTTTCTTACTACCTTCCTGTGGACGTATCACTACTAGGCTCGTCCCCATCCGGTAATTTAGCACGTGCGCTTGCGGAACAAGCAACTTGAATTACCGGCTGGGCCGCCTCGTTGACAGTTTGGCTGATGGATTTTCGCCCGCCATTTGAAGGGTGCGGACTTGGTAGAACACACTCGGAAAGCTTCGGGAAAAGTGTCAAAACTTCCTATATGAAAAATGAATAGTTTTCGATTCTCTATCGAATGAGCCTAACTTGTTTTTGGGACAAATTTTCAGGTACATTGTGTTTTCAAGTGCAAAACTACGTTGAAGCCGCCAGAAAATGCCTCCTGATAGTGCTCAGGGTTGTACTCTAGCTCTAGACAAAATTTGGGAAAGACAGCTTGCGAGAACGTAGCACAATGCAGGGAAGAGTCGCAAAATCAGCTCCGAAACACGACAGAACACTGACAGAACGCGACGCGTAACACATGTCACAATCCGTGACACTCCGCGCAGAAAACAGGAAGATATGCCTCTTTCTCTTCAGTTCCGCCACATCTCGAGCTGGAAACTAAATGAGAACGTGTAATGATACTTAAAACTATGATTTCCAGGTATACAGCTCTTCATCCAGCCCAGAAACCTCAAAATTCATCAAAAAGCAACTTTTTCTCAATCGATAGAGAATCAAAAGTTATCCATATTTCATACAGCAAGTTCCGACACATTTCTAGCGGGTTTTCAGTGTTTTTTCTACGAAGTCCGCACCCTTCAAATGGCGGGCAGGATTCCATCAGCCAAAATGGCAACGGGCCGTCCCAGTCGGTAAGGAGGACAACCATCCCGTCAATCACCAAATATTTACCCTCCCAAATATTTGTCTGATATGTCAAACCGGATCGGGATGGCGTCCTCCGCACCGACTGGTTCACGAGTCTATATCACTACGAAACTTGTAGGATCTGTAGCCCAAAGGCATATAAACAGATTCCGAAAAGTCCGGAGGTCCAAATTGAAAAGGGAGAAGAGATAACTCGAAAATCCAGAGTCATTGTGCAAATCCAGACCTATTTGGCAGGATAGTATTCCTTATGAGAACTATAACTAACCTTTCAGATCAAGTTTTTCCATATGGGAGACTTATGCCTCATGCCCCCTAATTCACTGCAAACGAAGTTGGTGCGGCCGAAAAAGTATGCCCTACTGGAGAGTATGCCTTTTGGCAAGTATGCCTTACGGCAGTGACGACTCTAGTACCATCTTTCTCGGTATGAACGAAAATCGAAAACGAAAACGCGGCTAGCTGATATTGATCAGGCGGCCTTCCAGGCCATCAAGTCCATCAATTGCGAGGATTCAGAAACGAAAATGACCGGTTTCAACACGGCAAAGAAGCCGAAAGGACTGGATTGATGTCACAGTCACAATGTACGTGGTCTATCGTGCTTGCCGAACGTGTCCGAGTGGCTGTACCAGGTCACGCACACGGCGTGCTTTAGCACTCTAAATTATCAATTGATTTAAGAGTGAAGATCACTCAGTGCAAGACTCAGTGCGCTCTGCACTTCAGAATCATAAAATAGAAATTTTTTACGACACCCATTCGTGGCAAACATGATATAGACGAACACTAAAGGCAAACAGGAAACAAGAATGGACTACATAAAGTAAACAAATATTATTATTTTATATTTTGGTTAATTTGTGTTGGCTGCCGGCAGTAGCTAAGTTGCACGAGCATATCAATTTGCGGGGAAAAACGGCAATTTCGGGTACTTTTGGTAGCTGCGACTCAGGCCTGCGAGTACAAAAGCGGTGCATCGGAACCAACATACAGCCGTTTTGGAAACAATATACGGGTTTTGATTGAGTGGTGCTCAACGTTTCGATCGAGCAAGCATGTACGCGACCGTGACCCTTGGCGTGATGACATCATAGAGCCGACCTTGACTTGTTCCGTGCCGACTGTTTCATTTTCGTTTCTGAACCTGCGTGACCTAAAACGCAAGGCGTGAAACCAGAAACAACCTGGGAGTTACGCGGGACACCTCAAAAACTTTGAAACGGCTGCAAGAAACAGCTTCAAAATAGTGGCCAGAAACGACAGTTCTCGAGGTAAATATTGATTTCGAGCTTACAATGACTGCCAGGACCTTCTTATCTGGGTAAAAATTAACTTGAAATTAGGATTCAAAGGGAATTTTGTCAGTACTCACGACCGTCCCACTGTCAAGTACAGGCCAGAAATTCAGTCAAGAGCATTTGCTTTGGAATCCAGAAGAAAATTCGAACAGCAAAAATAAATTCAGCAGCAACATTGGATTTTTTGTCATTTCTGTGTCACACACCTTTCAGTGAAACCAGCCCTGCGTTTCGCGTGACGGTTGAAACGAAACGGAGTCTGCGTGACGCGTTACGTTTCACCCATACACAAGGCTACAGTATCATCGACCCAATTGGCCTTGGTGTCAAGCGTGACGGCACAGCGAAGGAGTGCTGGGATTCTGTCGTGGCTGCATGTGCGAAGAAGAGCGACGCTGCCTTGTCGCTTGCCGAAAGCGAATTCCTGGCCATCAAGTTCACCGGCGCTTCGCGTGATAGTCTTGACGAGCTCCTGAGCAACATTCGCAACAAAGCCAATCGTGTTAGGATGATGGGAGGGACTGTGGAAGATAAAGCGATGAAGAACGTACTTATTCGCTCCCTTCCTGATGATCCGCGTTGGCTTGGTCTTCAAGGCGCCCTTTATTCAGCGGGTGACCTTGACGAGGCTTTCGCGCTAATCAAGACTGTCGCGATCAATACCGGGATGCCTGAGCACGATACCGTTGTCACCACATCCACCGCACTCAATACCTCCGCCCCCAAGCGTCGCTGCACCAACCCTGGGTGCAGGGCCGTCAATAAGACCAGCCATGCGATCGAAAATTGCTATTGGCCTGGAGGAGGAAAGGAGGGACAGTTCCCGCCGAACTTCGGGAAGAACCGACACCAGGCGAGGCAGGCAGGTGCAGAGGAAGCACTGTCCATCGCGTCTTGATGGCCACGGCGCGTCGGGGTGACGGTGGAGGAGGTGGAAGATGAGGACTTGCTGTCGCGTGTTGTGTTCCCCGACCCCGCGCCACAGGCTGTGGAAGACTGTACTGCCAATATCTTCGAGCGTACCCTTGACAGCAACATCACATCTAATGCATTCGTCAGCCAGACCTTCGAAAACTTCGCACCGAATGCAACCGTCACCTTCCTGGACTCCGGCGCCAGCGATCACTTCTTCCGCGACCGCACCGACTTCCGAAGCTACGAGGCCGTCGCTGTCCGTACTGGCAAGTCTGCGTTGGCATCAGATGGCGACTTTGCTATTGTCGGAAAGGGTACCGTCACAAAGGTCTTTCGTGTTGACGGAAAGGAAGTGCACATTACCTTCCTTAATGCCCTGCATGCTCCATCGCTGTCGGCGAATCTTATATCTGTCAGTCAGTTTGACAAGGCAGGATATTTCACCACCTTCGGAGTTGGTGAAGCAACAACGCGTGAGGGTGGCGGTGGTGTGGTACTGCTACGAGGTCGCGGATCAGGCGGGATCTATGTTCTCGAGACACCGAATACGCACGCAAAGATATCGACTGCACAACCTACATCACTTAAAGTCTGGCATCGTCGTATGGCGCACGCGAGCCCAGCCACAATTGAGGAGATGGAGAGGAAGGGTCTTGTGTCGGGCTTGCGGATTACAGATCATTCCATGGATGGTAAATGCCTCAACTGTCGTGCGGGACGTCAACACTCCCGCCCATACGATAACGAATCTGATACGTTCCGCGTCGCGTTTGATCTCTTCGGTCCATCGCGGGTTCCCTCTCCCGGTGGAAATATCTACATGATGGCAATCATCGACAGCGGAACC
Organism: Favolaschia claudopus; assembly: GCA_037176885.1. Lineage (NCBI taxonomy): Eukaryota > Fungi > Basidiomycota > Agaricomycetes > Agaricales > Mycenaceae > Favolaschia > Favolaschia claudopus. Next base: position 2,401 of record JAWWNJ010000152.1, on the reverse strand, counting down.
TCACATAAACATACGGCGTACCTCCCCGACAAAAGTGACGACTCCACAATCCCTGCTTTTGAGGAATATCGTGTCATGGCCGAACGGCAGACTGGATGTAAAATCAAACGGGTTCGCACTGATAATGCATTTAACTCTGCACGATGGACAGAGTACTTCAGAACTCACGGTATTATGCACGAACCTACGACACCGTACTCTTCCGCTGAAAACGGATTGGCTGAGAGGACCATCCGCACCATCACCGAGGACATTCGTACGCTGCTCGACGAGTCGAGGCTTCCCGAGCGCTACTGGGCAGCGGCTGGAGCTTGTGCAACCTACGCGCGCAATCGGATGCCGTCTCGTCGCCATCCAGGGAAGATTCCTCAGGAGTCGTTTGACGGTCAAGCTGTCGATGTTTCGCACATGCGAGTTTTCGGGGCGAAATGCAGCGCTAAGGTCAACATTGTCAATGGCCACAGAGTAGACGGTGGGAGTAAATTTGAAAGTCGTACCATTCCTGCCACGTTTATTGGGTACGGCACTGGCGCCGGCAATTACGTCCTGCTTGACGAACATGGGAAACAATTCACGAGCCGCAATGTCGAGTTTGACGAAGGTGTATCTAACCGCACTTTGGATGAGGGGGAGAAGTTCTGGACCTACGATGATGACATACCTGAAGGCCCAATTCCATCCAACAGTGCTCGCGACCCTGCTTCCGATGCATCGTCAGTCCAAGAAGCCGCTCCGGCCCCAGCCCCCGTTTCTGCTCCTGCTCCCATTCCCATTCCTGCCCCTGCCCCAGCTACTGTGGATCCTCCATCCGGTCGCACTGTAACTGCCACCCCTCGCATCCTGAAATCCCGCGAAGCTGCTGCTCGAGAGAACGCTGCTCGCACTCGGCGTGAGGACTGGGCCACGGATTCAGAACACCCACGAGCCCACGCAGCCTGGAATCCTGTGGAAAGTGTTAATGCGCAGCTCGGCGACCATATTGCACACACCTTGATGTCGTACAACCCAGACAGGCTATATGCTCCGAAGACATACAGTAAAGCAATGAGTCTTGACGCGAAACGTTGGACAGCCGCGATGGATGTGATGGGCCTTCATGACAAGAAGGGGACATGGGAATTGCAGCAACCCCCACCGGGTGCCAACGTCATGGCGTCGAAATGGGTTTACGACGTGAAGAAGGACGGTGAGAGGAATTGGCTACGAGACAAAGCTCGGCTCGTGGGCAAAGGTTTCACGCAGGTGCACGGAATTGATTACGAAGAAACCTGGGCGGCAGTTGCTCGCCTCGAATCCATCCGCATGACCGCTGCAATAGCCGCTAAGCATGACCTTCATCTCTGGCAGATTAATTTCGAAGCAGCTTACCTGAATAGCGAGACGAAAGAAGAAATTTATATGGAACAACCGAGGGGGTACGAAGTTCCGGGGAAAGAAGGTTGGGCGTGTCGGCTCAAGAAGACGATTTATGGTACGATGCAGGGCGGACGTGATTGGGCAGGTACTCGACGTCGCGTGCGGATCCGTGTGTGCGAGTATGTTGCTCTCACACGCGCAGCCCAGCAGCAGAAGTGGATCTACGCGTGGATGAGAGAGGTTGATCTTGAGCAGGAGCTTCCGGGGTTGGTGTATTGTGATAATCGTGGGGCAGTCGACTTGACGAAAAACACGAAATCGCACTCAAAGGTCAAGCACATAGAGTCAGACATTCGTCATCACTATTTACGTAATCTTGTCCGCGACGGCGAAGTTCAAGTCGACTTTATCCGTGGCACTGAAAATCCCGCCGACCTCTTCACTAAACCTCTCGCTCGCGATGCCCACCGCCGTTTCCTCGCCAAGCTCAATATTACGCCCGTCACTGTGTAGCCGCCGGGTCTGGGGGAGTGTTGTAGGAGACCCGCCGGTACCCTCCGGTGATGCGCTCATGGATACCCGACACCGCCCGTTTATTTCCTTTTTAGTACACATGTATATTACGGTTACCACCCTGTACTGCACCTCAGTCGTCTACACCCATCGTGTCCCGACTGAGGTGAGCTCTTACTTACATTCCTAGTTTATACACGACTTACTTACTACCGTACTTTAGTACTCACATCTTGTTCTTACTTTAGGTATAGTACCGACTAATATATAGTCGTCTACACCCATCGTGTCCCGACTGAGTACTCACATCTTGTTCTTAGTTTAGGATCACGGGCCATCACGGTGTCACGGTGTCGGGGTCGGTTGCCTCGGTACAAGTACTGTACCAATCTGTATGACTGAAACGCAAAATGGACCGTTACAGGCTGAAACGCTTGAAACGGCTTATAAATCACCCTTTGATGGAAGGTGACCTGCCTTATATGGGTGATTTGTAAGCGAAAAAAAAGGCCGCCGTTACGCGTTACGTTTC